>CM065390.1:40992500-41115000 GCA_033060915.1 Euryodendron excelsum | reverse complement strand
TCTAAGTTCTTTATGATCCTTATTACTTATCTTTTTTTTCATAGTACTTATTACTTTTGTGTTTTTTGTTTATCACAAAGAACTGACTAGTGGTTTCCAACTAGTTTCGTATATGTGAGGTCAAAAGGTACTAATATTTGGTTCAACCTTTATGTATACACACACATAAATATGTCTTCATTTTATTATGCTTTTTGCTTATAGACATAACGATATAGATATTACTATTACAAATAGTTGATGAGCTCAATGGACGAGTTTTGGATTGTTTAAGTTTTTATTTAGCAGGATTGGAAATCCAACTTTAGGCCCAATGCCAGCCAAGCTTGAGCCGATACAATTTATGTTATTGAGGAGGGTGATCCTGACCCAAACCCAGCCTGGCCATTATCCCCCTGCACTAAACGGAATAAATGGTAATGAAATAAATGAAAGGAATAAAAAGAAAATTTTGGATTGAGGTGAAAGTAGTATTATTATTTGCATATTAAAAAAGCATTGTATCCTTGGGTCGTGGATTTAACCAGTATATGATGATCTCATAGGATCAATTAATTATTAAATTAATTAATAATTAAGTGTATGCAGGTGAATCATGTATTCAAAACTACTCAATCAAATAATATATAGAATCAATCAAACAATCACACGACACACAATTTTAACGAGTCTGAATGTAAAGCCTTGCACAAGACTTTTACCAAGACACAACCATTGATCCAAGTTGGATCTTGTTCTTTTTCCTTCCATATTTATTATATAAGGTAACAAACTATGATGAATAAATAAAATATATACAATTTTACAGCACCAGTTGAATAAATGAATTGTGAACTGACCTAGTCACCAGTTCGAGGTCCAATACTGTTCCAATAGCCATGCTTTTAGTACTCGACCTTGCCAATTATCCACACAGGATGAGTTGTTCCACACAAGATGAGTTTAAGATCTTGGAATTCTACCAAGATGATCACAAAGGATTCCTTCTTCACTACTATGAAGAACATATACTCAGAGTTTCTTCTGAATTAACTCGTATAGCATATAACTCTGTATACTCTCTTTGAGGAGATGCTTTCTAGATGTATATCCCTTATTAATCCTCCTCAAAAGCACCCATTTGTAGTGTATTTAAAATATAACAAGTCTCCTTAAAGTGTAAGTCCAATCCAGTATGAATTAGGCTTCCAAAACCTATTGAGAATTCTCAAAATTCGTAACCTATCATACCACTGTTGTGTTTGAGCACATTGGCATGTCGTTAAAGGTTATATAAAATTAATATATTATGAACTCTGAGAGATTTTTTGATTTGAGAGGTATAACCTTCTACAATTTTAGCTCTGCGTACTTCAGCAACTTATACTCTACATCAGCATGTTGTACTCTAGATAACAACTACATATTCTAGACCCAAATGCAAACTGAAACTTGAATTACAGAAAAATGTTTTTGTCCACAGCATAAACCAACACCAAAAACACTAACATATACATCCATGACACATTATTGTATATTATTTTTGGCAAATCTATATCCTGCCTTGTTTACTTATTTATTATTGTATGTTAGATGTTCCAAACTACTACTTTGCATAAATTGTAGATTTAGGTTAGAAACAAAGACAAAAGCATGGACTTTATGGATATTATTTTGTATTATATTTGGCAAATTACACAAACCACCCTTAAAGTTTTGAATTAATACACTGCATACTCATCACGATTAAAAAATTACACTAATTGTCAGAGTTTGCCTAATGATAAAACTCACAGAGATTGTTAAATGACAAATTTGCCCTTTTAAGGGCACCCCTCCTTCACATTTGTCTCCATATTTCTATCTTTTCCCAACCGTAGCCGTAATTGCCTACCCATAAACCCAATGCATATGCATATATACACACGCAACACATGTATGAAGAAGAGGGAGAGAAAGCCTACACCAACCATGGCCGAAATCGTCGCTCGCTCGCCCGCCCGCTCCTGTCACAAGACTCACAACAAACTAATTGCCTTCAACCCACCCATCGCTGGTGCCCCTATCATTAAAACCCATTTATTTCTCTCTCTCTCTCTCTCTCTCTCTCTATATATATATATATATATATATGTGTGTGTGTGTATATGTATTTATGTATACATATACATACTTTAAAGTTAGAAATCTTGGGTTGGGTTTGGATTTGTTGTTCGATGGCATTGGTTATGGGTCAGCGTTGATTGATTATGGAAATTGATTTGGGTATAGGTATGTGTCAGTTGATTCTGAAGTTTATTTGGGTGTATTTGTGTGTTGTGTGGGTTGTGACTTGGTGGAAGTGGTGGTGGACGGTGGTTCCATTATGAGTAAGTGTGGTTCTGTTTTGGCCATTGAATTCGTGGTAGGTTTCACGCTGGCGGTGGTGGTTGGGCTGAAAAGGAGAGTAGCCAACAATGCTGGTGGAGGTATGGTTTGGGATTTTGGTTGGGGATGGACGTGGCAGTTGTTGGTGGTGCTCGGCCGTTGATGGGGATGGGGATGAATTAACGGAAGATGCTATTTGGGATGAGAGAGAAATGGATTGAAGAGGTAAACGACTGACTAATTAAAGAATTAATTAATGGAGTTTTTATTAATTAACTTATCAAGGGCAGGATCACCCTCCAAGTTTTGGTAAATGCACATTGAAGAATTTTTCAATGTGTTTAAATAAAATTATCATAAATGCTTAAACTTATCGAAAGTTTGCCACTAAAACAGTGAGTTAAGGTTAGGTGATGATGGTAGGTTTTGTTGGAAGGTAATGTTAGTGGTGAGCAGTCTAATGGCAAAAGAAAGGGGGAGTGGTCGGTGATTGGCTTTGTTATCAGGGCTTTTAGCAAGTATGTGATGGTGCCATGACGGTTACCAAATTTTGTTAATACAAGAAGACGGGGTGGCCGATATCCTTTTAAAAACATGAAGTAACTGGTTTTGTGATGAAGTTCTGCCATTATATAACGTAACGGTGAATTTTGCTTTGCAAAAATAGAAAGCAAAAATGGCACAAGCATTGAGTAGATTGTTTCCTTTTGGAGGTCAGGTGGTCAAGCCTCAGCAAATTGGACTTTGGCCCGTGACCCAACCTGGCCCATCAAAAGTTTAACAAAAGAATGGACAGGGAAAATTCGAGTTAGCAATTATTTATTTAATACTTTGTTTTATAGCAAGTAATTTCTATTTTACTCTCCCTTGCTTAAGTTCTTTTGCCCTCTTTTCTTTCATTCATTCATCAGTCTTCTCTACTATAACACAAAAAAAATTATTTATATATATATATAATAGTGATGAGCCCACCCCGACTATTGAACGGTCGAAGCCTAGCCCGGTCCAGCCAATTACCGAGGGTTAGTGGTGTTCACAAGTCTTGTTAATGGAGAGTTGCAGTTGCCACAATGATAAAATTTTAGTTCATGAAAGGTTGATCTAGGACAGCCAGCGAAGAACTCACTTTCCACTTCACTTTGGTTTTTGACATAGTGTACTGTACTGTCTGCCAATTGGGGGTGAAAAAAATGAGAAAAATACCCAAACTTCTTCTATTTCATTCTATTTCATTCCATTCCAAAAAATGCGATTAATAACAAATTAACTTTGTGAATTGTGTAGTGTACAGGACGTGCACGGATAGGATATCACAACTGTAATGATACTGATACACAGACATGATGATGTGATGCTGTTCTTTTTATCAAAAATAAATAAATAATAAATAAAAGTAAAACACGGATTATAAATTTCTCAAATCAAACTACCAAAAACAAAAGAAAAAAAGAAGAAAGAAGACAGCTCAGCTCAAGCAGACCACCTCCTTTGCCTGGTCCTTCACTTCGTTAATAAGGTCGCTAGACACGGGAGAAGTTATTCTATGACACTTCAATATTCGAGAAGTGGCTACTTTTGCCAATTGATAGTTCAACACAATCACTCTCTCGTCGTCCAAATCAAACCTCAAGCACTCTTTTGTACAGTCTTCCACAAGGCAGCATAAATGTTTCAAATTCTCTACTTCCACCCCGTTCACTTTCTTTACCTGCTCACAACATCAACACAGTTGTTCAGATTTCAGGTCAACTTTACCCAAAAGCTATGCTGGCCCATATTGACTTTCTGACTTAGTGCTTAATCACAAGTACTCTATATGAAAAAATTTGTCGTAGAAGAATAAAAGGGGAGATAATAACTTGGCTTTGATCATCTACTATGTTGACTTTTGATCCACAGGACTTCATAAAGTGAACAAGGTGTTTGGCCCGTTCCCTATCTCTATTCCACATGTTTAGATATTTAGCATATATCCAATTGGTCAAAGCATCAAATGAACAGACAGACCCCTCAAGGATAAGCTGGACATGAAATATACAGTTTGAACAACGAAGGAAAAACAATCATACCTGTAATTCAGCAAGACGCTCGTACCCTGCATTGATGTCATCCATCAGAACCTGAAAGTCGGAAAAGAAACTGCTATTAATACCAAAGGTTTAAATAACTACTCATGACCACCTCAATGAGGACAAATTTTAGATCTTCTCATATAGTTGCACCTGAACAAGAACAATAATGAAAACCCAAAATACACTCTCAAATTGATACAACACAACTATCCCGATATGGTAAAAAGTCATAGCATTTGTGCTCATCAGCAGATTTCAGAGACTCGCAGGAAGTACGCAATGGCCAATAGGCAGGTAAAACAAGGATGGTAATAACAATGCAAGGACTGACCACAGCTGTGTCCTGCGGTGGTTAGAACTCAATTCCTATGACAAGCTTTTGTTCACTTCAATGAAAAGGCAGACTTGTCTACAATTTCCATGCATGGTAAGAGGATACTTTAATTAATTCTTCAGTTCAAAACAATGGGACAATCAAAATGTTTTATACCAATTCTCTATCTCATGCTTGACAGATTGTAGGACAGTGGAGTAAAGTACAACATCTAAGCTGATTCCATTTGAAAATCAAAATTCATGGGGCAAGTTTAAAGAGCACCATCGAGAGTATTATAAGTGTGCTGTAAAATAGAATAAAGACGGGAATCACAATCATGTGATATATTTAATGTTCTAGTGATAAAGTCATGTGTTAAATTTTCATCGCTCTTATTTTTCAGTCTACAATTTCAAGATTTCATCCACTTGTAAAACGAAGCTAGCAGCTTTGAAGAAACTTTAACCAAGAAATCATGGATATTGAGGACAAAGCCCATGGCCATTGCCATGTATTGGATCCATAAGTTTGCATTTCTGCAAGGTGAGAGCATGGTAATGACCTTAATTCGGCCTTTATTCACATGATGGGGATGCTAGTTCAATCTTTTAAGAGTTTAGTTGTTAAAATATGTTATGTCACTTTCTGCCCAAACATAATTGAGAACTGCAAAGGAAATTTCTATTAAACATGAAATTGTAGTATCTAACGATTTGCAGACCTAACCATTACCCTAAGAAGCACAGATACATAAAGATGGCATGGACACCACATGATACGGATGTGTTGACACCACAACTTTAAAAATGCAACACGTGACAGGGCCAAGCAAAAAATATATATTTTGATAAGGTATTTATGACACTCACGACTACTCCATTCAAAAACTATAAAAAAGAAAAATGAAAGATAACAATCTAAATTAAACACCATCCATTCCATAGCTTGACATCAATCTATCATTCAACCTAACACAATCATTCCATCACAAATGTCATTATGTTAGGTTAAATCAGCACATCTCTCAACATAAAATCATTCCATCAATCCACAAGTTAAATCAACACATAATCAATGCCATCAACCATCACAAAATTCAAGTTCCACAAAGATCACATACACAAGCACACTCATGCGTAAACAAAAATAATAAAAAAAAAAAAAAAGCCCCTAAAGTTCAACTAAAGCCAACTTCTATGTAGCTATCATCATTAATGACACCTTCGTCCTAAGCCACCAAGCCAAAAGACAGCAGAATTCCTACCATGGTTGCTGAATAAGTTGGTCGACATACCTAAGACTTGGCTCTGAGCACAGGTTGAAAGGCGAAGTGAACACTCGCACAATGGACTGACAAAAGCACACACAAAGTGTCTAGATCCTTGAGTTATTCATTTGTTTGGATTTTAACATGTCTATTTGGCATCCCCAACACGTGAAGGTCTCGACACGTAGAGACGGCCATGGTGACATGTAAGGAAAATTTCAATGTGTCACACGTGGCCTAAACGTGATAATGGGTATCGACACCTTCTAACGTACTTCTAATAATTACCTCCCTTGAGGTTTTTTGAAACATAAAATCGTAGCCCCACGTTCTGGAAATTACACTGACCTCTCTGTCAGAGTTTGTTGGCTAATAGCATTAGGCTTTGATGCATAATGACAATAATAACCTCACTTCTATGAATAAACTTTTAATTAAAAATCAATATTTCTTGTCAAAGTCAAAACCCACTCTGCCTTCCCCATTGCCTGCCACCCACCATCTCACCTCCTTCCACCATGCCACCACAACCTCCTCCCTTCCTTTCTCTTCCATTTCTTTCTCTCTTGGCTTAAATACTAACACCAACACCACCACCTCCACCCCCAAGCCTTCTCACCGAACCATAGCCCAACGGCCTTCCCCCCCCCATCCCCCCACAAGGTAAGGCATCAACGCTGACTGCAGAAAACCAAACCACGATGCACTTGGTTCGCCGCCGACCCCACTGCTTCCTTCTCCCTTCCTCCTTCACCCCACTACCCTTGTTTCACTGCATAACCCCTCTGCCTTCAGCCACCTATCCTCCCCCCACACCACTGCCCTTCTCTCTTCCCCCTCCCCCACCAGGTCCAGGATCCTCCAACCATGGTGCACCTGATTTGTAGCCTAACCCCCACTGCCCTCCTCCCTCTCTCCCCCAACACCGTTAACCCTTCTCCCTTCCACCTTCCCCACCATGTCTGGTTAGCTCAACCCCACTACCCTCTTCCTCTCTCTTTAACACCACCTCCTTCACAGCTATGCCTCACAACCTTCCCAACCCATCATCACCTCCTACCATGGCACCTAAGACCAAACTTCCCCCACCTTCATGGCCACAAACCCAACCCTCAAACCCACCCCCCCCCCCCCCCCCCCCTTCTTCTCTCTCTCTCTCTCTCCCCCCTCCCCTCCCCTCCTTCCCTCCCTCCTACCAGCCAACAACACGCCAGCAGAGCCCTGCCCAGCCTCCTTTACTCAACACCGTCTTCCCCTCTATCCCTCCTACCAGCCAACAACACACCAGCAGCTGCACAAGCAGAACCCTGCCCTACATCTTCTCTCCCACTCTCTGCTCCCATCCAACCTTAACTACCACCAAGCATCCCTCCTATTTCTCTCCACAAACACACCTCATCACTGCCAAACCCAACACAATAATCTTCTGCTTCACCTTTTGTTCTCAAGTAATTTGAAGTTTTTGCGAAATAAATTCACCAATAAAATTACATATAGCCACAAGAGGGAAGGGGTGCAGGAGATGGTGGGTAATGGTTTGAAACTACATATATGTATATATACATCTTTATGTGTATATAGATCTAAGTAATCAATAGTGGCCAAAAAGGGAAAGGGTGCAGCAAATGGTGGGTAATGGTGATTTCATTCTCTAAATGTATATCTCTTTCTCTCTTAGTGTTTGCATATGGTGGGTTTGATGTGTATTTGTAGGTGTATGTGCAAGTGACAAAGAGAAGAAAGTGGTGGAAAAGCGAGGGAAGCCTAGAGAGAGATGTGTATTAGAGGAGATAGCGGTAGGTGGTGGGACGTTAGAGGAGATGTTTGACCATTTTTTTATAGTGGGTGTTGGGTTTTGCTTTAGCCATGGGGGACGGTGGCAGTGTTGGTGTCATTGGCAGAGGTGTTGACAACTAGTAGTGTTTCAATGGTGTAATCGGAAGGGGCGAAAGAGGAGTAGAAGGGCCATTTTGTAATCTCATTTTCTATTTGAAGGCTATTATGGTCTCTTTGTTACATTTAAGGTATTTTTGGTATTTTGTCAGCTTAACGAATGACTTCAGCAACTACGTCAAACCTTCTGACATCTAGGTAACAACATGGGGTATTCTGTTATCAGGTTTTTAAAGTAAGGAAGGTTAGTGCAATTTCCAGGACGTGGAGGACATTCAAAATCATCAAGTGAAAGGTTGGAAACCATGAGCACCCCAACATATGAGTCAAAATTTGTCTCTTGCAAGTTTTCATGTCTTACCAACTGTTGGTATTAATGCGGTGTCTCCTTTGATGGAAGGAGACTTACGAATGAAAACCAAGTTTTTACATGTTCAGATGTCATTTTTCCTTATCATTGAATAAATGAAGGAGTAACTACTTCAATTTCTACCACAACAGCATGAGGAAGGTTGCCAAGTAGCTTAAGAGCTATGGTTTGAAGTATAGGTGCATACACACCATGTACAACCCACCAAGTATGAGGATCCGTGTTCCATCTATCTTCAATGGAATCATCATCGACCAACTTCAACAACACCTCACCTTAGTGTTCTCCATTGGATCCTCAAACTTCCTCTTCAAGCACTAGTTCCTCTCATGGGTAACCTCTAGTCCTCACCCTTGAGTGGAGGAGCTCGAATTGGACCCTCATGCAACCACTCATTCTGAGTCTGAAGAATTGGACCCTCATGAAACCACTCATTCTGAGTCTGAAAATAACAATTTAAAGTGTTGTACAAACCTTAGGTTTAATGAATATACCAAGTAATATATTGGAGTATTATTCTTATTCCAAGGGTTCATAAGAATTTGGTGTACCACACCATAATAGTTGGACTCATTCTCTAGCTTCTTCCAAAACTGAATGAAGATAATGCTTATACGCATCACAAGCCTTAAACATCACATATGCAAGGATCAAAATTTCATTTCGATGCGGTGCTTCAATTAGCACGAAAGCGAAAATGTTTTGGGATGTTTTGGAAACATTTCAAAAGTGATAAATATAAATATAATAATGTAAAATCTTTTTTATTTTTCACAATAAAAATTGCATAACATTTATGAAAAGTTCTAAATTCGTATTAGCACCTCTTATTGTTTTAGTATATAGCTTTGTGTTTTGGGTTATTTATCTATGTTCTAGTGTGTTTTGATAAAACAATAAAGTACCATTAGCCCACTAGTATTTCGTTTCGGTCTCTTTGTAAACGGAAACGTTTCAGCCTTTTTAATGCTAACAAATGAAAATTTTGGTTCTTGCTCATATGTAATATCTGTAAATGAGGAAATGTAGTAAATGTTATGCCACCAAAGATCATCCAACATATTCTTCACCAACCATACCATGCCGACATCACCAATTACCATTGCATGGAGACCCAACTTTATAAGCTTGAACCTTTTGAGCATCACTAACACATAGACAAAGTGTGTATTGGCAACTAAAAGAACTTTAAAGAAACAAATCCATTAAATATTGCCAACCTCATAGAATTATTAGTGATCAAATAATTGATTATCACATCACCTGCAATGTCACTAATCCAACTACATTCTTCATGTGATTTCATTCCTTTCAACATTCTTTCTGGCACAAATGATCTTCAAAGTAAGACTTAAAGTGTGCACCAAACAAGGTGTCCATAGAATACGAGGGAATTGTGCTGCCATAAAATTTGAAGCATTATCCATAATCGCTTGGATTTCATTTTGAGGCCCTAACCTTATTAATCGCACCTTTCTCCAAATTAGCGCATATCCTTTATTTGTCCAAAACAATTAATTGCTTTAACCAATATAAAATCCTAGATTTAACACCGTTATAAAATTAATTAGAGGCCTCCTTGGGAATCACTCCAACCATCACTAATAATGCAGGATTTTCCCCACAATGTACCCCTCATTGGTTGAAATAACCAATCAATCTTTGCCCTCTCCCTTTGCAACAAGGTAACCACAGTAGCCAAATAACCTAGAATATTACTATTTTTTGCAAATAGGTAGGATCTAACATATTTGGGTTTTCTTGCAAGGTGAATGGCAAACCCAACCAAATAACACTTTCTAACAATTTTACAATGTAATTGGTTCTATCTTTCAAGAAGAATCCTTTCTCAATGGAAATCCTACTGTCACTAGCACTATCACTTGTCCTTTCCTTCAATTCAGAAGCGCATTGGGTAAACCTCATGCAATCTAGTGACATAACAGGAGAGGGCAAAGGGGCCTTTGGTTAAGCATTTTTAAGTCTTGCCACTCTCCATCAATGGCATTTTGCGTATATGTAAGATATATATTTGTCACTTTTTCCATGCGGCAATGCTCTAACTTGTAAGTTTCATTAAATGTGCCTTCATTCTAGTAATATGAACCCTAACAAATGCTGTTATAAAATTTTCATTTCAACTAAATTAGAACCTAAGCCCTAAATCATGCGAACAATAATTTGTTCACCAAGTTTCTTTGTTGGATAAGATAATAAAATATAAGTTCCAAAATCAATTTGGAAAATTCCTAAAAAATTAAAATAAATTTAAAATCCAGGTTTTAGGGATTTCAAGCTCAAATTATTAAATTAACTAAAAAATTAAAGCCATATGCAAAAAATAATAATTTCAATAACAAAAAAACTAATAAATATAACAAAGAAAAATAAATAGACACGCGCACACACATACAAATAGATGGAATACTCATTACTATTGACTGAAGACTGCAGGATAAGCTTTGGAGTGTCGGCTGAAGTTAAGGTTGGGAAAGACATCAAAGCTTTGGAGAGTGGCTAAGGCAGGTTGAAGACAACAAGAGTGTCAATTGAAGATTATGGCCATCAAAAGAGAGCTCATGGCTAAACGAAATTAGCTCTAGATAGTTTTGATCCTTCGTCATCATCTTCTTCAGTCAGGATTAGGAAGGGGTCACCGCTCCCCACTCCCCCACATGTGCAAATTAGTATTAAGCTCATAAGTGTGTTGTGTGTTCTCTCAATGGACACTCGAACACCTTCAAATTCCTTACTAAAATGCAAAAGTAGTTAGAAACCAAAATCCCACCAAAATGGATCCAAGTTTTTACCCTCCTATTTGAAAACGCCTCCTCTTTCTTCCCAACCAACTCAAGTCTCTTTTTCTGCCAAAACCCATAAAACAACCTTTGGGAAGGAAAAGATATACGCAACGATTCTCATCCACAAACTAAATAAGCAAATGTTAGCTAAATTTTTTGTCATTCTTCTGCATTTTTCCCATAATAGTGATGATACAAACCAACCTAACCCATTGAAAATGTGCACACAGTATACCAGTATGACCGGATGTGATTGATCAGAACTTATCCAGAGATCAAAAATAGAATTTATCCCGACATCCAAACTGGCTACCATGAGAAGAACGAACTGTAGCTCTCGAAAAAAGATAATGTTTACCATTGGCACACATCCTTGTCACTGCTAATGTGCGTCATCCCATATAAGAGCTCAAAAACTCATCCACAACCTCAACTCCCAACCTTGAACTGATCGAATAAATTGTGGTTCCCACATCATGTGTCTAAAAAATCCTCAAATAATCTGACACAAACATTTCATATGTAGCTATGCCATAAAGCTCTTAAAAGGCCTCAAGAAATGAAGTGTCACCACACTAAATGTAAGGACCCATAAATTATTATTATTATCTCTTTTCTTTTATTAAATATATTAAGAATACATGAATATCATTATGTATTGTACTGTGAGTAAATATACATTTAAATTTTATGGTCGCATGTTTTGTCTTTGAGCTTGCTTTAGTAAACTTGGGTGTTTGCCAGGTTGTGTGGGGGGCCCACGAGTCTGTTGGGACGCAAAATATATTTTTAGACTCAAAATAATGTTTTCTTTAATAAATAATGTTTGGGATTTAATTTCATGAAATTTTGTGACCTAATTTAGTTTTGTATTGTGTTCGGACGCCAAAATCATAATTTTACCACTTAAGTAGTATATATACCACACGTAGTGGAGAAGCTAGGTAATTCTCTCTCTCTCTCTCCTTTTTTCAAGCAACGTAGCAAGCTTCTCCCATTTCTACTCTTCATTTTCTTCCCTTCTTCTTGAGATTTGAAGACCTAGAGTTAGGATTTTGATATTGGACCAAGAATAAAAGTTGCTCTAATCACTAAGCTCTACAAATCTACCAGTTTGGATTTTCGTTTTTGACAACTGTAAGACCTAGGGTTTTGGGACCTAATTTAGTTTTGTATTGTGTTCAGAGGGGAAAATCATAATTTTACCACTGAAGTAGTATATATACCACACTTAGTGGAGAAGGTAGGCAACTCTCTCTCTCTCTCTCTCTCTCCTTTTTTCCAACAACATAGCAAGCTTCCCCCATTTCTACTCTTCATTTTCTTCCCTTCTTGAGATTTGAAGACCTAGAGTTAGGATTTTGATATTGGAGCATGAATAAAAGTTGCCCTAATCACTAAGCTCTACAAATCTACCGGTTTGGATTTTCGTTTTTCACAACTTTGAGACCTAGGGTTTGGTTACACTTCACTTAATGTAGGGATTTCACGAGCTTTGTTAAATATTGATATGTTTATGGTACTTTCATACTAGTTTCATGAAAGTCATGTTTTGATTTGGTAGATTAAGAAACCCTATATGTATACTAATAATTTTGTGAGATTGATGTATGAGTTTCACTTGAAATTGGCACTTTAAGTTATGTTATATATTAGTTGTTGATCTAACTGATGATGAAACATGTTTGATGGAGAAACTTGATGAAATACAAAAATGTGACAATGTTAGAATGTGGTGGGTGAACACTGTGTTTAAAGAAATGTGAATATGAGAATGGGAAGAATTTTTCCAACTTTATGTTGTAAAATGGCCAAGGGTAAATGGAAATTCTGTAATACAGTATGGTGTGAGTTTTCTAGGATTGGGGGTGCGGATAGCAAGTTAGGGTCGAGCCCATTCGTGAAAAGTAATTGCCCTGGCCAGGTGGTCCTAGAATTCATCGGGTTAGTAGCACATAAAGCTAGTGGTGTGATGCGGCCTACACAATAGCGAGGTGCTTGAGTTTGCGTACACAAATCCTGGTTGTGCGTTGTTTGGATGGAGGTGTGGTGTTGGGAATGAAAATGAAAATGAGATGGTAATGAAAAGTTAAACTTGAGTACGGAATTAGAAATTTCTTGGTTATGTTAAATGATGTAATATGGTGATATTGGTGATGAGTACTTGATGTATGTTGTAATCTTTATATCTTGTATACTTGCACATGCCACCATATTGATGTCTAGCAATATTAGTGTTTTCTCTGCTGGGCATAATTGCTCAAACCTACTATCTTGCAAAAAAATATCTCAGCCGCATAGCCGTTTGTGAAGATTGTAAAATTTTTGGGTGTTGCATCTTATGTACTCTTCATGAGCATAAGCAAGGACATATATATTATTAAATTATCCAAGTTATTGTAATTTTGGAGACATTGGGACTATTTCATGATCTTTTGTTGTTGAAGAAACATAGTTAAGTGGGTTTCGAAAACCTTTTTGAAATACTTATGCAGATATTTCATTTCTAAAGCTTGTAGCTTGCTAAACATTTTGTGTTTGAAAAAACAGTTTCTATGGGAAATAGTAAATTGAATTACCTTTATTTTGATATAACAAAACCTTTATTTGGTTAAGGAATGAACACGTTAAGCTAAATTTTCTCTAGGTGTACTGAATCTGACCATAGTACCTTGTTTTGACCATAACTTGACTTATACAATGAATTCGCATGTGATTCCAGTGAAGTTAGAAACTAGATTCAGCATAGAATATGCATGTTAAATTTCATGGTGTTTGAGTTTGTGGTTTGAGAGAAATTGCATTTTGAAATTGTCTTTTCTGGACAGAGTTTTACTTGAGTTAACCAAATTTTGTTGGGTTGTGAAGGTGTTAACACATTTCCTTTTGGTGTTGACAAATTTGGACAAAACCTCTTTTTTTTTTTTGGTCTCTGATTATAAGTGTCGACTCCCATTTTTAGAAGGGTCGACACCTTAAAGCAGAATTTGTGGTGCAGTTTTGTGTAGGTAAAAGGGTTGACAGCTGTTGGTGAGGGTCAACACCTTGAGACAAAAACTTTGAATAGGACTTAGAAAGTAGAAGAGTCGACACCTCTTTACAGGGTTGACAACTACCCTTGGACAACTTGATTTTTCATTTGTTTAGAGTTCTAAACTTGATCCAACACCAGTGTAACTTTGATATAAGTTCCATAAAGGGTATTCAACCTCTAGAATAATTTCATAGTTAACTCGTTGGCTAACATATTTTTCTCTTTCCCTTTTTTATATTTACATCTTTTTCACCTTTTATCTCATGCTCTCGGGTCATGAGATCCAGGGGCTTGACACTAAACATCATGGTAGAAGCTTGCTCTTCGACCATTATCAACTCCAAAGTTGAGGCACATGCTAAAATCCTTCCTTGCTTTCCTGATGCCTTTCGATAGACCAACTCCAAAAGAAACCCTAACCTCCAGAGATATCCAACCTCTAAACACCACACCAAATCTACAATCCATCTCCTCCAAAGCATATCTCCAAAGCTGCTTACCCTATAAAGTTTTATTAAAAAGCCTAAAGTGCCTAATGCTCAAACACCTTCCTTGATAAAACTATAGACGAAGTCCCAATCCACTAGATGGTATTCAAACACATCACCCAAACCAGCCCACAAAAAATTCTCTCAAAGCTTCTCCAACCTTTGGGCCACCAACGTGGGAATAGCAAACAAGGACATAAAGCGGGACGACTACTGAGAATGAGCTTACCACCTTTTGAGAGAGTGTAATTTCCACCCCACTAAACATATCTCAAACCTTAAATAACTGTCCCACACAGAAGTTGCCTTGAAGGAAGATCCCAGAGGCAAGCCTAAAACAGCAATAGCCACAGATCCCACTTTCAACCCCCACCAAGGAAACTAACCGCTGAAAATCCGGTACTTCAGCCAAAACTAATTCACTCTTTCTAACATTCACCCTAAACCCTGATAGTGTCTCAAAACAAATAAGCAAACATCAAAGATATCTCAATTGCTCCTCATCTGCATTGTAAAAAATAATAGTATCAAACAGCAAGGAGTACAGGGAGACCGATACAGAGCCCAACCTTGCCCTACTAGCCTCAAATCTACTCATCATACCACCCCTACACTGTTCGACTGATCATCCTAAGCAATGCCTAGGATCCCCTTGTCCAAGACCTCTCGAACTAGGAAAAAAGCCAATAGGTGTTCCATTCACCAAAATAGACAATATAATCATTGAAATACAAAAAACAAATCCAGGACCATCCACTTCCCCCCAAAAAGCATCCTCTCTAGAATGTACAAAAGAAAATCCCAGTTGACATGATTCATAAGACCCCTCTATGTCTAGTTTGGGAATAATTCCCAATGAGCCACTACGAAGTCTCACATCCACCATCTCATTAGCTAATAAGCCTGCATCAAGAATTTGTCTCCTACCCAAAGTTTTGAAACCTGGACCGTTGAGTGAACCGGAAAAGGAACCGAGTTATGGGTCACTGGGTCAACCAAAATTGAACTAAAATCAAACCATGACATCATAAATATGTCATAAATATATTTAAAATTACAAAAAATATTAAATTTACAAAAAAAATTATCTAAATATATTTACAAATTCTAACAAGAATCTAATTTTTATTTTATAGCATTTCAAATGATATGGTCAAACTAATAAATTTTTCCTCACATCAACCTTATAAATTTTGTGGTAGAAAGAATCTGATCCAAATAAGGATGTGGCAAAACTTTTTTGTCTTTAAATTCATGAATGCTGAGTTTTGGCAGTGAAGGCACTGAATGGACACTACATCAATATATACACTTTACTCAATGACTAACCCTCTTCTTCTTTGCCTCGTAAAACTCTCTCTGGTCTTTGTCTGAGGCTCCAAGAAAGCATTCCTCTTCTCACTGCTCACATTGAATAACCCTCACTTCTCTGTTTAAATGACTCCGATTTTCGTTCCACATACAACACACTCTCTCTCTCTCTCACATTATCTTTTTCTAGTTTTCACCATCTGGTTTTGGTCGCCAAAATTTTCTAAGAGAGAAGATGGGAAGAGAGATGAAAAGGAAGAGCTATTATACAACCAAAGAGCTTTTCCATAGTGGAGCAGCCGCGAGAGCAGAAGACCGAGTGTAAGGCGTCGAATAGAGGAAGCAAAAAAATGAGCCCAAACCCTCAAAAAATGTCCCTGTTTATATTCTTGATGAACCTTATGCCAACCCGCTACCAGTTTGAACGGTTTGGTGGTTGAACCGCGATTTTTCCCGGTTTTGTTTAGTTGGGCCAGATTTTATACTTGTCCGATTTTATGGTTTTGACTGGACCGTTTATGGGCAGGTCGACGGTTCAACCACTTGAAAAGGCCAGTGCAGTCCAATTTTCAAAACATTGCTCCTACCCACAAATGCATTCTGGTATTGTGATACAATAATTCCTACCACTTTTGGCAACCTTAAGGCCAACACCTTAGCTATCATCTTATAAATGCATCCCACTAAGCTAATAGATCTAAAATCCTATAATTTTGTAGCTCCACCCTTCGTCAAAATTATGGCAGTGAATGACGGATTATGACCTTTCTCAAAAGTTCCATGCTTATTAAAAAGTGAATCATTTCCATAATGTCATTTTAGCAATACTTCTCCAAGCTAAAATAAAACCCATAGTCATCGAATGCAAACGGAAAGCTTTATCTCCATTGCAATCCTTAAACACTACTAGAACTTCCTCTTCCGTAAACTAACTTCCAACCCCATTCAATACTCTTCTGAAAAAGAAGGAAAATCTAACCCATCTAAACAAGGCTGCCTATCATGCTTCTCAAAGTAGAGAGCTTTCCATAAAACTAAACTACCACCTCTGTAACATCCTAGAATCCTTACACTCACTCCATAATTCTCTTCTATACATATATTGATTTTATGCTAATACTTCTCTATTTATACACAACTAAAGATGAGTAAATGGTGACAACACTTAGCAATGTAATCATTAAAGTATTACTCTACTTAGATGAGTGGAGAATAAAGTTTATTCACTTGATAAGTGTAATAATTATCTTCACCTAAAGAGGAACAAATGGTGGCAGCACTTAGTAAAGTAATCATTAAAGTATTACTCCACTTAGATAAGTGGAGAATAAAGTTTCTTCACTTGATAAGTAGGATGATTATCTTCACCTAAATGATAATGAAAGTTAGTCCACTAAATTAGTGGAGAATAAAGAATAATAAGGTATTTTACCTACTTCCTTTACTTCATCCTATAAATAGTACATGTAGATGAGAGAGTTTGAATATAAGTAAGCCTAAGCATAGTGAAAAGAGAAGAGTGGAGGTTAGGAGGTTACTCTTGAATATCAAGTTCCAATCTTTAGAAGAAGAACTCCAAGCATTAAGCACTTGAGGTGAGTAATGGCGTATTTGGAGTAAAACGTACATATTTTCAATGCAAATATTTTTTTTCTACAAATTATATTTGAACAATACGTTTTCAAAGTAAATGATAATATGTCTATGTTACTCTTTAAAAATAGTTACTATATTTTGATGCTAAGCCTTGTATTATTCCATCAAGAAAATCCATGGATTAAGTTTTGTATACAATGAATAAGATTTAAAAGTTATATGTACCATACTTGGAGGTCCTACATCGGGGGGACATAAAATAAGGCGAAAGTTTGATATGATTAGGAAGATATTTCTCACGACTTTTTGTTGTTCTGTTACTCATCGCTAGTGCATGCGTTTTGTTACAGATTTTTAGTTTAGCCGAGATCATGAGTACATTATGAATTATATATATAATGTTGATATTTGGATGCTTTTGTAAGTATAAAACTAAATTAGCATCTTTTAAAAGATATGCTTATGTTTAGTATATGGATATCTCTTTTACTTGTTTCAAGATCTTATGCAAATGGTATTTATGTCATATGTAAATTAAACCCATGGTATATTTTGATGCTTCAATTATTCTATTATTCACTGAGCTCGTAGCTCATATTTTCTTAAACATTTTCAGGTAATCAAGATTGAGAGCTTAAGTTTGAAAAATTGTTAGCTAAGCTACCTATGTGTGAATGTCATGACGACTCAAATTATTCTGATTTCTGATAAGTTTAAACTAGTAGATTTCCCTAGATTTGTGTTAAGACTATGATTGTGTAATAAAACTATGTTACGATGGTGACATAGATATTTGCTTTATGTTTACTAATAAATAAAAGAGTGAATCATGATTTCGCATTATATTAAATGTAAGTAAACAGTCTTTTGGTTTAGTTCGGCCTTGGGTAGCTAAATTATTGACTGGTTATGATTCCTAATCCGCACAAGGTGGGTTTGGAATCGTGACAACCTCCCTTCAACAATCAAGCTCCATATACGATGCCTCTTGCAAGACTTCACAAGTTTATGAAAAAATTTTGTATTAAGGTCCCCTTCTTTTAAGCCACAAAGCCCTCAATTTCTTTTTATTGCTAATTTCTTCCATAAGAGCGATGTGATCCATCTCCGCTGTGGCTTCTCTTTTCATCACTCTTCTTCAGAAAGCCTCCATTGCCTTCTTTAGCACCTGACACCTTAACAATACCGAGCATTATAGCTTTTCAACAAAACCCAAGCTTCTAAACTCCTCTTGAGCCACATATTTTCAAACCAAAACAGACTCCTATTAGCACCGACTCTCCTCACTCAAATCCTAACCAGAAATAGAATTCAATTTTTACTAAGCATAGAATTTCTGATGTGAAGGATCCACACAGTGGCAATCACATAGCATAATTTCCAAATGCTAATAGTAGAAGAAGCAAACGGATTAAAAGTTAGATGTAAGAAAACCAGAAATGAAAATATAAGCTTCAATGACTCTAATACTGAATTTGTAACTATGAAGGAGGAAGACAGGATCAAAATACACAAACTGGATAATGAATGCCACCACTATCCAATAACATAAGTAAATGATTTGAAATTGGCCTTGGAAAAGTTTACTACAACACATTGGAAAAATGTTCCTCCCATTCCAAAATACCAAAAATCTACAGATTCTAAACAAAGAAGGCAAATCACTATTGTCGCACAATGTAAACATTGCCCCTGCTAAAGATAAATCCATCAACTCAAAAGGACTCGATAAATAAGAAAACTCTCTCTCACAGCCAAGGAAACATGATCACAACGTTAATATAACACCCTAAGTCCTTGCATCTCATTTAGGTATTTAATTATATGATATGTGTGCTTAATTGTCCATAGATTGTGGTTTTGTGACACTTTAATTGTTTATTGAGTTAGAATTGCATAGGGTTATATACCTAATTAGGTATATCTTATAATTTACCTAAATTGGATTTTCTATGCCTTAGATAAGTACAAATAATTTAATAAGAAGCTTGATTAGTTACATTTAACGTTAAATATATTTTTGCAACCTTTTGTAAGCGTTATCTTTATTAATTAAGCTTAAATTGGATATAATTATACTAATCATGTTAATTAGACATAAATGTGATTACCTAGTAAGGGAGATTAATTAGCTTTAACCACGTTTACTTAGAACTAACCTTTGATTTATTAGTGCATGGACTCACCCACTTGCTTGCAAGTTGCATGTGAGAGTGCCACCTCATTATGAGGGACTCTATCCTCAATCCCTAGAGGACGTATGTCTCACTATGCATGCAAAGAAAAGGACGCGTGTCCCACTATCATGTAATCTTGCATTTGCTTGCACTCTTCTCTTGATACATTGTAGGAGTGTTTGGCAAGTTGGAAAGTAAAAGAGAGAGTGAAAGAAAATCCACAAACTTGGGTTTAAGATATGCGACATCATCTTTTGCTTAAATACTTTCAATTAATTAGTTAGAATTCTTTTTATAATGCCTAAATGTTGTAGGTTGAGGAATAAACATCATCAGGTGGAACCAAGTTTAGATAAACCCTATTTGTGATCTTGAAAACCAAATTTTAGAAGTGTTACCGGTGTGTTCTTATGAAAATTGACCATAATACAACCCTTTTTCTCATCTAGTTGTGATTTGAGAATCTATCTCAGGACTTAGACCCCCTTGATTTAACATTCTCAAGGATAAGAACCTATAGAAACACCTTTTTTTTTGGGTAAGTCTATATACACACTTCCCATATAAATTGGACCTAAGCACCCTGTAAAAAGGGGTCGACACTAGTATTTTAGATTTTGACACTTCTAAAATTTGTAAGTATGATGCTTGCAATCTATAAAAAAAGAGTACCACCTGTATTTAAGGTGTCAACACTTTTAACATTCCCGATTGACGATGCTTGCATTATGTAGGTTGACATCTGCAATGAACGTGTCGACACCTTCCGACCAAGTATTGACACTTTACAAAGAGTCTACACTTCTATTATAAACTTCAAAAGTTCATCACTTTAAAATACTTTTACACTATTTTAGGACCGATTAATGAGAACCAATAGTTATTTCTTAAACACTGTATGTCTTGTTCATGTGCAATAAACATAATAAGGAGAAATTCAAAGCATTAAGGGACTTGCGCCGGGGGACTTAAAAAAAGCCTGAAGCTTGATAAACTATGATTAGGGAGACGTCTCCATGACTCTATGTCGTCTTGTTATGCGCCATTAGTGGACTGGTCATGTTATCGGTCTCCTATCTAGCCGAGAGCAAGTTAGATTTTATGTATATAATTTAATATTTAGATGCTTTGTCATTATGAAACTAAATGAGCATCATATGAATGGAACATTTATATAAGATTCTTATATACCCCATGGGAATGCCTCTCCCATATATATTTAAGCCAACTCTGCTTGTACAAGGGGAAGGGGCAAAACATAAAGTATCATGGTACGTCATCTTTCCTAGAATGTAACGTTCATGTTGGAGAATCAGCAATCATGTATGGGATGTTGGCCAACAACCTTTTTATATTACAAACGCTTGTGTTTTACTCAAAACAAATCCACGGTAATTTTCATGCTTTGATTGCTCTATCATTCATTGGGCCTGTAGCTCATGCTCTTACTTAACAATTTCAGGGAATCAACAATAAGAGTCTATACTTGGAGGCATGTTTTGAAGAAGTTGCTTTATTTGGATGTATGAGACTCATGTTGTGTTTTAGTTGGAAATGCATGATGTGCCTTTTTGAAGTTCTTGGACTATGTTGGACTGGTGATATACTTTTGAGAAACTATGCTATGCATATATGGATGCATAGTGTTGGGATAGGCCAAATGGTTTGTAAAAACATTATGTTATACTAGCGCATAAGTTGATGAAGATATAGGCACTTGCTCTGATATTTAGTATATATATGCACAGGGTATTTACTATATGCTTTCACAACCATATTGTCATACAAAAGTAATCAATCTTTATATTAGTTCGGCCTTGGGTACTTAAGCTATTGGCTGGTCATGATCCTTAATTTGTAAGGGGCGGGTTTAGGGTCATGACAAATAAAGTCCACACCCCACCCCCCAAAAAAAAAAAAATACCCACCCACCCAAAACCACACACAAAAGAAAATGGCCTCGCCCATCTACCTTTGACCATTGAAAACTCCATCCATCAAGCCCTTTTATCAGAATCAACAATGTGATCACAAATACCTGAAAAAACCAGATAGCCCAGATAAGATTAGAAAACAAGTACATTCACTCATACACGAATCCAATTGTTGCAACACCCTTTCATCCCACCAAATCTAAATACCAATTGCAGTCCTACAACCCCCAAAAAATCCACTCAACAAATCAACTATTCCAACTGCGGCAAACTATTCTCCCCATAATACTCTCCATTTTTGTTTCCGACAGGCATATCACATCAGCTTTCCAAGAGTGAACCATTGGTTTCACAACTTTCTACTTATACACGCCATTCAACCCTCTCAGATTCCAAAAAATAATCAATTTCAAGTTGAAAATTGAAGCAACCCTGCCCTTCTTAGCACAATTGCTCCCACGATCTTAGCATAAGGTTTTTGGTTCAATTGCAAAACCAATATAGTGAAAAACATTAAAAAGAATACCAATGAACAACGCATAAAGTCCGTCATTTTCTTATTTTGAGACTTTCCAATGAAGGAACTGAGAAACATATAGTTTTGCTCCTTTTCTTACTTTTGGAGTCCAGAAAATTAAAATGCTTGCTAGTAAAAAAATTAAAATATGGAACATCACTAAGGCTCCGTTTGTTTTGACTGTAAAATATTTTACGTGAAAAATATTTTACTTGTAAAATGATTATTTCAATAATATTTTTTTGTGTTTGGCTGCTAAGTTGAAAATATTTCTTGCAAAAAGATGTCCAACAGGTTGTAGCCCATTGCTTCAACTATGACAATACAATTGAAACAACCATTTCATCAAACAATGTACAAGCAATAGAATTATAGTGAGAACAGAAATGCTCATCTAGGCCACCATCATCTCTTTCTTCCTTCAAAACAAAACCAAAATCCTCGTTAAAAAAGCATAATGAAACAAAATAGGAGACATATGTCTTCAATGGTTCAATGGTTGCCACTACTAACTACACCGTAACCACCAACATGGAGAGAGATAGACCCGAGCGAACCCACATATCTGGACATGGTTTTCTCTTGGTCGTATCTCCTTCCATCACAGTGGAACTAGGGAGTCAGGATTTGGTTGTATTTTCTGTTTCATTTTCTTCCCTTTTTCTTGCGCACAAAAGTGTACCGAACAAGGATGATTATACAGCAGATCCAACTTAGCAGACAAGAGACTGTTGCAATTTGGCCCAGGAGCAAGTTCTAAATGGCACCTGAAACTTTGCATGGTGATAGAGAAGAGGTGGAATTTGGGGAGGATGAGATTAAAGAGAGAGACCCAAGATATAGCCAGAATGGCTCATACGGAATAAGAGAAGATAAGCTGTTCGTGGGACATGTCGAAGGGTCGAGTGATTGCCAAAAAAAATAACTTACGGATTTTAAATATGTAAGTTGAGTCTGGGTCTTTCTTGAAAAATAATTTTTTTTAAAAACATTTTACTTGCCTTTTGTGCAACCAAACAGCCGAAAATGAGTAAATCAAATCAAATGGAGCCCAAATTATACAGATTGAACCACAACATTATCATCTCACAAACGGATGTAGGACTCAGCTTAAAGTCCAAAATGTTTTATGTAAAGAACTTTGATCCTCGTGTGCCTAGTGTTTCTTGTGGATCAGAACTTTGACCTTCTAGAATTTATGAGATCACTGAGTTTTAAATACATTAAAGAACCTTAACTTCAAATTCTCCATTACACACCCATGGAGATAGTAGAACTGCTGCACATTCAAAATGTTATATTGCTTCAACAAGAAGATAAAGAAGAAAAAGGACCTGAGACAGAATGACAAGTTGTTCACCAGCCTTCCTCGGAAGTTCCCTCAGTGCTCGTTCACATAGTCGACGGGGGGAAGTATTATACCAGTCTTCTCCATACTCGTGAAGATATGGCTGGGTCAATGGAACAAAGACCAGACCCGCAAAAATGAAATAAGAAGGAAGTTTATCAAATTGATGAACTGGAACTAGCGGCTGCAACTGCAACATTATCAATTTCATATCAAACACAAAAATTCAGAAAATTCTTCCACATTGAAAGATGGAAAACATTCATAAATGGTTCAACAAAATGTGTTTAGTAATATTCCCAATATATGGATTATATTAACTTGTTCATGAATGATACAGCTTTTTTATTTATAAGTAAAATGTGTATGACTGATAAATTGCCAAGGGGGGCACAACTCTGTACACAGGGAGTATGGCTAGTAAATGCTTTAATTGCAATCATCTTTTTTATAAGAAAACTATATTACAAAAGCACCAAAGAAGGTGGTGCATCCTGTGTAAAATAGACGTATACAAAACAAATGCAAATCCTCCTAGCCAACAAAGGAGAAAATGTAACAAAGCTAATTTAAGTGTATTAACCAACAAAGATGCCTCCTCAAAAGTTCAGTGGATTTGTTCCCCCCATAGGCACCACATCAAGCATTGTACCTTTAAGTTCAACAATATTAGCTGCAACACCCCGAACCATCACATTTTAATTCATAATCTATTAAGTTGTATTATGTATATTTAATCGAACATAATTCGAGTTTTATGTATTTTTATGCACCAATTGAAGTAATTTGGTTACGTGCATACACTAGTTCGAGATTTCTCAAATTGTCTAGAATTGGGTTTTATATGACTTGGAGATGTTTAAATAATTAATTGAGAAGTTTAATCAACTCCATTTAATGTCAATTTCATTTTAGATTACATTTGTTAATCTCTAATTATGATTAATTAAGGCTAAATACAATTAATTACACTACTCGATATTAATTAAGCTAAGTATGTTTGACCTTGATAAAGTGGATTAACTAAGTGTAAGAATAGTTAATTAGCTTTATCACATGATTAGAGAATGGATTAGTGGAAGATGAGTCATGGTCTTGTTGCATGAGGAGTTGACACCTCACCACTCCATGAGCTTTACAATAAGACATGTGTCCCACTATCTCTTGTATCTATCAATTTGCAAAACATGTATTCTTTGTACAATACACTTTCTATCTTCCTATTTTCATGAGAGAGAGAGAGAGAAAGAGAGAGAGCATCCACTAACTCCCACACACAGACACATGCATGTATTCCCATTACTAGACTTGTATGCATTTGTAGAGAGAGAATGAGTGCAGCTTGTAGAGAAGGCTTGTGTTTGGATAAAGAGAAAGAGAAGGAAAATTGGGAGAAAGTGGAAGAAACCCAAGGAATTGCTAAAAGACTTTGTCTTGACTTGAACCAAGGCATGGAGATCATTTATATGTCCATGCTCTTGCATCTAATTGGCTAGAATCCTTTTTATTATGCCCCCATGTCACTTGGCTATGACTTAGAGAATGAATTTGAGACCTTTAGACTCCATTGATTTATTATTATCAAATTTAGGGCTTCATAGAAACACTTTGCATATAGATGGTGAGCTGAAATGAATCTCTATGTGACCAGTCCCTAGGGACTTTCCTAGAAATAAATCTCTCAATAGTTGGAATTTTGCTATGAGACCAACGTCATTGAGAAATAGACTTCTCTACCTTTCTCATGATAGTTTATGGACCAAAATTTGGGTTAAAATGAATGAGTTATGGCTGTTTGAAATTGGTACCCTACAAATTAGGAGTCGACACTTGGGTATAGGTGTTAACACCACTGACCCGAGAATCTGGATCTGAGGATTCTGTCAAAAAGTGTTGACAACTTTGTTTCATGTGTCAACACCTTCAACTTTCCTGGTTACCGATGTTACACTCTATAAAAAGAATTCAACACCTACATTTCAGGTATTGACACCTTTAACCTTCCTAAGTGCCGATACTTGCACTTTGTAAAAAGGTGGTGACACCTTCATTCCAGGTGTTGACACTTTTCAACCAGGTGTCGACACTTTTACTCAAAAACCTCCACTTATGAGATAATTTAAGAATGCCTTCACCTTCGCCTTAGAATGCTTTACATTAATTTGAGCCACATTTATGAGTCTTTAAAGTAGCTTAATAAAGGCTTATATGTTTATGTGTTCTTTATGCTTGCCTTAATTGTGTAGATTACTAAGTGTTTAAAGGCTTAAAGGTCATTTAATCAAGGACTATAGAACTACCTTAAAGTGGTAAGAACTTAAGGTGAGTGACTTGACTTCCGGAGTTGTATTTCTAAATTGATTATCATACCGAGAATGTTTTATGAAATGATCATTTAGAATGACTCTTGATAATTATGTTCCATATGTTAAAAGTTTCCAAAAGCATGCTATGAGCACCATAGATATTGAATAGCTTTATTGTGATTTGCTTTCAAAGCAAAATGTATATTTTATGACATATACCTATCTCAGGTCTCATGCGAGTGGGACTATAATCTGAACTCGCCTTGTATATTTATATGAGACAAGTCTCCCTGTTGCCATAGGGCAACATTTTCACACTATGAAAATGGTGTGTCTATTTCATGTGTAGGTCGACACGGATATGTCCGTTTATGTTTCTATTTAATCTAAGATGGCATGTGAGATATGATGTGTTTTGTTTCTAAAAATGCGGTATTTGGAAAGCATGTTTTATCTACATTATTTTGAATACTAACTACTTCTAAGGTACTTTGAAAATACAAATTATCTAGCATGTTCTTACTTTTGAAAACGATATTCATGGTAAAACCTCGCCGATTGTCAAGTTATTCACTGGGTTGTGAACTCAATAAATCCTTCAATATCTTTTCAAGTCATTGAGTTCAAGTGAAGACGTAAGCAGCCATAATGCCACAGAAGCCCTTGACTTGCATTGTAAATAGAAAACTTTTGTGTTAATAGCATTTGTGATACTTAGAGCTTGAATGCATGGACCTATGTTACCTGAACTTGGGTACGGGTGTCGGTTGCGGGTACATGTCCAAGTGTCGGATTCATCTAATTCCCAGGTCCAAAGACACTAGAACACGGCTAGATTTCATATTTTCTAAATACTTCTTTTGTATATTTAAGGTAAAATAGCATTTACAAGCTCAAATACAGCATTTCATAAATAAAATGGAAGTCTTATGCTTAGTTTTAAGTAAACTCAATTAATTATACATCTTTGCTAGATGCATTTCAACTAGTGTTGAGTGTCGAGCGTCCAACACGGGTACTTCACAAATTTAGAAGAGTCCAGGTAACATAGACATGGACTATCGTTTAATATTTTGGTATAATCATTTATTACATGGGGTATATGATCGACTTATTGATGTAATGTTTGTATGTGATATTAGCCCTTATTGTCTTGAGGTCACAAGATTGTATTACATGTATAATTTTGAGTATTGTACTTTTTGTCATGTTTAATCATTTTGTAAATGAGTTTGAATTTGAAAGGATTTAGATACAGCTCTGTTATTCAATTACCTCGCAGATTCCAAGTCATTTGAATTCTGTATGCTTCCACTATAATATTCAACTAGTTGAACCACATAAACTAATTACACCTTTGACTATTTCGAGTTTGAGGCCTTTGGTAGTTTTAGAATGTTAACTATCGGTCGGTCGCGATACCAAATTCGCATAAGGTGGGTTTAGGACTGTGACCTTAGCAATATGTTTAAACAATAAAAAAAAATACCAATTATATCCAAAATATTAAGCCAAAAAAATGACTATATTCTATGATTTATATCAACAGCCAGCACTCAACTGCCATTTCTCAGCAAGCTTTACAGCAGAACTTGAGGAATGTTTTATCTTTTAGAACATTATATCTCCTCACATCTGAAGATAGTCAGCAAAATAAAAAAAAAGCTTTACATTAGGTTTTAGTCCCCCACATCCCCTACCTCCCTCCCCCCAAGCTCTTTACCAAACAAGAGTTATTTTAATAGATATTTAAATAACCAAGATCATTTTTAACTTATTTACAGAACCTTGGTTAAGCGTCACTAGCATTGACGCCTTTATAAAGGCGTCAATGCTAGTGACGCTTTTTCCTTTTATTTTTTCTTATTTAGTGATAGTAATGAAATTTGGAAAAAGTAATTTAATTGAAAAGCGTCAATATCATTGACGATTTTCATTTTAGCACTAAAAGCATCAATATTACTGACACATTTAGTTTTAAAACTGAAAGCAGTAGTCTCATTAATGCCTTTAGGTTTAAATAAAAGTGTCAGTCTCAATGACACCTTTATATTATACATATAGGTCTGCTCTTGTGATCAAAAAGAGAGATCTCTCCCAATAGAAGTTTAGAGCTCTCTCTCTCTGAACTCTCGAAGCCTGCCCAAACTCTTCTCAATGGATCTTTTTCTATCAGGGATCATCATCATCATCTT
The DNA here is from genome assembly GCA_033060915.1 of Euryodendron excelsum. Taxonomy (NCBI): domain Eukaryota; kingdom Viridiplantae; phylum Streptophyta; class Magnoliopsida; order Ericales; family Pentaphylacaceae; genus Euryodendron; species Euryodendron excelsum. Next base: position 41,087,029 of record CM065390.1, on the reverse strand, counting down.
GAAGTGCAGCACTATCTCTTTCAACACAGAGTATAAAAATCTGGAGTTAGGGCTTTAATTGAGCCCTACATTCTCTCTCTCTCTCTCTCTAAACTAGAATCCCAATGATCTATTTGTAAACGGCTTGTTACCAGCAGCTGATCCCAGTAGGAGGACGGAATGTGTTCTTTTTCCAGTAGGAGCTGATCTCTGTAAGAAGCTTTTCAATAGTGTGTGTCAGCTGCTGGTAAGGGTTTCCTTTGAGCTTACAAAAACGATGCTACATTTATGTGTTAACAGCTTTTTATTGTGTTACTGCTCTGCTATAGCTTTGACTTCCTTAGAATTTGAATTGGTTTTACTAATATTGTTGATTAGCTTTTCTGATTGTTCTGCTTTGAATTTTAGTGTTGTATTGTTCAAATGTATACGTACATATATATATGTGCAGATTTTTGTAATATAATGGCCTTTTATGTGACTGAGCTTTTAAATTAATAAAAATTGTTGATCTTAGGAAGAAAATTGTTTATCTTACTTCACAGCATACATGCATTAAATTGAAGTTACGTTTAATTTTTAAGCATTAATTGTTTTTAACTAAAACTCATTGGTAACTGGTTGACAGTGAATATTTAATTTTAAGTTTAACTTGATCTAACCTCATCTAACATGTATTTTCATATGTTGAGTTAGAGTAAGTTTGACTAAATGGATACCGTAAAGGTGATGTGCTATTGGGGTGGGACTATAATACAAGACTCTAAGGCAAGGCATATCATATGATATTGAAACGAAAGGGTTTTACACTATACAACGCAGAACAACACTTGAAGAATTAGAATAATTTCTTACACCCAAGGTTGTAGATGAAGGAAAAAACATGCGATTGAAGTTGATATGTAGACATTCCCATAGATAATTGGAGAACTTCATTTATTACAAGGTGCCTATCAACGATGACATGACCTTGGATAATGTGCTGGACATCCCGCCGTATTTCCGACACTGAATTATGTTGAACTGTACGTGGAGAAAGAGAACATAATGAGTGAACTGAATGCACCAGAGCTAACATATTCAAGTTATGGAGCTTACAATGTTCAGGGAAGTTGCAGTCAATTTTCATGGATTTACAATTCATTGTTGACTCAAGGCGTACACAGTGGGATTCCCGGCCCATTCACTCGAATGTTGACATAAAATTCTTACACCACAGTTTCACAGTATGCCGATATATCCTCACAACCATATTATCCAAGGTATGAGTCATACACAGTCGGAAGGTCACAAATGCAGCATAACATTGAGACAAGTTCAAGGGCTGAGCATTTATCTCCACTACACCTATTGGCTTCCATAGTTGACAAGTTCCACCCACTTGTTGAGGAGTATGTTAATTTGGGTGGTGATGGAGCTGATGGATGCATACCTGATAGTGCGGGTCCTAATCTAGACGTGGACGAGAATATTCACGCTAAACTAATGGCCAATGAAGAATTTGATGGTGAGGGGCAAGAATTTGATGAACCACCATCGTCCCCGATTGACATACCCGAACGATACACTCCTATCACTTTCTTCACAAACTTAGAGGAGGGTAGTGACACTACCATAACCAATCAGGACCTTTATTGTCATGGGAATATATGGACCCCGGAGAACGTAAAGTTCGAAAAGAGAATGATCTTTAAAGACAAAGATTCGGTGAAATATGTAGTAAAGATGTATAATGTGAAGAAAAATAAAAAGTACGTAGTGGTGAAAACAAGCAAAAAGATTTGGGATGTAAGATGCAAGCATGATTGCAGTTGGAAGTTTCAAGCGTCAAAGAAAGAGACATAGTTTCTTTAAGATCAAGACGTATCACAGTCCACATCATTGTCTATTTGTGAGATTACAGAGGGAGGATCAATATAACATTGATATTGATCTCATTACGATGGTCATCCTGAACTCAATTAAGGTAAACTATATTTCTATTCAAGTAATGTAATTTAAAATTAAAACGGGAGTTGTTTATGTGTACACTTTAATAGATTCGGTGTTCATATACAGGCAGACACGAAAATCATGGTGGCCTCGCTTTTTACCACTGAACGAACTGCATTAAAGCACACAATAACTTATAGGAAGGCATAGCTTGCAAAAATAAGAGCCATTGAGGTGATATTTGAAAATTGAGACAAGTCGTACAAGAAGTTTCTCCAGTACATGACGGCACTACAGACCTTTAATTCTAGGATAATTGTAGAATGGAACATGTTACCGCCGAGTACGTTGGGTGAGGTGGTATTTAATTATGTGTTCTGGGCTTTCAAACCTGCCATTGATGGATTCGCTCACTGCCTTCCTGTTATCGACATTGATAGGACTTTCCTTAATGGTAATACACCGGGAAGATGCTGATAGCTATTGCACTGACTAGCGATAGACAAATTTTACCACTTGCTTTTGTCATTGTAGATGAAGAGAATACAACATCCTGGTCATGGTTCATAAAGAGTTTGAGAAAGCATGTAATGCCTAACCGCGAGGGCATCACATTGATATCTGATAGGCATGCGAGCTTGCTGAATGCTGGTACGTAGTACTGGGAACATCCACGTTTGCAACCGATTGGATATTATCGATATTGCCTCAGGCACATCCGCAATAATTTTAATAAGAAATTCAGCAACACGAAACTCATGAATTTGGTATGCAGGGCTTGTAGTTGCCATCAAATTCAGAAGTTCAACTTGATTATGAAAGATATTGAAATTCTTAAACTAGAGGCATTAACTTGATTACAAGATATGGCGCCCAAAAAGTGAACATTTGCACATGACGGAGGTCGTCGATGGAGAATATTGACTACATACCTATCAGAGGGATTCAACAGTGTATTGAAGGACGCCCAGAATGTGCCCATCACGGCATGAGTGCAAACTACATTCTACCAGCTTGTTAAATATTTTGACAAGAGGAGAATTGAATGTTTTAAGAATCAGGCTGGTTGTGTGAAGTACGGCAAAAAGGCCTAAAAACATTTTTAAAAAACCAAAAAAAAGAAAATACACATATATTGAGAGCGTTTAAGAGGTAATTACCCTGCCGTTACTTTTAAGATTACTATCATTTTGTGAAATCGATAGTGATTTTAATTTTGTTCATAGGCAAGAAGGTGAATATGAGGTCAAAACTATATCCCGTGGGAGACTGAGAGGGAACAAACAGGTTGTAAGACTTAACCCTCCCAGATGTTCTTGTTCAAAATACATCATCAACAAATATTCTTGTTCGCATATGTTTGCTATCACCGCAGACTTAGGCGTCGATCCGTTTTACTTGGTGGTGCCAGAGTACACAATTAACGTATACCCACGCATTTAAGATTCTAATTTTAGCCTAATGTCTCACGAAAATTACTAGCCCTTGAATACTATGCCCATGTTGCTCCCCAATACAGACAGTTTGCGATCATTGAATCCAAAACCAAGTTAGCCCAAAATGGCCCATAGTTGTAATGAAATGGACACCTCTAGCAAAAGCACAGCTACCATTACAATTTTTGTCAAGAAACTGGGCATGGTAAACGAAAATGTCCGGAGAGGCTTCGACACGTGGCAGATTACTAGTTGTTGTTTGCATAGCTTAATGTTGTATTAAGTAACTGTATTATATTATGTTATGTAATGTAATTGTCTTATCTCTATCGAACCATGAACTTGGAATAACATAGATATATATGACATGAAACAAAAAAGTGCCAAATATGACCTTTGCATGGACATATATTACATAAAACAAAAAATAAAAAACATTACCCTAACATATTAACTTATTTCACATCAAACTTAACTAGAAATAGGAACAAACTTTATAGACCATGTTCATAACAATACAATGGTTTGCCAGCAACAGAAAAGCTACTAGGTAGATAATTAATAAAGTCATTGTCGCCTTCTTGTTCTGAGAAGTCTAAAAATTCTAGGTAAAAAACCAACAACAGATCTTCAATAATTTTTATAATTCGTTGCGTTAGATTAACACATTCTTTCATCATATGCTCTATAAAATGATATATATTCAACCTTCGTTGCATTTGATCAACCTAGCATTTGAACGCTTTTATGAACTTGCTGTTAGGTGATCTCCTGCCAAACAGCTTAGCTGAATAGGCTTTTGGAACATGGAGGTCATGCCATCGGCAATACATCTCTTGTTCACACCGTTTATCGAATAAGTCTTCTCACGACAACATCATACATTGCTCGACGGTCACACCTAAGGGTGGTTCTAAGAATGCATTGCCAATGAAGATATGGTTGACTGAACCCCTCGAATCATGCATTAGAATATGTTTGATGAGAAAGCAACGCTTTCGGCCATACCATTTAGTACTGATTGGCTCCGTGTATGTACCCACCATATGGATGGCTGGGCTTTGGTATTCATCTATATCACAGGTTTTAACTAAATGACTCGACAATGTACCAAATAAGCCTTTTTGCTTCAACATGTTTGGAGGTATGGTTGAGCACTTCTTCACGTACTGACACCATTTTATCAGCAACCCGTTCACGCTAAGTTGATATCGCAGTCTGCAGCCTTGCCCTATCCTTTATTGCTTTAATTGACATGACAAGTCTATGTTGCAGCCTTGTCCAGTCATTTATTGCTTTAATTGATGGACAAGTCTTTGGTGCAGCCCTGTCCTTCATTTATTGCTTTAAGGGATGTAAGATGCAACCTTCACATAAAGGCTTAAGGACAATAACTCATAAAGTCCTTCACATGAAAGTCTGAAAGTTATGTTATTGACATGAGATTACACCTAATGGTTGCAGCCTTCACGTGAATTGGTAAGGACAATAGTTGCAACTTAGGTTTGGAAATGACTTCACAGTATTGACATTGACATCACAATCCAACCGATGAGTTATAGCCTTCATGGAAAGGTTTCAGAATAAAGGCCTATTGGGTTGCAACCTTCCCGTGAAAGCTTAAGGTCAACCACTCATGTAAAGGATGCACGTGAAGGCTTAAGGGTGTGTGGTTGCCCTTTATAAATACCTCCCATACGGAGGATGAAGTTAGGGATACCATTTATCAATCTGTGCCCATAGTTTGAACAGTCATAATGAAATACATTGTTAATGACATTTTCAAAGTTCTGGGTCGTTATTGGGTTGTACACGATGAGAAAATTTTTGAATATCCTTTGGATCCAAATAAGCGTTACTCATATAGCACTGTTAATACAATATTCAGTGAGTTATTCATCGGTTGGCAATGACTATGCCTATCAATACTGCTCAATTGTTGCAAAAGGTATTGCACCGTTTCTGTGAAGAGAAGAATCGAATGCAGATGCAATTGTTTCGATATAAATTCTACATATTGGAAACTAAACGTGCTGAGAAAGGGTTAATGGCTAAGACAAAATTTTATCTACATGCTAGCAATGATGAAGAATATGAATCTGATACTAAGATGTCCAATAAAGATGAAAATTCATGAAATTATATGGCGTATGGGGTTTATAGTTTTTCTTTATCTTGGTCATGTATGTTTGTTTAGTAAGTGTTGCTGTTTTATGCACTTCATAATAAAAGCTTTCTTTAGATCTTAATGCCGAGTACAATCTAATACATTAATCTGAAAAAACGAACATAATACCTGACATTACACCTTCACGAAATAAAAACACAACGATTAAGGTATGCTAATACTCGTCGCAAACCGATAACCATGAACCTAAATAATACTTCAGACTAACACAAGTTCTCAAGTCACTCCTCATCAGACATGTAATAGTCAAACAAATACTCCTGGTTACTTAGACATTGTTGTGTTCCATCGATATAAGCTCTCTCGCACTGGCCTCTGCCATTTCGGTGGCGAGTTAGAGCATTAAGTAGCGATATCTACACATCAACATTCGGTTGTTCTCTCGCCTAATTTTTGATACCGCTTCTTCATATTCTGCCTTGTTCCTCCTAGGCATTACCTAAGACTGTCGATGCAGTACCCTGAATGACCACTCTTGTCGTAATTTAACATAATACTACTTTGAATTAGAGAATTTTTTTCACTAGTACGCATCGTAGAACTGAGGTAGCACCGACACTCGAACATGGTGGCGACTATTAGAACTGCCTAGTCCTCCGGTGGCCATTGATTTACAAATGAGAGTGAGAGATGATGCTTTGTTCCTAGAGTGATAATTCATCCCTAGGAAGCACAGACAGTCCGTTGGAGGAGTCATACCCTTATCAGACACGTGTCGAACACCGACACATGTGGAACACTAGCAGACACGTGTCAGACACTTCATTTTACGTGTTCAATATTTTATTTATTTATTTTTACATCAGACACTCCACGAACACAGCTTGAACATGCGTATTCCATTTTAAACACTTAGGGACACAACGGGGCTCAACCATAAATTTTCAAACTAATTGTTGGATCAAAGAATAAAAAGAAGGAAAAAAAAAAAAAAACTAGAATGCTACTAATATTAGTGGTTAATTTGTTTTCTGTGTTCTATGAATTTTATATTAAACAATGATAGATAGTTGATAAAATGTAATGATGTTTTAATGTTTTTTATAGTTTATGACTTCATAGTACTATGTATTGATGAAACAACTTTTTCTATCGTTAATGTGTTTATTTGCTTTATCATTTTTTATGGAATGTGATTGACTAATTGTGAATAATTTATTACCAATTAAGTAGTGAAATATTCTTTTGCCTTGTCGCGTTCTATATCTTTTGAAAATTACCGTATCAACGTGTCCTATACGTATCGTGTTGGACATTCATGTTCATGTCCGTACTTCTTAGGTTCATCCTATTTATGGACAATCGTAATACCCAATGGTCTTTATATTTTGGTGATCAACATTGTCCACCGGCTTTTACTTGATGGTTATAAACATTGTTCTACGACTTTTACATAATCGTTATAAATGGCTTTGACCAATGGTGTGCATTTATTGTTATCAATTGTCCAACAAGAGCTATCAATTTTTGTATATTTGGTAATTACTGGACTATCAAAATCTATTGATCCATCAGTGCTTACTTCACATTACTTCACAGGAGTGTCACAGGTCGTCTCATATGGGAAGTGCAGGTTTGTGGACAGCTATTACCCGTAATTACGTAAAGTAATATTATTGTTATCAAATATTGTTTTGATTGTCTCATTGCTTTTCGTATAGGATTCCCAGGTGCTTCATTATCGGCAAAACGATACTGCATGTTGGGCCAGACCCTTATCCCCTCCGATACTTTCGTACTTGATCCATGACGGTTTCTATGGGTTGTATCGGGTTGGTTATATCAAGCTTGACCACTCACTTATCACAGCATTGGTCAAGAAATGGCAGCAAGAGACCCTTACATTCCATTTGCCAGCGGGAAAGGCCACTCTCACCTTATAGGACATGTCTATATTTGTCACAACCCTAAATCCACCTTGTGCGGATTAGGAATCCTAATCAGCCAGTAACTTAGCTACCCAAGGCCAAATTAAATCAAAAGACTGATTACCTACATTTGATATAATACGGAAACATGATTTACTCTTTTTGTAAACATAAAGAAAATACCTATGTCACCATCATAACATAATTTTATTACACAAGCATAGCCTTCACACAAATCTAGAGAAATCTACTAATTCACACTTATTACAAATCAAAATATAACTCTAGTTTTCATGACATTCACACATAGGTAGCTTAGCCAACAACTTTTCAATCTTGGTTACCTGAAAATGTTTAAAAAAACATGAGCTACAAGCCCCGTGAATAATAGAATAATTGAAGCATCAAAATATACTATGGGCTTGATTTACATAAGACATGAATACCATTTGCATAAGATCTTGAAACAAGTAAAAGAGATATCCATTTCCTAAACATAAGCATACCTTTCAAAAGATGCTAATTTAGTTTTATACTGGCAAAAGTATCTAAATATCAACATTATATATATAATTCTTAATGTACACATGATCTCGACTAAACGAAAAATTCGTAACAAAACGTATGCACTAGTGATGCGTAACAAAATGACAAAAAGTCGTAAGGAACGTCTTCCTAATCATATCAAGCTTTCAGCTTATTTTAAGTCCTCCGATATAGGACCTCCGTGTATGGCACATATAACTTTCCAATCTTATTCATTGTATACAAAATTTAATCCATAAATTTTTTTAATAGAATAATACACGGTTTAGAATCAAAATGTAATAATTATTTTTGAAGAATAACATAGACATATTATCATTTACTTTGAAAATGTATTGTTCAAATATAATTTGTCAAAAAAGAACATTTGCATTGCAAATATTTATGTTTTACTCCAAATACACCATTATTCACCTCAAGTACTTAATGCTTGAAATTCCTCCGCTAAAGATTAGAACTTGATATTCAAGAGCAACTTCCTAACCTTCACTCTTCTCTCTTCACTATGCTTAGGCCTACTTGTATTCAAACTCTCTCATCCATGTACTATTTATAGGATAAAGTAAAGGAAGTAGGTTTAGTACTTCAATAATTCTTTATTCTCCACTAATTTAGTGAGCTAACTTTCATTATCACTTAGATGAAGATAATCATCTCATTTATCAAGTAAAGAAACTTTATTCTCCACTCATCTAAGTGGAATAAAACTTTTATGATTACTTTGCTAAGTGCTGCCATCATCAAGTAGAAAAGCTTTATTCTTCCCTTATTTAAGTAAAGTAAAACTTTCATGATTACCTTGTTAAGTGCTGCCACTATCAAGTAGAGAAGTTTTAAGAGGATTCTAGGGTGTTACACCCTTCCCTCCTTTAAGAGGTTTGGTCCTCCAAACTTAATATACCTCAAATGTCAAATAGATGCAGATATTTCTCTCGAATTTCATCTTCTCTTTCCCAAGTGACTTCTTCCAAATAATGACTTTGCCAACGAACTTTTACAAAAGAAATGACTTTGCTCCTTAACTCTTGGTCTCGACGATCTATGATTTGAACCGGTCGCTCTATGTAACTCAAGTCTTCTTGTACATTCAGTAGATAATAATTTATCGCGTGCATAGGATCATACACATAATATCATAATATAAAAACATAAAACACGTTATGTACGTGAAAAAGTTCAAGTAGAAGAGCTAACCGATATGGTACGAGTCCAACTTTCTAGAGTATCTCGAATGGACCAATGTATCTTGGTTTTAATTTTCCCTTCTTACCTAATCAAATCACTCCTTTAGAAGGAGATACTTTCAAAAATATATGATGTCTTACTTGATATTCTATCTCCTTTCTTCTAATGTTCGCGCAATTCTTTTGATGACTTTGAGCGGTTAAAGTCTTTTTCGAATTAACTTGATCTTCTCAATGGTTAATTGAACGATTTTTGGTCCTAAAAGCTTTCTATCTCCTACTTCGGTCCAATAAATTGGTAATCTACATTTTCTTCCATAAAGCGCCTCGAATAGTGCCATACCGATACTGGCTTGGAAATTGTTGTTGTAAGCGAACTCTACCAACGACAGGTGAACTTCCCAATTCCCTTGAAAATTTAGAATACAAAGTCGTAACATGTCTTCCAAAATCTGAATTGTTCTTTCCAATTGTCCATCCGTTTGAGGATAATATGCTATACTGAATTTCAACTCCGTCCCCATAGCGCTTTGCAAACTCTTCCAAAATCTAAATACAAATTTAGGATCTCTGTCCAGCACAATAGATACAGGTACTCCAAACAAACGAACAATCTCACCGACATATGTGGTAGCAAGTCTCACCAAAGAATATGTGATCTTCACTACTAAGAAATGATTAGATTTCATGAGCCTATCAACAATAACCCAAACGGCGTTACAATGTCAAGGGAATTGTGGTAATCCCATTGCAAAGTCCATTGCAATATATTCCCATTTCCATTTTGGTATTGGGAGAGGTTGCAATGTTCCAGTTGGCCTTTGATATTCAACTTTCACTTGTTAACAATGAAGGCAACGCGACACGAACTCAGCTATCTCTTTCTTCATTCTTGACCACCAGAAAGATCCTTTGATATCCCTATACATATTGGTATTACTTGGATGAACTGAGAATTTGGAGTTATGCACTTCTCTTAGAACTTGCTTCTTAACTTTCAACACGTTGGGAATACATATTCGATCTTTAAATTTGAGTACTTCATCTTGCATTGTAAAATCAAATTTTGAACTCACGTTCATACCATCACATATCTTCTTTAAATACGGATCCTCGGGTTGACGTAGCTTCACTATCTTAAACAAAGTAGGTTGAGCAATCAAAGTGGAGAGTATACCATGTGAATTTGGCGACACAACCTCCACTTCTAACGCTCTTTATTATGTAACAATCAAGGATGTCAAGTTTCCAGAAGTCCTTTTACTCAAAGCATCGACCACTACATTAGCTTTACCCGGATGATATTAGAAATATGTATGTTTTACTCCAAATACACCATTACTCACTTCAAGTGCTTAATGCTTGGAATTCTTCCTCTAAAGATTAGAACTTGATCTTCAAGAGTAACTTCCTAACCTTGACTCTTCTCTCTTTACTATACTTAGACTTACTTGTATTCAAACTCTCTCATCCATATACTATTTATAGGATGAAGTAAAGGAAGTAGGTTTGGTACTTCATTAATTCTTTATTCTCCACTAATTTAGTGAGCTAACTTTTATTATCATTTAGATGAACATAATCATCCCATTTATATTTTATTCTCCACTCATCTAAGTGAAGTAAAACTTTCATAATTACTTTGCATAGAAGAGAATTATATAGTGAGTGTAACTTAGTAAGTGTGAGGATTCTAAGGTATTACAGTGTTGGTGGGCCTTCCTGTTAATGGTGAGCTAATTGGTGGGCTTGATGGTGGGGGCAACCTAGGTTATTGACAGGAGACTTGCCTAGAGTTGTTCGGTGAGGCGCCATTGGCAAAGGATTGCAGTGGTGGAAGCTTACATGACTATCTCAGAGATATCAGAAGTTGCCAACCGATGCTAATGAGGTCACAGTGCAGAGTTACGCTAGGGCATACATCATGCAACTCATTGGAGGCTTAATATTCCCAGATATGTAGCAGAGCTTGGTGTGTATCTGTCGTAGCTCCAAGATTTCGACCAAGCCGGGCGATACAGCTAAGGTGCTGCAACTCTTGCCACACTTTATCAGATGATGTGTTAAGTGACTAAGCCCGGCATGAAGGATGTAGGAGGTGTTTTGATTTTGGTACAAGTACGGATTGTCAATTCTAAATAGGTGTTATATCTTTTTGCCTTATTTTTATGTCATACATCATTGTGTTTCACTATTTGAGTAACAACTATGAGCTTGGGAGAGATTTCTTAGGATTAGTCCACATCGACGGGAGGTGCCGACTCTTGGACAGCAACCATTACACATACATGACAATCACTTACCCCTGGACCATGGGGTGCTAGGTACTATACTTATAAGTTGACAAATAATATAGTTACGCAATGTGTAATTACTATTAAACTCATCATTTTATTTAAATATATTTTTATTATTTTCAAATTAGGTGGAAGTGTAAGTTCGCACTTGAAAAAGTCCATACCCATATTAGTGCAGTATATAGAGACCAGTTTGATCGGTTGAGAGATGATGAAGTTTGTTTATCTTTTAAGTTGTTAAATTTTTAACTTCTATTATATCAACTTATTAACCATAAATCTATATTGTATGATCTAGTTTGTGTGATAGCCTTATGGTCGACACGATGAAATCATCGAAAGCCTTCCAGATTATTGTCGTGTTGAAAGTGACATATGACTGACTAAGGTTTCATTGATCTGCTTTGACGTGGTCGAGTGGCATCTGCTTGGCCGTATTCTCCGACAGTTTGTACGTTGTCAGGGCATACCTCCACCCCTGATACTAGTACTGGTCTGCATAAAATAGACAAACGGAGTCGGCCGGGCACAGATTGGTTGGTCTTCCACAATCATCTTGTCACTATATAAAGAGAGCAACAACAGCATATCATTGATGGTGACGTGACTCAGGAGCTTATGTCATGCTATGACCCTTATATAGAATGGTATCGATGTATTATACGCCGCTTGATTGGCAATCCGACGCACAAGGCTTCAGTTGGGTACCTTGGAGTGAGGGAGACATGATATTTTGGTCAATTTATTGTAAAACATTTTTATGCGAGACTAATGCTTCCTTTTATAGTATTTTTAATTGATTTTTCTTTATCATTTATTTGCAAGCAGACCCAGTGTGTGACTACTATGCAGCAGGGAGCAAACAATACCTTTTGCAAATATGATACTGATGCAGGATTATAGGCACTTGTTTTCATCCACCATATGTGTCAGACGACCATGCACCTGATACGAGAGAATTATCATCTACCAAAAGCCCATGTTATTGATGCACCTATTTCACCCCTACTGTAATGCCAACCCTTTTAGACAGAGCCGACCCTTCTACTCCAGTGGGTCCATCACCCCCCACAGCAAGGCGTTTCTCGTCCAGGCATATTCATCAGCATTCAGACATAGCCGACCCTTCTACTCCGATGGGTCCATCGTTCCCGACAGCCGAGCCTTCATCGTCTAGTCATGTGCCATTTGAGTGCACTGATGTTAAACCGTCTACATCTTACATCCGACAAGATCCATTGACGCCCCTCATCATCATGTGTCCCTAGTACCTTATCTTCAGCATTCAGCCAGGCCGTCTACATCCCAAGGGATATATTAACACAGGTAGGCAAGCCACAGGAGATAGGAAGGGGAAAAGTACATGCGGAACCTCTGCACAGAGGGGTAAAGGTAAAGGAGGGGCCGAGATACACAAGTTACGCAAGATTCTTGCTAAGACCGTTTTGAGTAGAATCATCATACCAACTTTCACTGACTCATCATCACCTCTGCTTGACTCACATGATGAGATAGTTAGCCATTCACCTCTACTGATAGAATAGGCCCCACAAGCCCACACAACCCCCAGACACAAGCTAATGAGTCGGGTGATGGAAATACACACCCACAGACAGAGGAGGCATCACATGTACAGACACAGACTTCTAAGGGGGAGTGTTGGAGATGGAGATGCGGAGTCACAGGCCAAGGGCTCACAAGTCACGCAACTAATCGAGCCACCCATAAAGGTCCCGCACGTATATGTCAAGAGCAAGAGAGTGAGTCGAACACCTGGATATGGTACATGGGATGTATTTTGTATTTTTACTTAGTGGTCGGGATGTGATCACTTATGTTGCACCTATTTTTGTACAAAACATGGGCTCTTACTTGAATATTATGATTGATATATGATAATTCAAATTTTATTACATTTCTTCAATAAAGTGCAAACTAGATCAGATATTTTCAATAACGGTTGGAATAAGGGTTCGGCTCCGCTTGACAAGCAACACAATACTGGCACACAGGACCTACTGGTGCTGACAGCACGTCCATTGGAGTCCTAGTGGCAGAGTTAAAGCATGCTACCCTCCTAAACACTTAGAGTTCTTGAATAAGGTTGGAATGAGAGTTCGGCGATACCAAATCATTCAAACGGCCTCCGTTTTACGTGAATCTTGACACACGACACGGTGCAGGCACACGGGACCTGTTAGCGAGTAGAGTTCTTGAATAAGGTTGGAATGGGAGTCAGCGATGCCAAATCAGCCAAACGACTTCCGTTTTAATCAAAACTTGACACAAGGCACAGTACTATCTCATGAGACCTACTGACACTGACGACGTGTCCATCGAAGTCTCAGTCGCAAAGTTAGGGTATGTTCCTCTTCCGGACACTTAAGAGTTCTTGAATAAGGTTGAAATAGGGATTTGACGATGCCAAATTGCCCAAACGGCCTCCGTTTTACGCGAATCTTGACACGCGGCACAATGCAGGCACACGGGATCTGCTGTGGCTAACGGCGCCTCCATCCGAGTCCCAATCGCAGAGTTAGGGCATATTCCTCTCCTAATCACTTAAGAGTTCTTAAATAACAAGTAGAATTCTTATAAAAAAGGCCAAAATGGGGGTTCAGCGTTGCCAAATCAGCCAAACAGTCTTCGTTTTACTCAAAACTTGACAAGCAACATGGTGCTTGCATATGGGACCTGCTGGTACTGACGGCACGTCCATTGGAGTCCTGGTCGGGAATTTAGGGCATGTTCTCCTCCCAGACACTTACAGTATTTGAATAAGGTTGGAATGCGGTGGGTCAGTGATGCTAAATCAGCCAAACGGCTTTCATTTTACGCGAATCTTGACATGCAGCACAGTGCACAGACACAGGACCTGCTGACGCTGATAGCGCATCCATCGAAGTCCCAGTAGCGGAGTTAGAGCATATTTCCCTCTCGGACACTTAGAGTTCTTAAATAATGCCAAAATAGGGGTTTCACGATACCAAATCGGCCAAACGGTATCCGTATTACTCAAAACTTGGCACGCGGCATGATGCTGGCTCACGGGACCTGCTGGCACTGACAGGGCATCCATCAAAGTCCTAATCGCAGAGTTAGGGTATGTTCTGCTTTAGTATGACAATTGAAAAAAAAAAATTCCTGATATAAAAATAACGTTTTCTTTAAAACACCGAAAGCGTCATTAGCAATGATACTTTATGGTTAAAACTAAAAAGAGTCAATGGCAATGACATTTTATGGTTAAAATGGAAAAGCATTAATGCTACAAACGCTTGTCATTAAACTAATATAAGCGTCAATACTATTGACGCTTGTAGTTTATTTTTCAAAATTTTACTTTCATTTCAAAAAATTAACTAAAATAAATTAAAAGGCAAAATGTCATTGGCATCAACGCTTTTCTTGAAGGTGTCAATGCCAATGACGTTTAACCAATGTTCTATAAATAAGTTGAAAACGACACTAGTCATTTAAATATCCATTAAAATAACTCCTATTTGGTCAATAGCCCCCCCCCCCCCCCCCCCCCTCTCTCTCTCTTTTCCTTGTGACCCTATTGTACAGAATAGCCGAAAAGGAACTCCTAAACCTGTACAAAGGGTGTTCCACACTTTAGATTGGTTCCATCCTCCCTGAATAATCCATGACTCCTCATGGAGCCAAGCGCCACTCCTTCCTCTTCCTCTTCCCAACCTCCCTCCACACCAACAATGTTACCCCGATTCCTTCGGTTGTTACTAGAGTCCAAATTATTAGTCACCAAATAATTTTCGACTCCAACAATTGTTGGACTTGGAAATATGATCTCCTTTTAGAAGTTCTTGTAATTCTACATAAATACTTTTGTAGATTGGTCATTTCTGGTACAAGCAAAGTTCATGATTAAGCAGACTTCATGATAATTAAAATTGTGACAACAATTGACTATCTACAAGGTCAAATCATCAAGTCAACATGCATATAATTTCCATCGACATCCCTATATAAAGTGTGAGTCAAAAAGTAGATCATGTTTCCACCAATAGAGGTAAGAAATGCAGCAAATGACCAGGAGAATGTTTTTGTGAAAATTAAAATGCAATGTACATTGCAACTGATCTAGTATTTCATGAGAGGGCAAAGCATAAATAAGTGGATCATCATTTATCAGACATATGGAATTGAAGATCAAATTGTCGCAGATTATGTTAAGTTTGATCAACCATGTGATTCATTCCAGAAAGGTTTTAGGAAATAGGAGGTTCATAATGTAATAAGTTGGCCATGATAGATATCTGTGTTTCCATTTGACGGGGTGGTTGAGAAACACTTAATTGGAAAGGTAAACGTGTGATCTTGCATTTACTACTAATTGGAAGGGGTTAAATAGTGGAGAGCATTTCCAAAAAGGGTTTGGTGTCTTCTCTTATGTTGATTCAATTCCCTGTTTTCTCTTTCTCTTCCTTTTCTTCTGATTTAAGTTGTCTTTACAAGAGTGATATGCGGGTTTGGACTTCTTTGGTCTGTGGGGTGTGTGTGTTATTTCTATATGATCAAAGAAAAAGATTGTGTGTCCCACATCGGTTGTGTTCCACCCAAGTGAACTCTATATGCCTCCAACAACAGAAAAGTAGGGAAATTGTAGCACCCTGTCCTTCAGCTACCTAATCCAAGCCTAAGATAAAAGTTTAGAAATTGGTTGGAGTGCCCGAAAAGCCTATCCTTGAACCAAACATTATTTCCTAATCGCCTAATCAGAGAACACCAAATTCATACGAAAGATCATAATAACCGGGGTGTAGAAGTAAGAAAGCAACCCTTGTTACCAAATTGACATAGCAAATCGAAAATGCAATATGGCCGCCTGCAATTGACTTTACAACACACTAAAACTGTGGAAAACTTGTTGTGTTAAGAGGAGGGGTGGGAGGAAGTCTTTGGTTTGAAAGGGCTAGAATTGGCTTCCTTCCAATGGTGTTTGTTGCTCGAATTCATAGACAGCAATTACTGTGGGAGTCTAGGTATTAAGACTAAAGGCCAAAAGACATGGAATAGAGTGAGGGCTAACAGAAAAGTCCAAGGATGAAAAACTAAAAAAAATTAAGGCTTTCTGCGATTAAAATGGGAAAGAAAAAAAAGTTCACAATACATAGAATTAAAGCACAAATGAGGAAAAAAAAATTCTAAGATTCTTTCATCTTCCTTAAGCTTCACTTCCTAAGGCTAGTTTGTACTGCAGTATTGGTACTGCCACATTGCACATGCCCATGCATCATACCCAGCATTCTGTAGTGTTCTCTGCATAACAGAATCTCAATATGACCATATCTTTTAACAAATCAACACATTTATCTCTTTTTAGCCACATATGCCCTACACCTTATAGGTTTTTTCTAGAGGCCAATATCTTAATACCTCGGCATCCCAATTTAGCACCTTACCACATTAATTACTTCCTATATTGAGGCTCTAAGCTTGATGTGCGACCTTGGTGTGGCCATGAAGCTGCATCACCATCAGCAATTAAAATTTGGTTAAGATTCTTGATAGATTGATGAAGGTCTCACATGTCAACAAATTGAAATAAAATCAATGGGAAAGTATCGGTATCACTATGGCATTTTCCTAGTAAATACACAAGCATCCCAAAAAATATAGAAAATATCCATTTCTTAGATTATTTTGTCTGTTCTTCTAAGAGGGTTAACTGATGTAATATACACCATCAGTTATCAAGGTGCCAACCTTTCGAGTTGATCAATGTTTTTGAAAACCGGACCCGAATGGCTAGTTTGGCCTATTGAGCCACCGACCAGTCCGGTCAAACTCTTAAAAAAAGTTAAAAGCATACAACAACAAAAGTCAGCCTCAATTTTAAAACCACTGAAAATTGCGATTGAACCGGCAGCCTGTGAGAACAGTTCATGGTTCATCCATACTGGCTGGTTCAAGAACACACCTCCTATCTCGCGCCTCATGCCTCTTGCCTCCACTCTCCAGGGACCATTTCTCTATCTACAAGCCAGATTGTTGTGTGAGATGAATTTGTGATGCTTTTTTTTTTTTTTTTTTTGTAAGCAATGAATTGAGATGGAACGCTAGATGAGCATGTTTCAACCGAATCCCACTTCCTTTTGTTTCAATTTAATCTTCACACTTGGTTTTTTTTTTTTTTTTTTTTTTGGGGGGGGGGGGGGGGGGGGGGGGGATCGAGAGTGAGAGAGAGGGAGAGAGAGAAATGGATACTATCGCAAATGACACAATTACGCCAACAAATCCACCTAGAACAGGTCGTTATAACCACCCCCCCAGGGGGGGGGGGGGGGGGGGGGGATCGAGAGTGAGAGAGGGGAGGGGGGGTGTTATGTACCAAAGCACCAGGAAGAGAGCACCAAGTGTCATGTTACTTTAGTTAGTCGAGAAATCAATCTCTGGAGGTATTGTTTTTTGGTATCTTTGGGCTTTGATGAAGTATTTGATGTTTAATTTTGTAGTTCAAATTATAAAAAATAAAACCCTCTTGCAGTGCTAGATGATTAGAACTTTGATCATAACTTGAGTTTTTTTTTGTAAAACTTATCATCCGGTATATATTGTAACCTTTCTTCTGTTTTGATATAAGATTTAGTACAATTGGCCCTTGGGCATATTTTAGTCCTTTCTATTCTTTAAATAAAATTAAAAGAAATATTTAACGAAAGGCGTGTAGGTATTTTTTGTAATTTTAATACTTATCTTTTTATTTATTTATAGTTTTAGATATATTTATGAAGTCAGGGTTTGACTCCGGTTCAACTGACAGTTAAACCAGTGACCCTTGACCCGCCCTTTTCCAATTCACTCAACAATCCAAGTTCAAAACATTGGATTTGATGGTTCAACTCAATTATTCTTTACACTAAGTACTTATGGGCTAGGTTATACTCTTTGCTTACTCATCTAATTGTTGCTATTCTATGGAACCTTTTTAATTTAATAATTGCTATTACGTAATATTTTTTGAAGGACCCAATTTGTTCCATGTTGTAAATTAACAATTCTAAATCAAACGAATTTTTTAGAAAATCCACTTATTAGAATAGAAAAATCACATGAATAGGTATAATTATTAACATTAATTTCCTAGTAATAAAGAATGTGCGTAGGAGCTTTTCTTCAACCAGCTTTGATAGAATACACATTTTATCTGAAAGGATACGTTGTATTCAGCAATTGGATGCATGTCCTATTTTTATATTTATCTATCATGTAACTATAAGCCATATTACATGAAAATAGTTGGTAATTCGAGTTTATAGTATAAATATGCATAACATTCCCATATTATGCATGGAACCCCTATACCACGTTGTAAACACGGTTTTATCATAGAAAATAAAAGATGTGTATTGAGAATTATGATTATTTGTCGTGTCCTTGTGTCCTTGGACCTGGGAATTAAACGAGTCCAACACACATCACATCCGATACCCGTACCCAAATCCATATAACATAGACTACAAGCAAATTTTTTCGTCATTAAAAATCAAAGAGAAACTAATATTTAGTAATTCTACTAATTAATATTTTTTATTCCCCCAAGACTATTAATTATGACAGGGTGCATTGTATATATTTTTTGTACGATTCCACCTTAACAATATGACATTCCAGGCCATGACGTTATACATGATAATCATCTCTTGTAGTCTTATATATCTTCTGGTGACTTACGGACTCAAAGAAGCCTTATTCCAACAACTTGGGCATGATAACAGGAATGATATGGAAAGGCATCACTTTTTTGTGTCAATTACTGCTTCTCTCAAGAAACTGCCATGCCTCTCTTGGCATTTCTTATTTATTTAGTCCCATTTCTATTTCTTATTGTAAATGATACAGCTTGTCAACCACTCTGTTTTTCAGTTCGAGTGACACTAGGCATGGTAAACAAAAATTCAATAAAAAGAAGGAATAAATTTAGGGAAAGAAAAGAAAAGAAAAGAAAAGGAAAGCAGGAAAGCAGGACTTACCGAACGAAGGGTTACACTGAACTCATGCTCTTTACAATTCCTTAATACTCTAACTACAGCCATTTCATTGGGTCTTTTCATGGAGACTAGATGATCAAAAGTTATCCGCTCTCTGTTTCTGAAAGGAACTGCAGAGTACAAATAATGCAATACATTCAGGTTATAAACACCAGAAATTTCTTAAATAAGAGCCAGAAAGCTCTACCCACACAATCATGTAAAATTTTCAAACAACCAACAGCTTCTGATAAAAATGCAGTTTTTCCATGAACTTTAATTTTTGTGCTATTCAGAGCTCGTGCCCTTCACAGATAGCTCTTAGGAGGTGCTTCCAAAGGGTTGCCAAAATGCCAACACCTAAATGGGGCTTGCTGCACACAGAAGAACAGTAACAAAAACGATATTCCTTTTGTGCATTGCTATCATTATATTTAACTCAGAATTGAAATAATTTTTCATTTTTCAATGTCCCACTAAAGGGAGAAAAAAATAACTGAGCAATAATATTTGATAATAAGTACCAAAAAACAGAAGTCCTGTAAAACACAGGAGAAAGGATTTCACAATATTTACCAGTTCCATCATTTGCTATGGGCACACCATCAAATGTAAGGAGAATATCATCTTTTTTCAAGACTCTGTATGCATCAGAAAGTGGGTTAATTTTGCTCACAAGTACACCAGTCATGTCACAGCGCATTTGGAAGTGCTCTCGAAGTTGAACATTTTCAGTGGGTTGGCAGGACAACCCTAGAGAGCAGAACCCAACATAATCTCCACTTTCTTCCACACCAGCTATAAAATGTTTTATTACCGGGACAGGAATTATATAACTGTGAAGCAAAATCAACTCATTAGAGAAATCTATGACAAGATTGGCACATGGTTGAAACTATGGAGGTACATGCTTTCACATTACAAATAATTGTTTTTCTCTATATATGAAAAACAAATTTTTAAATAGAAGTTACACCATAATTATAATTAATTATCAAGTCTCCACAACCATTAAGCTCCACTTAAGAGCTTGTTAGTTTCGGGACTTCATTCAGTGATGTTAAATGTACACATTCATCACTTACTGTGCAAAGCCAATCAGTCTATAATTATATCTTTGAGTAATAAGACATAAAAAGTTTAAATTATATTTTTGGACATCTAATCCGCCATAGCCTATGGTATATGTACATACCATAGTTGGCAAATCATATACTCATCGTATATCAAATTCTCTATTTTATATCTTTTGTATCATGTACCTTCTCATATGATACATTCAATGCACGAAACAATGGAAAAAAATAAAATAAAACGTTCCAGTGGTTTGCTTTAAGAGAACAATATTTTCCACAAAAATCCTGCAATGTATTCCCCTCTCTCTCTCTCTCTCTTGCGCGTGTGCGTGCACGGGGCCAAGGGAGTGGAAGCTACGGAAGTGTATAACTAAACAGCATAGCTAAATACTAGAGAGCAGCAAAGGAAACAATGTAGTTCTCCTTTAATTTTACTGCACAATTGTATCATCATAATGTGGTTGAAAAATTAAAACTAATAAGAGTTAAAAAAAAAAAAAATGCCATGAACAATCAAAGGGAGCATGTTTTGTATTTGTCATGTATTATATGATCAATGTGCTGTAAACTACATTCATCATGAAAAACACATTGGCTAAACAAATTGACTTACTTCACCATTCCTTCCTACCTCATCTATCATATCGTAACTAATAACGGTGATGTACATATACATGTGTGTAACTACACAAATATATATCTAGTTGCTATGACAAGTTCATTATCACACATTACTCAATCATGACCTGAAGGCTTAATAGTAGAAGGAAAGACGAGGCATTCTCCAATGTAATTGTGGGCGACCTCAGAGGCCATGGATGTATGTGTACCCTCTGAGAACTATGATACTCACTCATGATTACCGAACCAAGTAAAGAGCGGAAGGAAAAGGATCAATGGCAACCCAAAAGAGAGAAAAAGAGAGAGAGAGAGAGAGAGAGAAAGCAGTGAACTGAAAAATCCCCTTGACACTTGATGGATTGATAACGAGTTGATGTAATAATCCTTTGGAGGAGGGGCCAAGGCCTTTATATAGGAAACCCGGTGTTGATGGAAGGGACCACGCATGGTGAGATGTCACTTTTATCCTCAAAGGATCAAGAAGATCAGTCCTACATCCGAGATCCTACTGAGGTAGGTGTGATACTTCGAATGCAGGGTTGACCGTGGGCATTTAATGCCTTCGTCTTCTCTTCCTTAGTGACATCGCAGAAGCATCTTGGGAAGCGTCTCTCTCTCGTTGTGGCAGGTCAAAGAGATCCCTCTGAAGAGAGGGATTAGCAACTTGACGACCCCATGGATCCTAACCTCCAAACCATAAGTCCCTGATGGTCTCGTGTGAAGGGTCATGGCTAGCTAAAGAGATGCCATAACATGTACTAGAGAAGTGCATCCTTAGGCTCTACTCAAGGCCCAAGGATTGGAATTACTGGAGTGTCCTAAGAATCCTAAGGACAAGGTGGCCAAAAGGTTATGGAGAATCCTTGATGTGCGGCCCATACTCAAGGTAGGATAGATGATCCTTGAGTCTTGCTAGGTGGGCTCCTGAAAGGAGGGCTTCTTGGTGCTGGGCCGTAGGAGGCCATGGAGTGTACCCTCAAATGGGTTTGGGCTAAGGCACTACGTGGGTTAGTCTGACCCGTGGTGGTGCCTTGTCAGCATAAAAGACTGACGGGGACAATGATATGTCCAACCGCACAGGTTGTGACCCATGTGCCTCCAGTAATTATCAACTAAACTAATTCACAACTCTCTCTCATTCTATGATTTGGTTGATGGGACATGGAGAAAGTTCCCAACTTCCCATAATTGAATCTTTGACCTTCTGATGGTGATTCAACTACCAACCACCCGGCTTCAAGGAGACGGGTTCAATAGTTCTACATTACATTGACATCAGCACATCTCAAGTTCTTGTATGTTCCTCAATGTCAAATATGTCCATTGTATGACCTCAAAATAAAGAGAAATAGCCAACTAATAAGAAAAGTTCAGAAAACCAGACCAAACTAGCCAATTCGTCCACTGGTACCATTAACCGATTCGCCAACCAATCAACTTTCTAGTCCGAATTGACGCCCAGTTTCATTTCTTTCCAAAAAATTTTTTCTTTCATTAAAATTGCTTAAGCTGTCCAAATTTCCAATCAAACTACAAATAATTCAACCAGTCACAGTTCCTCAACAACCACCCCTTCCCCCCCAAAAACAAGATATTAGTTATCAAACAAATATGAGAGTAACTGTCTAGGCTCTCTTCCCCATAAATTCAACCCACTCACGTATGCATAAGGTCTCCTCTCTCGTCACCATTGATGTAAATGAGTATGAAGAACACTCACACTCATCTACATGCCATGGTTCTAAAATACGTAATGGCTGTAATGTAACAGGTTTTGGATTTGGCAATATGGTTACAGCAATTTTTATCAGGTAAAATAAAATTCAAATGCGTAATGGCTGATACAGCACCATTACACTATCTTAATAGTCTTTAGTGGCCGTTAGCTGACATTTTCACTCTTATAGCCATTACAACTCTTGCTGGTTCAAAAACACCCCCGACATAATCTAGGCCTCATTTTGTACACTTTCTTCTCATTTTTCCTATTGTTGCTGCTCCTAATTTGCCTATACACTTCATCTAGTCTAGATATACTACTTTCGCAGATAAAGCAATGGGATCTAAGTTGGACCTTCAAATGTAAGGCTACAAGTGTTCTTAAAATTGTGGCAGTAGCTTTGGTTTGCTAGATCTGACCCATTTGAGATATTTTCAATTCATTTTATTTAGCGATTTGGTTGTATATAGCACGAGCTTAATTCATTAGTTTGTTTTTGTTGTAAACTTACAAAGATTTAAGAACCTTGGAGTTGGAAACTTGGAGTCATGGGTTGGAGTTGTTAACATGAAGCTGTATAAAACACAGCGTATAGAATATCTGTGACACCCCAGACCTTCGCATTCCATTTTATGAATTTGATTATGTGTTATATGTGTTTAATATGCTTAGCTTATAATTAACCATGTCTTGATTGCTAGTTGAGTAAAAATTGCATAAGTGCATATATATTTGATGAGGGATTTTTCATAACCAGTTAAAATTGAATTTTGATATGCTATAGACATGTTCAAATACTCTAATTAAAAAGCTTAATTAGTTTCATTTAATGTTAATTGTACTCTAGTACATTTTTGTAAAACGTGATTTTTTGATTGATTAAACTTAATTGTGATTAATTAGTCTAATCGGAGATTGGTAAGCTTAAGCATAATTAACTTAAGTAAAGATTAATTAGTTTAAATCTTGATTAATTAGTCCTTCCTCATGTTTGATTAGAAGAATGAGTGTTAGCTTGAGAGAGTGACACCACATTAGGTGGGACCTCCTCTCTACTTATGCAAGGGACATATATCCCTTCTAGCCCTGTTGTCTTGCAAATTGCAAGACGTGTGTATGTTTGTATGTGTGTGTATGTAGGTGTGTCATGTTTCTAACATAAGAGATATAGAGATAGAGATAGAGATAGAAGGAGCTGTTTGTGCAGAATTTTTATTTGGAGAGAAGGAAAGTGAGAGAAAATGAAAGAAAATAAGAAGGAAAAGAGGAGGAAAAGGAGAAAATCAAAGGGAAATCACATTAAACTCAAAACTAAGGAATAATCTCTTAATATAAACTTTATTTCTTCATTTTAGTTAGAAGAAAACAAAGCTAAGAAAATATTTGCATGTAGCTTTGATGAAAATTTGAGAAAAATCTAAGAGTGGTAAACCTTATTTGGATGACATGTCATGATGTTATTGGGAGACTTATGTGAGCAAGATTCGTGCTTTTAGAGGCTTCGCATGAGACCTCCTAAGACTCTAATGTAAACCTTTAGACCTAAATTAGTTGTCTAGTGTTGCTTTTATGCACGATTGAACTAATAATCTAAAATTCAGAATTGAGTGGCTTGTACTATTCTAGCCATATCTCTTTCAATACTTCGAATTTTGTAATGAAACCAAAACCATTAGAAACTAGACTTCTATACCTTTCCAATGATAGATTGTGGACTAAAATCCAAGTCCGTATGAGAAAGATATGCCCATTTGAAATTGGGTCACCGAATCTGCCTAGGTCAAATTAGTGCATTTGAATCGAGCTAAATGCAACTCAACTATTATGTACTAAAAAATAAGCCTTAGAAGTAATAATGGTGCATTAATTTGTGATGTTTGATTACATTGTGTAGGACTAACATAAAAAGCGGGATTCTAAGCGTTAAAGACTTGAGGTGAATGTTGTGGATGCTTGAAGCTATTCATTTCAACTTGATTTACCTACAAATACTTATTTTGGCATATTGAACTACAAATGATATGCTTTTGATTGAAATGCTATATTTTGTAATGAGATTTGAATTCCATGGACTGTTTTGCTTATGAAATGCTTAAAGATGTGTTTTAAATGTGTTATGTGCCACACTCGGGGGTCTTAACTCGGGAGACTTAAAATAAGCCGTCGCATGTATTTGAGGAGACATCCCCTAAGGGTCATATGGTTCTTTGTGGATTCTACACATGTGAGAATCAAATTATGGGCTTCAGCTTGTTGTGCCCAAGGAGTGTGAATACATGATAAGTTGTGAAGCTTATTTTGAAGTATGAAAAGCTATTATTCTTATATTATGCTTTTTGAGTAGCAATGTTTTATAAATTGTCCGTTGTTTAATTGGAAATATTTCTTATATCTACATCCTTCACTGGGCTTTGGCTCATACTGTTGGTTAATATTTCAAGAAATGAGGAATGGAACCATGCATGGAGATGTTTTTGAAAGGATGCTTGAATATGATATCATGAAGAGCAAAATTTTGTTTTGTGAAGAAAAGCCCTTTTTATTTCAAGCCACTGACTTTATGTGGATAGTTGAGAGACAAAGTCTTGTATCATATTTGTTTTGTATGGCCTTGGGCTAGGCCTAATGATTTGTATAAACCTATGTGTATGGTTTTAACTTAAGATGTGTTGGAAACTTAGGCACTTGCTCTGAAATTAGTTTGAATGCACAAGAACCATTTTATGCTTCCGCTATTATCAATGTTATGGATGAATTCACAGGTGATCAACCTATTTCATGTGTTAGGCCTTTGGTAACTACACTGCTAGCCAGCTATGGCCCTTAATCCGCATAGGGTGGGGTTTGGGTCATGACAATATCAGTTTTTATATTCACTTTGTTTTTCAAACTTTAACTACATATATATCGCATGACATAATAGAATCAGCAATTCATGCATAAAATTCTGTAATTTTGCTTTTGCCAAATTTCCATTTGTTATTTTTCTTGTTAGTGATTTCTTTCTTTCTTTTTTTTGTATTTATACTTTTTCTTATTTTCTATATGAACCTATTTTCTTCCTTAACTATTTTGTTAGCTTAAGATTTCCAAAAGCTCATTTTTCTATATTTTGATGATACCAAACTTTAATGATTTTATGTCATATGATTTTATATTTAAATCTTACTTAATATTTGGTATAGCTTGTACGTTAAAGTGTTTGAGTGGTTATCTTTCAAACACAATGCAAATTTGAAAAGCATCTAGAAGGAGCATCTTTCGACATATCTAATGAAAGATGTGCACGTTCATATTATGGAAAGGAATCAAGCTAATGAGTAGACCTTGGTAAGCAGTGCATGAAAGGAATGAATTAATGCAAGGATCTTGGTGCTTATGGAAATAATTCAAATTAATGAGAAGATCTTACTTAATGAAGGTTGGTCAAACAAAATGGAGATATTGAAGAATTTAAAGAAATATCTTTTGAGAAAAAAATTAGAGAACATAATTTTCTCCTAGGGTTTCCATATCGATGATACTTTATCCTTGATATAGCCTACTAAATTCATATGTGTTCGAATATTATGGAAGCCATCTTCATGACAAGCATTGTGGTCAAGCAACGAAGTCATCTATTAAGGAAAGGAGAGCAGATTTTCGAGAATCAAGAGAGAACAAAAAGGAAAAGTCAAGGATAAGATTTGAAGGCAAAAAGACTTCTAGAATAATCTTTGTCACGACCCAAGATCCCCTTGATACAATATTGTCTGCTTTAAGCTTTGGCCCGCACGACTTTAAAATGCATTGTACCAAGAAGATATAAGTGTCTACATATATACAACTTTTTCTCTCCTTTCTCAGGCAATGTGGGATCGCAGCACATGAACTTCAACCCAGCCTGCCACTGTCTTAGCCTATCAGGATCTCATCCTAAGCCACGAGCAGCCACCCGAGTCTCACAATCTCCCCCTAATGCGAACGCATCCTCGCGTTAGGTTGGATCAGCACACTTCCGACTGGGATTGGCTCTAATACCATTTTGTCACAACTCAGGATCTATATGGTACAATGTTGTTGGCTTTGGGCCTTAGCCTGCACAGCTTTAAAACACATTGTCCCAAGGAGATACGAGTGCCTATATATATATATATAGCACTTTATCTCTCCTTCTCCAGGCGATGTAGGATTACAGTACATAACCTTTGGAACTAGTCTGCCACTGTCGTAGCCTGTCAGGATCTCATCCCCACCTACATGCAGCCACCCAGATCTCACAATCCACCCTCCTAACGGGCAACGCGTCCTCGCATTGGGCTGAATTCGCACAATTCCTGCTGGGATTGGCTCTGATACCATTTTGTCACGACTCAGGATCCACGTGGTATAATATTGTTCGCTTTAAGCCTTGATGATGAGGATCAAGAAGGACTTCGCACATACAAGCGAAGAAATAAAAAATAGCACTAAATAAGGATTTAAATTTTACTTATTGTCTTATTAATAGTTTAAGTTGTTTAGAACTTTAGAGTTTTATTTCAACTGTACCTCTATCTATTTATATAAAGAGTTTGGATACAGATACGGATAGATTATTATTTGAAGTGAAAATAACATATTGTCTCTCTCTCCAGTTCTCTCATTTCTCTCTTTCCTTTCTTTCCTACCTAACATACTGTCTCTCTTTCCAGTTCTCTCATTTCTCTCTTCCCTTTCTTTCCTACCTATTCCCTTTCTTCTTCTCTGGTTACAGTAGGTAGGAAAGAAAGGAAAGAGAGAAATGAGAGAACTGGAGAGAGAGACAGTATGTTATTTTCACTTCAAATAATAATCTATCTGTATCTGTATCCAAACTCTCTACATAAATAGATAGAGGTACGGTTGAAATAAAATTCTAAAGTTCTAAACAACTTAAACTATTAATAAGACAATAAGTAAAATTTAAATCCTTATTTAGTGCTATTTTTTATTTCTTTGCTTGTATGTGCGAAGTCGTTCTTGATCCCCATGCTGTCGTACAAGCATTGCGTCACTGGAGGTATTATTTGCTACCTCAGGAATTTGTGCTTCACTCATACCATCAGGCATTGAAATACCTTCGCTCTCAGAGAAAGTTGAGTTCAAAACATGCTAGCTGGGTTGAATTCCTCCAAGAGTACACTTTTGTTCTTAATCACCGTGCAGGTATCGAAAACAAACCTGCTGATGCACTCAGTCGCGTTGTTGTAGTTTTACAGTCTATGAGTGTCCATGTAGTAGGTTTTGATAGGTTGAAGGATGAATACATTACTTGCCCTGATTTTAGTATCATCTTTCAAGGGGTTACGGATGGTGACCATACGGCTTATATTGATTTCATTATTCGCGATGGTTACTTGTTTCGGGGATCTCACCATTGCATTCCTCGCACGTCATTTAGAGATTTTTTAGTTTGGGAATTGCACGCTGGCGGATTATCTGGGCATTTTAGTAGAGATAAAACCACGGCCCTAGTTGAGGATAAATTTTACTGGCCATCCTTGAAGAGAGATGTCGCTAGGATTGTCTCTCAATGTCGCACTTGTCAGTTAGCTAAGGCTAAGAAAAAGAATACTGGGTTGTATACACCTTTACCTGTTCCACATACACCTTGGAAGGACCTTAGCATGGATTTTGTCCTCGGGTTGCCTAAAACTGCTCGACGATATGATTCTATTCTAGTTGTGGTGGATAGGTTTTCCAAAATGGCCCATTTTATTCCTTGTAGTAAGACTACTGATGCTTCACATGTTGCTAAATTATTTTTTCAGGACGTTGTTAGACTACATGAGTTGCCTACTTCCATTGTGTCGGATAGAGATGTTAAGTTTGTCAGTTATTTTTGGAAGACACTTTGGAAACTGTTTGGGACAACTCTAAAGTTTTCCTCTTCTTTTCATCCCAAAACTGATGGGCAAACTGAGGTTGTTAATTGTAGTTTGGGCGATTTGCTTAGGTGTATTGTGGGTGATAAACCGGGTAATTGGGATTTAGTCTTCCCAACTGCAGAGTTTGCTTATAATAATTCAGTCAATCGGTCTACTGGTAAGAGTCCTTTTGAAATTGTTCATGGTTTCTCCCCTCGCCAACCCATTGACCTTATTCCTTTACCCTTTGATGCCCGTCCTTCTGAATCGGCTACCATCTTTGCTCAACATATTCATGACTTACATGCTGATATTAGGCGAAAAATTGCTATGAGTAATGAGAATTATAAATTTGCTGTTAATGTGCATCGTAGGAGACTAGATTTCAATACTGGCAACTATGTTATGGTTCGTGTGTGCCCTGAGCATTATCCTAAATATTCTTTCAAGAAACTTCATGCTCGAGCCACTGGACCTTTTCATATCATTCGTAAGCTTGGGCCTAATGCATATTTGCTTGACTTGTCGTCGGATATGACTTTAGTCCTGTTTTCAATGTTGCGGATTTGTTTCCTTATTGAGGCACCTTTGAGCCTCCTGCTTTGTCAGATTTGTCTATAGATGGTGTTCATACTCCTATAGCGCTAGCATCTTTCCCGCGTCTTCCGCCACGTCCACCATCTCATGAGGATCAGATTGCCGATGTTCTTGAGACGGAAGATATTGCTTCTTCCCGTGGGGCTTATCGTCGCTATCTTGTTCGATGGAGGGATCGTCCCCACACTGATGATTCTTGGATTACAGAGGATGAGTTCCGACGCCTTCAGCCAACACTTCTCGAGCACTACTGTCATCATTACCCTCCGGAGGATAGTTCTTTTCAGCCGAAGAGAATTGATGGGGATCAAGAAGGACTTCGCACATACAAGCGAAGAAATAAAAAATAGCACTACATAAGGATTTTAATTTTCCTTATTGTTTTATTAATAGTTTAAGTTGTTTAGAACTTCAGAGTTTTATTTCAATTGTATCTCTATCTATTTATATAGAGGGTTTGGATACAGATACGGATAGATTATTATTTGAAGTGAAAATAACATACTGTCTCTTTCTCTAGTTCTCTCATTTCTCTCTTCCCTTTCTTTCCTACCTATTCCCTTTCTTCTTCTCTGGTTACTGTTCGGCATCAATTGACCTTTCTTTCCTACCTATTCCCTTTCTTCTTCTCTGGTTACTGTTCGGCATCAATTGACCTACACGACTACGTCGTAACAAAATAATATCAGAGTCAATCCCAGTCGGAAGTGTGAGGATCCAGCCCAACGCAAGGACGTGTTGCCCATTAAGGGGTGGATTGTGAGACTCGGGCGGCTACATGTGGGCGGGGACAAGATCTTAACAGGCTACTACAATAGCAGGTTGCCTCCAAGGTTATGTGTTGCGATCCCACATCGACTAGGAAATAAGAGGGAAAGTACTACATATATAGGCACTTATATCTCCTTTGCACGTGTTTTAAAACTGTGTGGGCCAAGGCCCAAAGTGGACAATATTATACCATGTGGATCGTAAGTCGTGACAATCTCGGTCCAAGCTTCTATGCAAAGAAGGAAAGTCAGTTTTCGAAAGTTCTGTGAGTATGCTATATTCATCTAAGGAAAGATAGAGCAATCAAAGAAGATTACATATCTAGTCAAAGGAGCAAATCAAGCAAGAATTATAGAAACGAGTCAAGGAAAATTCAAATTCAAGTTTAGCAAGATTTATAGAACAATCCTAAGAAGTCTTCAAACTTGATTTAGGTAAAAAAATATTGTCAAATAATTTTCAAGGAACTAGTTTGGAAGGAGACCAAGATATTCTTTATTATTTTTGGAAAGGCAATATTCCAAGATCATCTTCAACGGTCACCTCAAAGAGGAAATGAGGAGCCTGCAGATTTTTCTAAGCAAGATTTTCTCCAATGGCTTTATTCCAAAAGAAGATGGAGATCATCTTTATATATACATGGCTGAAGAAGAAGAAGAAGAAGAAGAAGTATAGGACACAATACATCAAATTGAAATTCATCCTACAAGTTCTTGAGAATTTCATTGTCTTTTCTCTTGTAATCTTTTAAGAGATTTATTGGCATATTTATTCCATGAAAGAATATTTTGTAAGCAAGAGTGGTTTACTCATGATTGGATCATGTAAAAGAGATATCTAGGGTTTAGGTGTGACTAGCACCTTGTTCAAAATTAGTTCGAGTGAGAGGATCACTTGTTTGGGTGTAACTAGCGCCTATTCAAGCTAATTAGAGTGAGAGGGTACTTGTAAGGTAGACTAGGGCCAGTAAAGCTAGTGGTTGTATCAAATCATTGCATATAGTGGAGAAAATTTTCAAGGAAGGAGACTTAGGGAGTAGACGTAGATTTCGGAGTTCAAAACCGAACAACGATAAATTCGGTGTCATATTTTCTTACTAGCTTTACTTTTGTGCCTTATTATATTTGTGTAATGGTTTGAAGTTATTTCTTGATTATTATTGTGCTTAAGGATTTACTCATTGATATTTCACAAATCAAAAAATTTCTACATAGACTGACGGTGCTGAATTTCTTGAGATTTCAAATCAATCTGCTCCAAGTGTAGTGCACTGTTCGTAACACTTTTGAGTTTGTTCATTCATCTGTTGTAAGTATATCTCTCCTTGAAGTTTTGAAACTTCTCATATCTGACCTGAGCTTATCATTTATAGTTTGTCAGTATATAGCTCTCTGAAATTTTAAACTTTCCCCTTTGTGACTTTGAGCTTACTTGTATTTATTGTTTAGTGTTATTCTGAAATTAGTTGTTTAAATTTTTAAATCCCAATTCACTCCTCATCTTGGGTTGTTTTCTGGGTAACATATTTAACTATATAGCTATATAACTTAACCCTAATACTATAAAGTTTTTGAAATTGGTCAAACTTTTAAAAAATTTTGATTTAGCGAATATCTAATATTTTCTCATGTCCGTTTTTTTCTTATGAGTTCTCTTTCCTAATAGCATTTCCAATAATTCTAGATAGTGAAATTTTATTGATTAGAAACCATGCAAACATTCAAATTGTAATAGAAGTGTCAAAACATGCGCATTAATGAGGTTTTAGGTGTTTGCAAGTTCTCGGGAAAAAATAATACCTGGGTTCGGTTTCCAATACCTGTTAGAAGTTGGCTAATACTTCTGATACCATTACACCTCAATCGTCCCCATTATACCAACCAATACCACGATTTAAAAGCATTCTTCATGCAATGAGCCCAAAATTACTGAAAATCAAAAGTGGAGGGCTTTATTTAGATTGGGATTTGGACAGAATATAAGGATTATTGTGGATTATTAGGATTTCATGGGTCAACAAAAGGGTAGGGATTTGGACATTAAAGATAGGGTTTTGGACACTGTTTAGAGGTTATTTTGGGTGCTGTGAACAGTACCCGAGAATGTTGGTTTTGCAGATTTAGGGCTTCTTCTGTGCACAATAGTAGTAGAATGAAGAATCTAATTAGTTATTGTTCAATGGGATTTGTTTGGTAAAACAATGATTATTCAAATCTAGCTTAGACTTTAAAGGGTAACAAAAATACAACGAGAAGAAAAGTCTCGGCATCCCACTAAACTTCCCATGGGCATCACATTCACGCCAACGGTCTGCGTTGCATCATTCAAACCCAAAGGCTGTGTTTGATTCATTGGATAAGGGGATGGGACAGAATAAGCCATCTGTGGACCTCATTATGCCACTTTCTTTAAGCAAACGAGGATGGATAACCGATCTCGAAAGGATTCCATATCCCATATAAATGAGACTATTTATCCCAGCGGGTGGGATAACAAATCCCAAGCTGAAGGCCTTGGTGGGGTAAGAGAACTTTTATTAAAATACCCCTCATATGTGACATAACTTCACGAAAATAACATTTCTATAGGAATATATATAATGTTAATATCAACAGTTTATAATGTTATATTAATATAATGTACTTTACCAATATCATAAATACTAATTGTTATATTATATTTTATTATTTATATTGATTTCGATTTTAATTTGTGGACCTATGGCGAAAGAAGGCCATCTGATGACCTAAGGGCAAGTTTGTCAATTTGAGTACTTATCCTTATCCTTACGAACTTATCTCATGTCCTACCAACACGGAACACTTATCCAATCAATTTATACCATGTCGAACCAACATGCGAACGAGGTACACAATCCCTGGATACCCCATCTTGGGAGATTATATCCTCACTTACCAAACAAAATCGACAACTTATCAACTTAAGAAAGCATAAATTAAGACTTAATAAGAATTGAAACTTAATGATGCAAGCTTCCAAGAAGGCCGTGTCTTGAAATGACCAGTTTCCTATTTTTGCCTCTGAAGTTTACTTTCTTTTGCTATTCTTGTAGCTTGCATCAACCATAGATCTCATGGGGCTTCTTGTTTGTGCACTTTCTCATAAAAATTCAATCATACTGTAATCACCATCTGCAAAAAATTTGATAGGTTATCAACAAGAAAAAAAAATCGAAGACCTAATCACCCGTTAGTTTTTGACAAATTTGATCATCATTCTTTGAAGCCCTATGTTATGGTGCTTTCACCAACAAGAAAAAATGTAACAAAAATGCAAAATAAACAAAGATCTAACCATCCCTTCTTAGGTTTTTTACAAATTTGATCAACAATTTTTTAAACCCTAGGCTCTCTCTCTCTCTCTCTCTCTCTCTCTCTCTCTCTCTCTCTCTCTCTCTCTCACTGGAATGTTTTTCCTATGTTTGTTCATCTGATTATCAGCTTGAAATCTTTCTTATCCAAGTGATGGGAACCAAGTTAGCATTCGGGCTCTTTGCCAAGATATTGTGATTTCCTGCCTAGGAAGCACGGGAGCCAAAATGGTTTACATGGCTATCCGACATGGATTGGACACAAGTACGAGTCCAACACGGCTGGATTCATGTTGAACACAAAACGTGGCATGTCCAAAATTTTTATTATTTTTGGGCCGATACACGTGAGGGACATGGCTAGGTCGCACGTGTCCCTTAAGCTGACACATCCTCAGACAAGGTAAGGGTCCTTTTCGCATTTTGAAAAACTTAAGTTTGACAGCAAAAATGAAAAATAAAAAACTGTGGCAGTCAAAAATAGAAAATGGAAAATCATTGCCGTAAGTTGTAACACCCTTGAATCCTCACACCCACTAAGTTACACTTACTCCATAATTCTCTTATATGCATATATTAATTTCATACTTATACTTCTCTATTTATACACAACTAAAGAGGAGCAAATGGTGACAGCACTTAGCAAAATAATCATTAAAGTATTACTCCACTTAGATGAGTGGAGAATAAAGTTTTTCCACTTGATAAGTGGGATCATTATCTTTACCTAAATGATAATGAAAGTTAGCCCACTAAATTAGTGGAGAATAAAAAATAGTAAAGTACTATACCTACTTCCTTTACTTCATCCTATAAATAGTACATGTAGATGAGAAGGTTTGAATACAAGTAAGCCTAAACATAGTGAAGAGAGAAAAATAAAAGTTAGCAGGTTGCTCTTGAAGATTAAGTTCCAATCTTTAGAAGAGGTATTTCAAGTATTAAGCACTTGAGATGAGAAATGGTGTATTTGGAGTAAAACGTACATATTTCTAATACAAATGTTCTTTTTCTACAAATTATATTTGAACAATACGTTTTCAAAACAAATGATAATATGTCTATATTATTCTTCAAAAATAGTTATTATATTTTGATGCTAAACCTTGTATTATTCTATCAAGAAAATCCATGAATTAAGTTTTGTATACAATGAATAAAATTTGAAAGTTATATGTGTCATAATAGGAGATCCTACATTGGAGAACTTAAAATAAGCCGAAAACTTGATATGATTAGAAAGACGTTCCTCGTGACTTCTTGTTGTTCTGTTACACATCACTAGTGCATACATTTTGTTGCAAATTTTCTGTTTAGCCGAGAGTATGAATACATTATGAATTATATATATATAATATTGATATTTGATACTTTTGTAAGTATAAAACTAAATTAACATCTTTTGAAAGGTATGCATATGTTTAGTATATGAATATCTCTTTTACTTGATCTTATGCAAATGGTATTTATGTCATATGCAATTCAAGCCTATGGTATATTTTGATGCTTCAATTATTCTATTATTCACTGGGCATGTAGCTCATGTTTTCTTAAACATTTTCAAATAACCAAAATTGAGAGCTTAAATTTGAAAAGTTATTGGCTAAGCTACCTATGTGTGAATGTCATGAAGACTTGAGTTATGTTCAGATTTGTGATAAGTTTGAACTAGTAAATTTCCCTAGATTTGTGTTAAGACTATGGTTAAGTAATAAAACTATGTTACAATGGTGACATAGATATTTGCTTTATGTTTACTAATAAATAAAAGAGTGAATTATACATCCGAATTATATCAAATGTAGGTGACCAGTCTTTTGGTTTAGTTCGGCATTGGATAGTTAAACTACTGACCGGTTATGATTTCTAATCCACATAAGGTGAATTTGGGGTCGTGACATAAGTGGGCGAAGCAACCCTCATTCTCAGTTCTCACACTTCAGCTGATTTTAAACACAGAGAGAGAGAGAGAGAGAGAGAGAGAGATGGTTTGAATGGGGTTTTTGCTTGTTCCACTACATGGATTACGATAGTTTGATTGAGTACTTTGCTTGTTTCATTACACCAAAATTACAACCAAACTACAACTTTTAACGTGCACGTTAGTTGCTAGGGCTTTTACAATTAGTTATATATAGTTGGGGCATTTCTGAACTAAACTTAGGGTTTTTTGAAAATTACTGCTATGCATTGTTGAATTGGACTTAGGATTCTTAAAAATGAAGGTTAATATATATTTTTGATGGATGATCTATTGGATATTGAACTTAAATGTTTTAACATTTGTGTTGTAATGGTTTATGAGTTATGAAAAGGTACTGCAAGTGTGACTCAAATCAATGTTCTCCTGCCCACTGAATCACATGGGAGTAAGCCTTTACACCACCACCCTCAGGTGGCCTGTTCTCTTTTCTTCAAACACAATTTTCAACCCAAACGGACAACCTATTTTTCAAGAAACATTTTGCTGGAATTAGTAATTAACAATGTTTCATGTAGGCAAAGAGATGAACGAGGCTTCAAATATGTTGCTTTACATAGAAACAAAATAATAATATCAAGATCCACGGGACGACAACTGACTAAAAATCTGCACATATACCATGTGGACTAAAGAAAGCATAAGAGAGAAAAAGGTTCAGCAAATATTGATGGATTAGAAGAAGCAAAAAGCAGAGAAGTTCCATATGATTTTTCAACCAGCCCAATTGGCTCGGTCCCAATAAATTAATAAACCCCAAGCTAACAAGATAGATATAGCAGAAAGTTGGGAAAAAGTTTATTAGCTCGGCTTGAAAAATTCAAATACATGTTGGATGTTTGCAGAGAGATATTGTCAGAGAAAATAACATGAGTTAAAATCAAATAGTCGGACAGTAAAAATAATGTAAATCGCTTAGGGGATGAAACAAGGAATTCCATCATTTTAGTGGAGTACTTGTGATCCAAGGTACTGTAAACAAACACACACATAGGCACAACGAGACCAAATAAAAAACTCACCCAATATTCTCTGCACCTGAAAGGTTTTGAAAAGCTACCCCAACAACCTTGCTGCCCATGATTGCTGGGCCTCCACTATTACCTGGATTTATAGCTGCATCTATCTGTATTGCCATCAGCTGGGTTGCACCATGTACATATTGTGTAGGCTCAACTCGGGACACAACCCCTTTAGTAACGGAAATGTTGTCCCCTCCTGCAACCAAGTCATAGTTGGCACATAAGAGAATTAGCAGACAAACAGTTAATGTTAAAAGAAAACTACTGAATTACTTTATAAAAATAAACATATGTAACACCCCCCCCCCCCCCCCCCAAAAAAAAGGGGGCCGGGCCCTCCTCCCCCAGCAGAAAATTAATAATAGTGATAATAAGTAAAGAAATAAATTCAATTTATAATATTCCTGCATATGGCAAAGAAATTTGACATTTTTAAAGGATATGGCACAATATTTAGTGAGGTACTAGCAGAGAAGGATGAAAAAGAGATAGTGTTGCTTCCTATGTACAACAATTTCATGGAAGCTATGGAAACAAATTCAATGATCATTTTGCAGTGGCATAAGAAATAACCTGATAGCACAACCAATTTCGGCTCATATTTTCTATATGACCTGTTGGCTCTCAACAGAACCAAATGGAAAATTTGTATTTTAGGCAGCCTTGTTGAGTTGGGTTGGATCTACCATACTAACATTTAATGGAACAAGTCTCAAAGCAGCTTAGGTCCTCTCTCCATTATTTCATACAATAACCAAATCTTCATTAGAAAAGAAACTAAAAATTTGTAAAGAGGAAAGGTAAAGGTGAAAGTCTTCCCAAGAAGCAAAGCCTCTTCTTCAGCTCTTTCTGCTCCCTGGACACACCCAAGATAATAGGCTTCAGATGCTCCCTCCTTTATTGTCCTAAATCTTCTCTATGGGCTTCTGTCTTTTGAGTTTCTTCCTATAAAATCAACCCGACGGTAGCTCTCCATCACAGATCTTATCATACACTCAAATCCATATTATAATTTATTGTGGTTTCAGTTAAACACACACACACACACACACACACTCACTCTCTCTCTCTCTCTCTCTCTCTCTCTCTCTATATATATATATATATATGTTTTTATATACACTACTTTTAGACCCGTGGGAAGCATGGGCTATAGAGTACTTTTCTAGATCCAAGGGTTTTAAATAAAAACTAAATATAATTTCTTTATTCATGTTTTTAAAGTTTTTATTACATACATAAATGTATTGTGTATTTGTCCATCCATAGTTACAATAAATTGAATCGTAGTATACTTAATTGTTTCATGTATTTTTGTATATTTATTATAAAAAAATAAAAATTCATATGAAATACACAATGACATAGATATAAATATCATAAAAATGAACATAATTTTCTACATCAAGAGCGTAATGAAAAAGAGGCCTGATTAATAGTTATTTCAAATAGGAAGAATTAGTTATTGTACATATGATTTTTTTAGTGAAGTATTAAAATCATCAATTACTTATATATTTACATTCATAATAAAGTATTTGAGGAGATAGTGAATGTGCATTTCATCTAAACTTGGTGAATATAATGTAAAATGACATGAGTTTCACTCAGTTTGTTTGAAAAATAAATGTATGAAACAAAATACTATAACTATTAAGAATGCGTTTATTTAAAGGTAACAGTTGAAGAAACTAAGAAGATATTTCAAAATTGACTTTTAGCATTCATAGTAAATTCAAATGTTCAAATTTGTATGGAAATTATATATACGAAACAGTATTATAAGTATCAAGAGTATATGTATTTGAAGTAATAGTTAAGAAAACTAAGAAGATTTTTAAAGAATGCATGTACTTAACGTAATAACTGAGGAAACTAAGAAAATAGTCAATTGATTTTTACTATTAAATTTAGATGCATTTCATTTAAAATAAATTTTAAACAATCCAAAGAAGTAATATATTTCAATAATTACTTCTTTGCTTGCATAAGAAAGAAAACCTAGATAAATTAAAAAAGCAGAGTAAAAAAAGCCACTCAATGTGGGCTACTTGTCGCAATCACAGCGACAATGGCCGTTGCACATGATTTATTTATTAACTTTTAGGTTTATTATTTTGTTGTAGTATTTTACATTTTTTACAAGTGTTGTAGTGATTTTACATAAGAAATAAATATAATATTGTTTTGCTATATTTTTATGTAACTTAATTATATATTCATTTAACTATTTATGTTTACTTCATCTAACCATTTATCTAATTTAATTGTGTATTCTCTAACCATGTATGTGCAGATCATCTATACGTTTATGTAATTTGATTGTGTATTTATCTAACCATTTATATTATGTTATCAATACACTCATTTATTTCATGTTTTTCTATATAAACACAAAGATGAATTGTTTTATCTTTTCATTCATATAATGGCGTGAACTTCATTCTACATTAAATATCAATGAAAATCAAAGTATCACATACTCATTCACCTAGCAAACACCATAAAATAGATGAACTAAATAAGTACAATGGACCAAAGGTCAATAAAGTAAATAAATGTACAATGAATCACAGAGACAACCAAATAATTGTTTTTTTTAACACAAAAAAAACTTATAAATTAAAACTTGAAAGCCACTCAAAATGAGCCACTTATCGCAACTATGGCGATTGTGGCGTCCTTTTTTCTATAGTATTAATCTAAAAAGTTGCCGTGTCCATGTCGGACACGCGTTCAAACGTGTCCTTTTATTTTATTATTTTTTTTGGAATCAGACACGCTTCGGACACTTGGGGGATATGCATATCCGTCACTTGGGCACCCGCGTCCATCACTTACATCTATGTAACACGTCGCAAGTTTGAAGAAAATAACTTGAAATTCAATTGTAAAGTAAAAACAATTTGATTTTATACCTAATTTGATGTTTATACTATGAAATTTATGATTTTTTACTTTTATTAGTGCTATTAAGCATTTTTTTCATTACTTTTAAGTAAAATATTTCTACATATGACATAAAAAACATACATAAAATATATAATTGTCATGTCCCCGCCGTGTCGTGTCCTGCATTTTTTTGTGAATTGTAGTGTCAGCATGTCCGTGTCGTGTCGTGTCGTGTCTGTGTCACGTGTCCGAGTCCATGTTTCTTAGGTATTAATGAAAATCAACGTATCACATACTCATTTACCTAGAGGTCCTAGACAAACACCATAAAATACATGAATTAAATAAATACAATGAATCGTAGTTCAAAAAATAAATACATGTATAGTGTGAATCAAATAGACAACCAAAACGGTTATTTATCACTTTTTATTTTTGAAACAAAAATGTTTTAATCAAAACTTGAAAGCCACTCAAAATAAGTCACTTGTCGAACCAATATTGACCTCCTTTTCTACATGGTATTAATGTTAATTAATGAAAATCAAACTATCACATACTCATTCACCTAGACAAAAATCATGAAATATATGACATTAATATGTACAATGAATCATAGTTAAAAAAATAAATACATGCACAGTGAACCAAATAAACAACCAAACAATTATTTATCATTTCCTACTTTTGAAACCAAAAACTTTCTAATCAAAACTTCAAGCCCACTCAAACTGAGCCACTTGTTATAACCACGGCGATAGTGACTTCCTTTTCCGAATAGTATTAATTAATGTTAATAAATGAAAATCAAAGCATCGCATACTCATTCACCAAGACAAACACCATAAAATACATGAACTTTGTAAAGTGCAATGAACCATTGTTCAAAAAAATAAATAAACATACAGTGAACCAAAAAAGTAACCAAACAATTATTTATCAATTTATTTTTATCACATACTCATTCACCTAGACAAACACTATAAAATACATGAATTGAATATGTATAATGAACCATAGTTTAAAAAAATAAAAACATATACAATGAATCAAAGAGACAATCAAATAATTATTTATTATTTTCTATTTTTTAAACAATGAACAATTTAATCAAAACTTGAAAGCCACTCAAAATGAGCACCTTGCCACAACTACAGCGATAGTGAAAATACATTTACAGTGAACCAAAGAGATAACTAAACAATTATTTATCATTTTCTATTTTTTGAAACAAAAATTTTAATCAAAACTAGAAAGCCACTCAAAATGAACCACTTGTCTCAACCATGGCAATGATTGCCTCCTTTCCTATAAAATATATTGATATATATGTATAGATGTATATATACAGCAACATATTTTGATGAGTATAGACATCAATATATGTAAAGAATTGTATACATCTACCAAAACATATAATTTCATTTCTGCACTACCTATTCTAAACTACCAAAACATTTAAGTGGAACAGATTGGGTACTTCAACAATCTATTTCATTACGGAGGAATCTGATTTTTTCATTGTCTGTAACAAGAAGTAGAAAAGTGCATCGAACCATGAGACTAAGCTTTCTGCTCTTAATATGTTGTATAAGATTTAATCTACTTA
Organism: Euryodendron excelsum; assembly: GCA_033060915.1. NCBI lineage: Eukaryota > Viridiplantae > Streptophyta > Magnoliopsida > Ericales > Pentaphylacaceae > Euryodendron > Euryodendron excelsum. Next base: position 41,046,118 of record CM065390.1, on the reverse strand, counting down.
TGATTTCATAGTAATGACAGTCTGATCGAGGTAGATCCAGCCCCGTTTTAGAGGTTGTTCAACAGTCCAGTTTTGGAAGTACCACCGCCACTAGATGTCTCACGTGAAGACAGATAACAAAAAACATTATTGTTCTAACTGGTGAAATAATAAGTGTGTCGAATGTAAGAGTGCTATTCACATAATTTGGAATAACACAAAGGCAATGTACTAATAACTTTTACTTTCGACTTGGATATCATTGAAATGAACATTAAAACTAAATCGTAGTTCTCTCTTTTTGTCCTTTTGTTTCAATAATTTTACCTTTACATTTCCCTTCAGAAGTGCACAAGATACAGTAAAAGTACAAATAGATAAGAGTACTAAAGCTAAGTTTTGCCTTGCATACTGCAAATCATCTAAATCATTTATACTGTTACCTTGAGGATAACCAACCACAGCAACAGCTTCTTGCAGAAATGGAATGTCACCAAGCTCCAAAAAGTTCATACCCTCCCAGAATTCGTCACTTTTCACAACCAGAAGAGCCAAGTCACATTCATGTCCAACAGCTTCAACTTCTGCCCTGTACTTGGTAGGAGAACCATGCTTTCTTACAAGTACAAACGTATGATCAGCAACTACATGAGCATTTGTCAAGATCTTCTTACCAGGGATGACAAATCCTACATGATCATCACAGAGATAGTGAAATCAGAGAAGCACCAAATTAGAATGAAATAGAGCTAACATGTCAAGTATAAGTCATGCACAAAGTTCTGAACCAATATAGGTTCATTAACTTTCTCATATGACCATAACAACAAACTCACAACATGTGTGGTTCCAAAATAATCTATAGTTTGCAGTCTCACTCAGTTCTTTTTTTTTTTTATTTCCTTTGTTTGCTTTTATCTTCAAAGAAAAAAATTGCGTGTTCTCTTAGTTTGCCACGGCATAGAGTGACACACTACAGGCCAGAACTGCACAAACTATCAAACTCAGAAACCTGCAAATAAACTGTCATCCACTTGGTACAAAGCACCAAACTTTCATGTCTTGATCAAATGATAGTGTTGGCATAAATCATTATCACCAGGATTATGAATCTTTTATAGATGTCTTGGATTGAAGCGTGTATAACGAACATGGTCTTCACAAAAATTCATGTAACATGGCTGCAAAAACGAAAGAAGAAAACTATTGCACACGCCCCTCATTCGCCCTTTACTAATATAATAGAAGGTAAAAGCAGCTTAAGCCCTTCCGATCACCCGAGAAGCCCTCGATGAACCGCCTATAGTATTATATATACTTTTATATATATAAATTTGATTAAGTATGACTAATCTGAGGAAAAATCGTAGTTCCCAAACCTTTTGTGGCGTGCTTTTTCCAATCATTCAATAGACACAGAGAAGAGGGAAAGATTTAAACATTAGTAGCTTATTCAATCCAATCAGGAATAGGATAAATAATGGAATAGGAAGAAAAGTCCATCTCCGACACTAACAATCCAATTCTATGGTGTGCAAGAATTCCAGTTTAATGAGCCTTCTTTGCTCTGTGAGCTTTGCCCCCATAGGAATTTTATACGATTTCCTCCATAAATCCGAGTGTGGTAGTGCTGGGGAGGAAATTGCAGCAAGCATTGATGGAGCCACACTAAACACAAACTCGAAGATTAAAGGTATCCACGAGGGGTGCTGTATGCACAATGATTGATGCTGTAATCCTGTGTAGTATGAGATATGGTCTTGTCTTAGGAATAAAAACCTAACTAAGATACAGCCAATCACTGTTAACAACGAAGGAATCTCTGGCATAATCAACAATGTGAATGTGAACTTCAAGTTTACGGTCCCAACTCAAGAAGCTGCTATCGGGCAAGTTACAGTCGAGGTTCTTTACAAAGAAAAGGAGCGCTATGAAGGCATTCACTGATTCTATCTTTGTCCCGGGCTTTATTAGGATAAATTTGGAATTATCCTATGTCTAGATGGGTACTTATTAGCAAGCTTAGGAAATCTCATGCAGTTGTCATTTGTCTGTGTGTAAATTCCAGGGGCTTTCAAGAGAAGGGAGAAAATCAACTTAAAGAATAAGGATTTGGTCGTGAAGAGGTTCCTGCACCCTCAAAGTGGGCTCCTGCCTCTTTTCTTTTATTTTATTTTGATTTTTCAAGTGCATTTGCATCTTGTTCTTAAATCCAGGATATTATTTCAATCTATGAATTACAACTTAAACTTTTTCAATGATTTCATTTTATTTAATGCATTCTTTCTGCATGTGACCATTTCAGCCAATCTCAAGTAATATAATTAGAAGGAAGAAGCATCCTATGCATGCTAACCAGGAAGAGCAAGATGTCATGATAGATAATAATTAAGCTCCAGTCATATATGTTCAAGGCATGTCCTAACCTCCCTGCTCGTGGGAAAGAGCCATGTTAACCGCGAAGCATGGATATGGAACACACGACCCAGACGTGACATGGACATGCCAACACAGAAACTTTTAAGTTTCAGACTATCTGGTACTGTCTCAAAGAGAGGCTTAGAGACATCATATAAGCAGACAAGTTGTTGCTTTCAAGTTTTAGACTGAAAAAAACTCCACTGTGGTGTCTTCTTAATGAAAAATATTAAGCCTCACACAATGGTGAGGTAAGTCGATATTCAGATGTTTCTACTGGAACGGACAAGTAGATCATCAGAGGTCTAAAATTAATAACTTAATGAAATGTCATTTTAGCACAGAATAAATTTCGGGCAGTTAGTTGTAGTTCAAAAAAGACCAATCAGAAAAGAAAAACAGAGAATACAGGGATCATAAAGGCAGAAGCAAGCTAGTTTATAGAAAAATCAACAAAATCTGTAACAGTAGTACTGAAGACAACAGGGCCTTAAACAGTGCTGTAGATGAGTAAAAGAAAAATGGAAAAGGTAGCATTACCACCCCTAAAAAAACATGCAATGTATACGTGTTTGTGGTCTCTTGGAAGTTGGGAATATTTTATTCTATTGTTATTGGGGTTCATGTATGCCAGGGAAGGTATTGTAAAAGAAAATAAGAAGTTAAATTTGAGGGCAATGACAGTGAAAGTGCAATATAAATTGAAAAATAATTTAAAACAAATACCAACCGGAACCCATAGTTTCACGCTGAGACTTATTCTGCCAGGGAAGGAAGTAATTGGGGCTGCTGGACACAGTGAATATCTTTATCACAGAATCGAGGGCCAGCTCTATAGCCGAATAGGCATTTAGGGAGGCGGTCGTACTAGTGCTGGTGTATCTGGCCAGCTGGTCGGAATCTGCTGCAGCAGCATTAGCCAGTGCTGCTGCTGCTAAGGGATCAACACCACTGGCAGTCGATGAGGCGGAGGCCAAAGCAGCCGCGGCAGCAGCGTCATTATCGTGATGATAGCGGGCTACGGGGCCATTAGAGAACAATAAGGAGGAGGAGGAGGAGGCACAATAGTTAATATTATTAGCCCCATGACACGAAACGTTTCTGGAAAGAAGAACAGAATAAAATTTGGATGTCGACAAAGAAAGAGTAGTCGTGTTCGCGCTTTTGAAAGAGAGGGGGCAGCCCCGACCATAATCCCCCAAGAAAATGGGGCAGCATCGGCGATGTACAACACAGGAGGAGGAGCAGAAAGAAGAAAGTCTGAGAACCCCACGAAAACTTGACCCCCGCATCGCAGCCCCACTCGTGTTTGCAGTTAGCACTTGGTAGGTTATGTGCCTCAGTATAATTGGGAAATAGAAGGGCGGGTTGCCAAAATAAATTTATTTTATTCCATAAATATTAAATCAGGATCGCTTGTTAAATATTTATAAAATACTAATTAGGCGCTATTAATATTGACATATTTAAAAAAAGTGTTAATGATAATGACACTTTTAACTTTTAATAAGAAAAGCTTCAATTGTAATAAGAATTGCAATTGAAAAGAAAAATTGAATATCAAAAAATAAAAGAAAAGTATCAATTTTATTAACACTGTAAATTTTAAAACAGAAAGCGTTTGTAGCAATGACGTTCTAAGTTTTAAAACAAAAGGCGTTTTTAGCAATGACGCTTTAAGTTAAAAACTTAAAACGTCAATAGCATAGACTCTTATTTTTAAAGCGTTATTATTAATAATGCTTTTAGGGCACTATATGTATATTATCAGGTCGGTCAAAAAGTTAAAAACTTATTGGGTCTTCTTTTTCGCTCGAACAAGTCGCTCTTTCTACTCTGCGAAGCCAATGGCTAGTGAACTAGCCGCTCTCTCTCTCTCTCTCTCTCTCTCTCTCTCTCTCTCTCTCTCTCTCTCTCTCTCTCTCTCTCTCTCTCTCTCTCCTTGTCGCCTCTGTACCTGTAGTTGAGGGGCTAAGATTTCAAAGAAGTTAGAGTTTGCCCATACTGTGCTTAAGGCAACATCTCAGACCTATGGTGAGCTGATTGATCTTTGAATTAGATTTAGTTGTATAATGTCTTTTTGTCAGTCATATACAACGTCATCTTATAGAGTGGCTTGCCATTTGTCTCATTGTCTGTGGATGTCAGATGCATCTATATTCAATTTCACTCTTATTTGGTCTAGTTTCAGGTTTTATTGTGCATTGATGGGTTTTATTTATTTACTCCAAAAGAGAAACATGCCTATTTGTTTAGCCTAGAAGGAAAACATGTGTTGCTTGCTTGTTTATTTTTATTTTTATTTTTTGTTTTAGTGGGTACTGTAGGATACTTTATTTTTTGTTAGTTGTGAGAAGAAAAAGGAGTGAAACAAAGCATTCAAGATGAATATTAGAAAAAGGAGTGGCTTGCCAAGTATGATGTAGATTTAGATATCAGATTTATATATTTAATTCCTTATGAGATAGTTAAAAAGCTATAGAATTTTTGATACCTAAAGAAAAGTAAAATAGATCATCCAATTGTTTTCATTTCACTTTAAGGTGCCTGTCACACCGCGGGTCGTTTGTCACACCGCGGGGTGATCGTTGGGATGCCTTGCCAATGAATATGTGGCTAACTGGACCCATCGTAGCGTGCATTAGGATAGGTCTATTGAGAAATTGACGCTTTCGGCCATACCATTTGTTACCAATGGCATTCATGTACGTACCCACCTTAAGGAAGTCCAAAGAGGTTCGGTTGTTTGAGTGTGTGTCGTTGCCTGGGACCGAACAACTAGACGACGTACCCAGTAAACCTTTTTGTTTCGGCATCTTTGGAGGTGTGGCTGAGGTTTATGACTTATTGACGTTATCACACAACTTATATAGGCTATAATGGCTTAACGTGAAGCTTACAATTGATTAGCCAAGTCATGCCAAGATGTGGAGAACAATGCAATGATTTTAGACTTAATGGTTCACGTGAAGGCTTTCTCGTATAGTGCAATGGATTTATATTGAACACTTGTTATGTCATTCTTCACGTGAAGGCTGCAATGGGAGATGCAACTTGACGTGAAGGCTATAATGGACTGACACTAAAGACTTACATTAACCTTTCTTAAGACTATAGGGTATGGTACATTCCTTTTTAGGCTTCACATGAAGCTTCAAATGGACTAACATTGAAGACTTCCAAATGACTGCAATGGACTGAGACTGAAGATATTTTTCCCTACATTTCATGGATTTTTCATGTCAATTTCTCCAACCTTTCACAAAAATGGTGCAATGCCCATAATGGCTTCATGTGAATCCTGAAATGGATTCAAATTATAAGGTATGGTACATTGGTAGAATGGCTTCATGTGAAGACTTTAATTGACACGACAACTCATGGGTACAGGCTGGGAGATGTAATGGATTGTATAAATACCGCCTATACGGGGGTGGAACTTCAATTGCAAAACTATGCCAATACTTATCAGTCATGACGACATATACTGATGAGGACATTTTCAAGGCTACGAGTCGTCACTGAGTTGCATACGATTAAGAAGTTTTTGAATACCCTTTAAATCCAATTAAGCATTACACACGGAGCACTATTAATATAATGTTAGAAGAGTTGTCAAACATAACTATAAGAACTGAGAATTTGGTTGCAGGCGTACGAGCAGCCAATCTTTGAATTCCTCGTCGATTGGCAATGTATATGCTTACTAATACTCCTCAGTTGTTGCAGAAATTATTGCACCATTTTCATGAAAAGGAGAATCAAATGCAAATGCAGTTGTGATGAGACTTCTTCAGCGTGTCCGCGACTAAGTATGCTGAAGCAAGGTTAATGGATAAGGTAGAATTTTATTTACATGCTATGAATGACGAATAATATCAATATGATGTTGACATGTCCAATGAAAATGAAAATCCATGAGGTTTATTATGTGGGATTTATTATGTTGTGTACCATGTTTATATATGTTTCTTTAGTACATTCAGCAGCTTTATGAACTTTATAATAAAAGCTCTTTTTGACATTTTCATGTAGATAACAACTTTATGTATTAATTTCAAAATACAAACATAATATATGACAATACACCTTCATGAAATATAAACATAGGGATTAAGGTCTGCTAATACTAGTTGCAAACCGATGAATATAAACATAAACACTCCTTCAAATGGCATAAGTGCTTAAGTCACTCCTCCTCAAACATGTAATAGTCTGACAGATACTAGTCGTTACTTAATACATTGTTTCATTCTCTCGACGTCAGTTCTCTCCCGCTAGCCTCGACTATTTTGGTGGCGAGTTAGAGCATGGAGTAATGATATCGTCGCATCAACATTTGGTTATTCTCTCACCTTATTCTTACTATCGCTTCTTCATAATCTTCCTCGTTCCTCCTTGGCATCTCTTAAGAGCGTCGATGCGGTATCCTAACCCTGAGATTTTACAAATCTCTTACCGATCCCTCCTGCTCTTTCTCCTTGAATGGCCACTCCTGTTGTAAGCCAACATAATACTCGTTTGGGTTAGAGTATTTTTTCCACCAATACTCATCGTTGAATGGAGGTAGAATCCACACTCGAGCATGTTGGCGACTACTAGAACTACCTGAACCTCCGATGGCCATTGATTTGCAAATGAGAGTGAGTAGATGAGGCTGTGAGAGATGACGAGGCATTGTTCCTAGATGATGGGGGCATTATTTATAGAAAATCATAATACCCATTGGACTATATATTATTGTAATAAATATTGTCCACCGGCTTTTACTTTATGGTTATCAACACTGTCCAAAGATAGCCTTTTGGTGTAATGATAGTGACATGACAGGTCATAACATTTGAAAAAGTTTATCCCTTAAGGCGGTAAGACCCTTTCAAACCTATCCACGAGAAAGTACCAATTCCTCGGATAGAAGTCTAGACTAGATCCAGATCGGTTAACACCAACGCCTGCTAGCCCATCCCAATGAAAAGTGACCATTTGCCCCTAGTGGGCCTGACGAGTTCTTCAAGAAAGTACCAAGTCCTTAGAATGGTAAGACCACCTTTCTAGGCCGTCCCTAAATAGTCTGACATGTCTAGTGCCATCCAGTCAACTCCGATCCTTTCCTGGAGGTTCCCCAATCAAAATGACCATTTTGCTCCTAGGCATCCAAACGCCCTAAGAAACCACACCGGCTCTAGGTATTAAACTGATAACATCCCAGTCAACTTTGATCAACCCAATTAATTCTAGTTAACTCTAGTTAGCCTTAGTCAACCCTGGTTAACCCCAATTAACTCTAGTCAACTCGATCAACCCCAGTCAATCTTGGTCAACCTTGGAGCTCCCGGGATGAGGTGACCACCATTTGATCACTCTCTTTAACAACACTGGGTCTGAGAATTAAATCGACAACCTCCGGGGCACTTTCTAGAGTATTCCCTTCCATTTTTAGCCGAGCCCCGCCGTCTGACACTTTCCTTTTCAAAACAGAACCTCCTTGCTCCACTTTGAGTGAAGTATGACTAATTTTTAGCCTTGACCCACTTCTGGAGGCGCACACCAACCCCCTATGCTGTTAAAAGTGATTACAAATCGACCAACATCAAACAAGCCATGTATCTAACCTTTTCTTCAGCCCTCATAAATGAGCCTGCGCCACTCTTAAGGACACACTATAAGTACAAACCTCCTCCCTCATTGTTTTGGGTAAAAAAAGCTCTCCAAAAACTCTCTTTGTGCCAAGACATCTCTCGAAGCCCTCTCTCTTTCTCTTTTGAAGTCTTGGCGGCCAAGCCCTAGTCCAAAGCTCCAAGCCCCTAGCTCTTGAGCTCCATTAAAGGCCATCCTCACTGCCTGGAAGCTCCCGAAGTCTTCCCAAGTCCAAGGCCCGAGCCTCAATAAAAAAAAGAAGAAATGAGACAAGGTAAATGCTCCGTTTACTTTCTGCACTCCCCCACTCTCTCTTCTCTTTCTGAACTCACTTGGGTTCTTCTTTTTTTTTAACCCCTATCTCTAAACCCCCATTTCTTGCATGCTTGGAACAAGAGAACGCTAAGTCTATATCGAGAGTGGACGAGAGGGGACTACCGATCGGAACTCCCTTTTTGACTTTCACTCGCCTCACGGTATGGCCTTAGGGCCCTCTTACAATGTAATGATACCTAGCCTTGTATGATTCATGCCGTTATTGTCTTTGTCATACATTTGCATTTTTGTCATCTCTTTATCCCTAAAAATGATTTCAAAATTATTTTCTAAAAACCACAATTCTAGGTTAATCCTAACCCTTTCATGGTTAGAGTTTTCCTAGAAAAGTGTGACATTTGAAATGGCTTTTAATAGCTTATATAGTTTTCTTTTCAAAAAACACAATCCCAAAACGATCCTAATTATTTCATGACTAAGGTCGTCTTGGAGAACGTGTGACATTCAAAATGACCCGAAAACGTCTACATTTTTTGCCTCGTGTCTTTATTGTTTTTCAAAGTCACGAGCCTAAAGTGAGTCCTGCCTTTTAATGGCTAGAATGGCTCTAGGCAAGGTACGATATTCATTTGGATGTCTAAAATCCAAGTTAGGGTTTCAGGCCCTAAAACATATTTTCAAAAGACTCAATTTTCGAACCATTTACAAACTCGAATTTGTTAAGCCCTAGAAGTTCAATCCTAGGAAAATCTTATTTTTGCCAACTTAGAAACCTTTCATTTTTAAACCAAAATCATACCTTTTTCAAAACTCCCAAAATCCTCAATTTCCAAATCGATCAAACCTTTCCTTTTCAAACTTTCCTTTCTAAAATCATTCAAATCAAAACCTTCCATTTCAAATCCCTCAAATCACTTCTTTTTCAAACCTTCCAAATTTAAACCCTAAATCAACTCCTCCCATTTTGGAAACAATCCAAACTTACATTTTTCAAGCAAATCAAATCTTTTTCAAAGAGGAAACAAAACATTTCCAAATCCTTTCTAATCTTCCAAATCATTTCAAATCTTTCTGAAAGGAAACAAATCAAATCTTTTTCAAAAAAGGAACAAATCTTTTCAAAATTCTCAAATCGAATCTTTTTCAAATCTAATATTTTCAAATAAAATCAAGACTTCCTGAAAAGGAAATATTTCCAAATTCAATCTTTCTAAATCAAGATAACATTTCAAAATCCAATATCCCTGAAAATGAAACATTTCAAAAATCAAATCTTCCTAAAAAGGAAATATTTTTTAAAATTCAATCTTCCTGAAAAGGAAATCTTTCAAAGTCAAACTTTCATAAAAAGGAAACACTTTCAAACTTAAACTTCCTTGAAAAGGAAACTTGATAAAAATAGAAACTTTCTAGAAATAGAATCTCATTTCAAAATTTCAACTCTTTCGGACTCTTATCCGAACTACAGTTGACCTGATCATCTTTAAGAAGGTACGTAGGCAACCGTTCATAAGGTGCGGTCATAACCCTTTTTAAATTTTCAATTCTACAACCCTTTTTAAATTCCCAATTTCATAACCATTTTTCAAACTCAATTCCATCTTTCAAACTCTTTTTCAAACTTTGTTTTCAAATGGTTTCTAAGTGGATAGCATTAAACATAGGTAACTGGTGAGTTGTAATTAGGTGAGTAAGACATATAAGTACCACAAGGGCGGGGTAAGGTGATAGTCTTAGGACATCTTCCCTACACGTAACCAACCCCCAGACTTAAGAATTTCTATCTCAAAGACCAAAACCAAAGTCAATTTTTAAAAGGGCTTTCCAACATTTTTAGGACTGTCAAACAACCCTACCTTCTAAAACCCTCTCACGAGGACATCTTTCAAAAAATACTTTCCAAAACCTAAGTTTAACTTTCGGGTTTCACTTGGTGTAGATAACCTAGCACATCTTTAAATATGTTAGGTGGTAACTCCAAAGACCTTTTCAAAAAGCCCTAATCAATTCCATTTCAAAAATTCAAACCCCGTCGTATTCTTCCTTTTATGAGGATGAGTTCTAACGAGAAAGCACCGTGCTTTTTTTCGAGCCAAGAGGGCTAGGTTTGGTTAAAAAACCGAGCATGACAGATGGCAAAGGCAAGCGGGAGACAACTCACAATTGAAGAGCGCACGAAGGCTCTAAACAATGGAAGGTACCTATCAGACTATAAGATGTCAGATGAAGATTGAGAGTTTAGTTGGCCATCACAACATTATTGACCCTGCCATTGTTCTCCTTTTGTATGTTTACTTAGTAAGTAATTTGTCTATCTACTACGACCATAGTAGTCACACGTGTCTGCTATTTGCATTTGTAACGATGAATTTAGTAATAAGAAGTTGTTGGTCGTAGTATTATCACTCATTGTATCAAACTACAATACAAAGTACATGAATGCATTTGGAAACATAGGCAATTCCTTAGATGGTTACAAAGAAACTGACATTTATGAAATACAACTACAAATATATCCACGTTTAAACATTCTTTTTTTCAGACATATCGATGTTTGATTGATATTTTTCTTTATTAATGGCTTGCATATACATTTCTTGTTCACTCATAAATCCATCTTCCTTTTTCTCACTTGCGACTGAATAAATGACCATTGTTGATGACGCTATGTCATTCTATTAACTTCTTTACGGAAATGGTGCAACGCCATTTGTAACAACTGAGGAGTATCAATCAGCATATTCATGGCTCTACGATGGGGGATTGGAATATTCACACCTTGACAAACTTCTTCCAAGACTTCGACCTCCTTAATATGACATTTATCGCGCCTAGATTTTTCGCACTCAAGGAATACTCACACAAGCGGGAAAAATACTGTACTCTCTCGTTAGAACTCACCCTCCTAGAAGAATGAGTGCGACTAGGTTTGAATTGAAAAATTGGTTTGAATAAAGGGCTTTTGGAAAAAGATTCGGAGTCGCCACCTAACTTGATTAAGGTGAGTTAGGTCACCTAAAAACTAAGAATAATCCGAAGACTACATTTAAGGTTTTTGGAAAAGGTTTTGAAAAACATTACCTCGAGAGAGGGTTTTTAGGAAAACAGGTTGTTTGGCAACCTTCGGAAAATATTTAGCCCTTTTATGAAAAATAACTCTTTTTGGTCTTTGAAATCAGTGATCTAGGTTCGTAGGTTGGTTACATCTAGGTTCGGGGGGATTGGATTTAGCTTCCTAAAGGGAAGATTTGATTTGACAAGGATTTAGAAAGGGGATGTTCTAGAAACCCTAAGATTTGAAAGGCTATATAGAAAAGAGGTTTTGAAAATGTGTATAGTTTGGATGTAGAAAACAAGAGGTTTTGGAAACCCAGATTTGGAGCAAAGTTTGAAAACCATGTTTTTGGAAAGAAAATTAGAGTTTTCTAATTGTGAGTTCTAGGGCTTGACTTGGGCTCTAAGGAAAGAAGATTTTTGGAAAGTACGTTTTTGAAAATGAGCTTTTTAGAAGGGAATCCTAGAGGGGAGTTTTTTGGAAGGGAGATTTTGGAAAGAGAGTTTTTGGAAAGATTTTTGGAAAGAGTTTTTCTAGGAAAGAGATCTAGGGAAAGTTTTTGGAAAGTGGACTTTGAACAGTGCGTTTTGGAAAGGAATTGAAAAAGGAGGTTTTAGAAAATAGATTTTGGAGGGAGTTTTTGAAAATAACTTTGGAGAGGAGAGTTTTAGGAAAGTATATTGAAAGAGATTTTTAGGAAAAGAGTTTTTTGAAAATAGAGTTTTTAGGAAGTGTAAAAATATCTCACTTTCCTAAAGCAATTCTAACCATAGGAGGGCTAGAACCACTTTAGGAAAGCGGTTTTGAAAACAACAAGAATCGAAAATATGGACCATATTGGTCACTTTGAATGTAACACTTTCCTAAAGCAACCCTAGCCATAGAAAGGCTAGAATCACCCTAGGATTGTGATTTTGAAAACAAGTTTTGAAAAAGGAGATTTTGATGCAATTTTGAAAACATGTTTGAAAACGATTTTGAAAACAACTTTGAAAACGACTTTTGGAAGATACAAGACCATGATATGCATAATGCAATTTTGGGGTCGTGAACATACAAGGTTAAGGCTTCACCACATAATCAAGGGGGCCGAACTCACGTGGTCTCTGGTTAGACTAGAAGAAAGCCCCCGACACGGTGACTCTCCAATAGCCCAATCCTACACATGGACCGGGAATCCCCTTGTTTCAAGTATGCAAAGAAAGGGGAGGAAAGAGATGGGGGATTAAAATAGAGAAAACCCAAGTGGGTTGGAGAGAGAAGAGAGAGGGGGAAGTGCGGAAATTTAAAGAGAAAGCCTACCGTATGTCTTGTTTATTTTGCGCGCCTTGCTTGTCTTCAATCTTCGGTCTTTGTCTTGATCTTCGTCTTCAATTTTCAAGAGTTGTCTTCAAGCTTTAGATTGCAGCTCTTCAAGTCTTCGAAGGAGGGGTTGAAGGTTAGTGTATGAGTGTATGGGGATGTATAGGAGTGTATATGAGGCTAGGATTTATGTATGGTGGCTAGGGTTTGGAAAACCTAAGGAGGCTAGGGTTTAGGAGGTGCTCGAGCTCTGTATATCGAAATATATGATTTTTAGACTGAGTTGACGGATCCTTTTCACATTGGAGGAGGCTCTGTATTTATAGCGGTTGGACAACACTGGCGCCTGTTGCAGTGGCGCCATGCCAGAATTTACACTGGCGCCACTATGAGTGGCGCCAGGCTAATTTTTGGCTTGGCGCCACTACTAGTGGCGCCAGCCATTTAGGAAATATTTAAGGTCGGCAAACAACGTATCTTTGACTAGATTTGGGCGCCTGTACTAGTGACTACCATGCAATTTTTAGCTTGGCTTCACTAGGAGTGACTCCAAAAAGTCCGGGAATGATTTGAAGGAGCCGGGAATGACCCGAAAGGCCGGAAAAGAGCAGGAACACTTAAAATAGTGTCCTAGAGGTATTTGACTTGAGAAATGAGGATAAGATGTGTCGGAAGGGTTAACCGGGCCTTTAGGGGCAAAACGGTCAATCGGATTGGGAAGCTGCTGGGACAGACTCAGACTGTCCCAGAAGAAGACTTAGAATTTGAAAACATTATTCAGAATGTTTCCAAAGGTTGCCGGTTTGATTCCCAGAGCCGGTGTGGTCAAAAGAGGTGACCGGCCCACCAGAGGCAAAACGGTTATTTCGCACCGGATTTGCCTGGACTGACTCGGAATGATCCGAAAAGATAAGGAAAGGTTGAGAATACTATAAGAAGCATTCTCAGGAAGTTACCGGTTTGATACCCAGAGCCGGTGTGGTCGAAAAAGGAGACCGGCCCACTAGGGGCAAAATGGTAATTTCGCCCCAGGTTTGCCAGAACTGACTCGGAATGATCCGGAAAGATAGAGGAAGGTTGAGAATACTATAAGAAATAATCTCAGAGGATTACCGGTTTGATACCTAGAGCCAGTATGGTCGAAAAAGGAGACCGGCCCACCAGGGGTAAAACGGTCATTTAGCTTCAAGTGGGTCCTACGGGCCCGAGATGCGACTGGTGGACTAAACTCAAGTTAAAAAGGCGGGTTTAGAGTCTAAATATGCATGTGATGTGTGAAAGTGAGCTTGGTCAACTCGGAGATTGCCGAGCGGGTAAAAATGGGGTGCTTACAATATTGGTACTCATCGTACATTATGTTTACAGTGTTACTTAAGTAGCGTTTATTAGGATCCAAAGAATACTCCCACTCGTCATACCGAACTCACTGTTGACCCATTGCTTCAAAAATATCACTCACTATGTAATTCATGTTTGAGTTGTATAATTATGACCCACTCTTTATATAACAACAATAATAATAAAAATAAATATTGTATCCAAGATCCAATCTTTGCATGCTATTTTGTATTTTGGGTCTTTTAAAGATTCGTTTCTATAAGGCCCATCAAAAAGTTTTTAATTCCTCATTCGCTTGTGGATCGATTCTCTCATTTGCCAGATTCTCCTAAATTTTCTAGAAAGATTTTTTTAGTGATAAACTAAAAAAATAACCCTTGATAAATGAAAATTTGCAAATTAACCCTTGTTATAAAGATTATCACATTTCTTATTATTTCACACTATATTTTTCTCTCTCTGATAAATGAAAATTTGATATTTGCAAATTAAAGTTTTTTTAAATAATTAAAAAAATAATAACGTTGCACCATTTCTGCTTTTTTGAGGAAACCAGTAATTAGCTATAACAAGTAATGAACAATTTCATAAAGAGAAAATAGTGTAATTAGAAATTGTTACCTCTATCATTCATTGTGTGGTTTGAGTTACCTTGTGTTGTAATCATTGTTACGTCAAGGAATAAAAGACAAATATGATAAAATATATTGAAAAACATTAAATAAGAAGATGACAAAAAATCATCAAAATATTTGCCAATAAATGTATGAATGAACAATATGTATATGTATGCATATATATATATATATGTATGTATGCATTTATACACAGGAAGATAAGAACCTCAAATGAAGTGTGACATAGAACCTGATGATCTTGAGTGGCAGAGAAACCCACGAGTAAGAGTGAGGGTGAGATTAGAAGGGAGAGGGAGCGAGCTTTCTTTGTTAGTTCTGCCAAGTGAGAGAGGTGAGAGTGAGATCAAAAGAGAGGAGGGAGTTCTGCCATCGAGTGACAGAGTGAGAGTGAGAGTAAGAGAGAACGAGAAGGAGGGAGCTCTTCTGCTGAGTGAGAGAGTGAGAGTGAGAGAGAACGATGCGAAGTTAGAGTTTTAGTTCTAGTTAAAAAAATGCTATTTGAAATTGCATTTTTAACTGGGAAAAAAAATTCTATTTCAATTAGCATTTTTTCCTAGTTAAAAATGCCATTTCAAATAGCGTTTTTAAATGGCAAATATGTGTACACTTCGTATTTTCTTGAAGTGTATTTCCCTTCCCTTTTTTAGATGTTATTTTGTAGAGGAAAAATACTTGAAAAAACATCATTTAAAAAGGCATTTTTAGTAAAAACACCATTTCAAATAGCGCTCAACTTGGGATGCTGAATAAAGTTGAATCAGCACCCAGGTTGGGAATAAAGGGAAAAAAAGGGCTGTGTTAGGGAAATTAGCCCGTTAACAGAGTATGGCTTTTTATATTTTTACCCTCATGTTTTCATTATATTTTCCACGATATTTTCAACCAACTCTCTTTATCCTTGTAACACTAAGACAACATTAATCACAAAATCAAACCCAGTAACAGTGATAGACCCACCTGCCATCACCACTGTCAATCGCCATCAGTTTCACCTGATGACCTATCGGCCATCGCTAGCCATCGCTGTCCACCACCAGTTTCACCTGATGACCCATTGCCATCACCACCCTCATTATCTTCACAAAATCTAAGTTTGGCTATACTACCACCTGATTAAACCCACCCCTATCATCACTATTGACTACCATCGCCCAAAATTTCATCCGCGACCATTAACAAATTATAAAACAAAAGAGAGAAGGATAGATCTAGCTAAAGAGAGAGAGAGAGAGAGAGAGAGAGAGAGAGAGAGATCTAAAGAGAGAGACCCATTTATACTTGAGGAGAGAGAAAAATAGATTTGATGGCTCGACCCGCAAAACGTCAAAGAAAACAATGGCTACCACACCAATGCTGTTGTTGGAAAAGATTGCTACTTATTTCCTTCGTGGTATTCCTCTCTCTCTCTCTCTCTCTCTCTCTTTCTATGGGTTTATATTATACGTATAAACACCTAATACATATGTAAGGGGTTTTCTTTGCTTTTTTGAATCTTGGAGCTTTGATTTTTTTGCATGGGATGATGTATATCAACTAATTCTATTCTTACAGAGGGAGAAAGACATATATGTTTATCTATATACATATACATGTATGTGTATATGTAGAAAGAGAAAGAGATTCCCCATTGGAAACTAAATGTCATCTGGTTTTGTTTTGGTGGTCAAATCAAAATTGAAATTTCATTGTCTAGTAGGATGATCAGATCTTAAATTCAAAAGGCAATTAGATCTTGAAAGAGATAACCTATTTCTTTTGATTTAATGGCTACTTAAACTTTTTTTAGTTCTCTCTCTTGCATGTCAGAAGATAAAGTAACTTAGTTTTATTGTTGATTGACCGAGTTAACTCAGTCTTCTATTGTGGACTCAATAGTTTATTGAATTGATAAAGGGTAAAACTAGTATTTAAAAAATTACAAAATGATGTCAGTAAAAAAATTCAATCACTTTAATGGTAGACAAACGATTGGGGGAATTTGAAACCCATAATTAAAGCAAAAGGGAGGTCGTTGTCATTTTTTCAAACCTCAAAGGTATTGTCTGTAATTGTCAGATACCTCAAGGTAGATTAGTGTAATTTATCCAAAATTCTATTAACACTAGTTAAAGAGGCCTGTGCAAGGCACAGACATAACTCAATGTCTAATGTTTGAAAGTAGTTCAAAACAACCATGTAGCGAATTCCTCAAGACAACCGTGACTAGACCCTTATTCCAAATTGGGCCTCTGAAAATAAAAAGACTTGTTAAAAAAGTTTTTAAACTCGATTTGAAAGTTTATCAATGACAAAATACATATTTCTAATCAGCCATCAAAAACTCTCGATTACAACCACTGAAAGAAAATGGTAGTGAAGTATATAAGCTTTATGGTGCTTTTGGTGATATAATTGTTGATCTATTTGATATGGTAGATGTAATATCCCAAACCTCTTTTATTTGATTTAATGAGAATTTCCTAAATTCAATATTAATTCAATGAGCCCTTAGGTCAAAATGACCAGATGCATGTTATAGCATATGTTTTATGTGTGGGACACATGAGATTAATTTCCATGAGTGTCTTTTAGACACACACACACACCCCCGTTACACACACACACCTGCTATAGAAGAAGAAGAAGAAAAATAAAAAGAAGAAGAAGAAGAAGGAAGAGAAGAGAAGAGGTTGAAGAGCTCAATACAAGCTTGGAAGCCATTGTTGGAGCTTGAAAAGCTTGAGAGAGAAAGGTATGAACTCCAAATCTTGTGTATGCTTGAGTGTATATGTATTGTAGTTGTGTTAGGTGACTCCTTTAAGTCCCAATTAGTTGGATTTTAAGAGTGTGTAAGCTTCCATAGATAGATTGGAAGTTGGGGTTAAAAACCCCCAAATTTGTGTATGTTGGATTTGGAGATTCAAACCCTAGATCCCTTTAATTCACTTGTTGGTTTAGTTTCATTTTGGGATATTGTAAGCTTTTTAGGTCAATCTTTGAATTCTAGAAACATTGGTAGAGTTTGTGGTGATTTGGATTTGAACATCTAGGGCTTAGAGAACCCATTTTTGAACCAAAATGTACAGAGTTTGGGGGTGGCCACAGGTCGTCCGGATGGGTTGTCCGATCGAGTTGCTGATAGCTCCGACACTATTTAGTAAAACGGGCATAACTTGTTCTAAAAAACTCAGATTGATGCACCGTTTAAAGCATTGAAAAATAGACTCATAGACTTTATATCCATATAAAGCTCTAATTCCTTATATATTGAGAGATACTGAATTTTAAAATTGACCTAAAATCTCTATCAGTAACATCATTTTTTAGAATTTTAGTCCATTTTTTATGAGACATAACTTCTTCATCTAAAATGTATTTTTGACCCATGACCTATCAAATTAAAGGTTTTAAGCATATTTTTAAGAGAAATTTACCTAGAATGTAGTCTCATTTTTTTGATGAGAATGAAATGTGTTGAATGAATCGGTGTTGAGCGATCAATGTTTTAAATCTTAACTTTTTATTATTCTTGCTTTGTGTTGGGGCCCTGTGTTTGATACTTTTATGTACTCCATGTGTAGGAGCACCCTTGTTTAGCACTAATTTTCAATAATAGAGGTGAGTAACAATATGTCATGAGTAAACCCCTATTACTTTCCAAATGTTTTAAGTTCAGTTACATTTCATGAAATGTTTTTCATATGATTTTAATGCATCAATGTTTATGCTCAATTATAAATGTCATGCTTTTGAATACATGCAAGTTATACTTATATTATGAATCGAAATCCATGGAGTAGAATGTTTACATGAAAGAGATATAAGATTTTTAATGTATGGTGTCAATTCGAGATCTTTCGTAATAAAACCCTAAACTAGCAACTATGGTCCTACAGTAGGGGACGTGAAATAATTATTGTCATGTTGGGAGACGTCCCTTGGCATAGAAACTCTATGTGTGACCCTTTTGGTTACTATAACTAATCCTAGCTCTTATGATTGGCTTAAAGAGCTTATGTGTAACCTTTATGGTTGCTAATAAACTGAGTATAGCTCTCATGATTGAGTTAGCTCTCATGATTGGCCTAAAGTACTTTATGGTTACTAATGAACTGAGCGTAGCTCTTAATGACTGAATCTAGTTCTCATGATTGAGCCTAACTCTCATGGTTGGCCTAAAACACTCTATGTTGCTAATGAACTGAACGTAGCTCTCATGATTGAACCTAGCTCTCATGATTGGCCTAAAGCACTTTATGATTGCTAATGAACTGAGCATAGCTCTTAATGATTGAGCCTAGCTTTTATGATTAGCCTAAAGAGCATTATACGTGACCCTTACAGTTACTATGTCGGCCTAAAGAGCCTTATGCTTGACCCTTGTCATTACTATGTCGGTCTAAAGAGTCTTATGCGTGACCCTTGTGGTTATTATGTTGAGCTAAAGAGCCTTATGCATGACTTTGCAGTTATTATGTTGGCCTAAAGAGCCTTATGCGTGACTTTTGTGGTTACTATATTGATCTAAAAAGCCTTATACATGACCATCATGGTTACTATGTTGGTCTAAAGAGCCTTATACGTGACCTTTATGGTTACTATGTTGGCCGAAAGAGTCTTATGCTTGACCTTTGCGGTTACTATGTTGGCCTGAAGAGCCCTATTTGTGACCTTTAAGATTACTAATATGGAGCCTAGTTTTGATGTAAAGACATAACACAGTTATGTTCTAAAACGAGAAATATGATTTGTTCAAATGCTTCATGACAAGTTACATATGTTTTCATAAGTATCAATGTCACGGTGTATATCTCCTTTTTACGATATTATGATATGCCTTGTAGTACCATGCCATGGTATGCTTATTATAAGCTACGTTATGTCTTACAGGATCACGTTACGATTTGCGACTCACTCCTATGATACGATATTCGAATGTTATAACATTTCATTATGAAAGCTTATGATACAATGTTATGTTGCATCTCTGTCTTCTATGACACCATGATTTGATACGATATAATGTTTCAATATGATGCTTATGCTACCCATGTTTTCAAATCTACGCTTTATACATTTTCGAGAACAACTATATTTGATGTGTTTAATGTTATGCAACGAGCTAAGATATACTCTTATAAGTTTATGATATGTTACACTCTTGACAAGTTATGTCATGCTCTACGAGATCATGCTATGATATGCCTCACTCTATTACAACATTATGTTTTTGGAAATAATGAAATGTTTTAATACGAAAGCTTATGTCACATGTGTTTTTAAACTTACGCTTACATGCTTCTAAGCTCATGCCATATATACCTAAATGTTCATCTATTGTCATATACATAAAAATAAAAATGTTAGTCCATTATATTTTATGCTCATGTATCATTGGTATTCACTAAGCATTAGCTTATGTTTTTTAAAAATATTTTCAGGTAACCAAATTGGGCGGCCTTAGATGGAGGCCCATTATGTGGATATTTGGATTGTGGCCTATGGGCCTTTTGATAAGTTATGTGTATAGGGGCTGGACCCTAACGTTTTGTAATATTATAATGTTATAATTGTGGTAGCCTTTGATAGGCTCATTTTATGCTATGTTTATGTTTTAGAGATTTGTCACGACTCTGCCATGTATGATACACACTTTGTTTTACATTTATAAAATTCTATTTCCGCGATTATGTAACTTTTAAATGATAAATGCATAGGTGTTCAACCGGTTTATGTAATGCGGCCTGGGGCAGCTGAGCTATTGGCCGGTCATGTACCCTAAATCCATATTAGTCGGGTTTCAGGCCATGACAGTAGAGTTGATCTAAATTTTATCATGTCAAGCATTGTTTTATCAACTAGTTCAAAGTAAGTAGTATTCTTCATTTTGTGAGGTCTGAACAACTAAAAATGAGGATGTGTGACAAATCCAAAAGAGAAAACATCTAAGTTGATTCAAGTGTCAGAAGCAAGAAAGTTTAGTAAGAAACAGAGACAAAAGTGGAAGGGAGATAGAGAGAGTGAGATGAAAAAGAGTATAAATAACTTTATTTAGGGTACACGACTCTTTCACAACTCAAAAGAAGAGGTAAGCGGAATAAAAAGGAATAGACACATAAGTAGATATACACGATAGACTTGTATTGGCATGCCATGGGTAGGGGTAGAATGATGAAATTGAAGTAGGAGGTGTATACTGAAAGTGTAGCATGAGGTGGAAAATTAGTCTTGTTAAGCAAGAGGTGGAAGTTGAGTACATAAATAGCTGGAGTCCTTTAAGGAGGAGATGAAAAGCAAGTAAGAGTGGTATAGCAGCTGAACTGTCTCTTTTTATATAGTTAGATCTTATACGTATTAAACATTTAAAATAAAAAAATGATACATTAACTCCACCTAAAATTTAAATAATATTACTCACCCCTTTCAATGTTTAGAGAATTCTCTTTAAATTCTACATATTTATGAGTATCTATGATAAGTAAAAACAAATTGAGCGAAAAAAATACCATTCTTATTTAGAGATACAAATTTATCAAATTTTTTTGCAGGTCCAGTGTATGTATTACCAAAAAACATTTCTTGCGTTGGCCCTCCCTTTGCAAAAATCCTATGTCTGCCATTGCCTTTGGAAGTTATGATAAATTTATTTCTTGTGAATTCCCTTATCCTAGTGTGCCTTTGATTTAGTCAAGGTACTCGTAAGTTAGTTCGGACACCCCTAAATGTATAACTGAAAAATAAAATTATACTTTGTCAACTTCACTTACCTAAAAAAGTACATATTGTAAGTACCTCATTTTTGCCCGCTTGGTAATTTTTAGTTTAAACCAATCTTCTAGTAAAATATCACAACACTATTGAACCCTGCATATCTTTCTAAAGTGTTACACCCTGGTTTTCAGCTCCGTGTCTGGCTGTTGACTCAGATGAAATCGAATACTCTTTCTGTTAGAACTCACCCTCCTAAGAGGACGAGTACGATGGGGTTTGAACTTGAAATTGATCTAGTTAAGGGCTTTTTGAAAAGGTTTTGGAGTCGCCACTTAACATTGTTAAAGGTGTGTTAGGTCACCCAAAACTAAGTATAATCCAAGGATCAAAATTAGGTTTTTGAAAATGATTTTGGAAATGTCCGCTTGAGAGGTTTTTTTGGAAAATAGGATTGTTTAGCAACTTTTGAAAATGTTTAAAGCCCTTTTGAAAATTGATTTCGATTTTGGTCCTTGAAATAGAGATCTATGGTTCGGGAGTTGGCTACTTGTAGGGAAGATATCCTAATATCATCATCTTACCCCACCTTTGCAGTACCTATATTTTTATTTACCCAATATTCACTCACTTGAATATTATTAAATATGCATGAAATCATACAAAATGAGCATAATTGGTCGTGAGATGATCAAGACCATATCAGTGATAATGTAGTGGCGTAAGCGTGAACTTCATAGAGACTAACGAGAATATAGACCTTAGGTGTGATCTAGAATGGCGTACCATGTCTAATAGCTTGCAGATTGACACACTTAGAAGTCAAACATGTCTCATTCCATGATCTTGGTTTTTTTTATATTTTTATATTTTTATATTTTTATATTTTTTTATTATGAAAATCCAACCCTATCTTTACAATGATGGAAATATTGAAATGTAAAGATATGATAGCTTTCACACACATGAGTAGGTAACTTTCTTCTCTTATCACATAACAATGATAGCTACACACACACTCACTGGTAGTTCTTTCCATAAGTGATAGGGGAGGGAATCGACAAAAGGTCAATCTAGGTGTGAGAGAATCTGCAAATTTTAATAATGGTAGAACCAGCTAAAATAGATCATAAAGGCGAATTCTAGATTCTAAAAAGTCTTGAGAAGTGTGCATTAAAATGAACATGGATGACCAATATGATAAAGATCATCAAAACCATTGACTTATATTTATGCAAAGGATTATGCACATAAGATTTAATCTCAAACAAGCACACACATCAATTTGTTTATAATCGAATATTTGTCACAGTGATTGTGTAAGCACCCCATTTTTGACTGCTCAGCGGTCTACAGTCCGTCCAGACTTGTATTCAAGTCAATACGGATATATTTTGAGTCAAATCAACTTTTCAAGTCTAATCCTATCTATTCATCGCTTCGCGGGTCCACCAGGCCCAAATAGAAGCAAAATGACAAAAATGCCCTTGTGGGTGTTGTTCGGTCCAATCCTGTAGGCATGTCTTTCCGAAGACGATAAGTCCCTTTTTTCAATTCCAATTCCAATTCCAATCCCTCTGTCGAGGAAGCTGATTCCTCGAGACGGTAAGTCTATCCAATCCGACACGTTTTCTGGAGAAAGTTCTTCGGAATGGTAGGTCCCTTTAAACTTGTCGACCAGGATGAGACCCCAAGTCCCTGAGATGGTAGAACGGTCCACCTTTGGCGCCTGCTAGCCAGCCAATACAAAAGTGTCCATTTCGGCACGCCTTCCGAGAAAGTTGACTTCTCAGGCGCTAAGTCCCTTTAGCAGCTTCTCGGGATCAGGCAGTCTCGGGAATGATCGCGAACTGTCAGAGTAGCGGAAGTACTCGCAAACATCGCAACCGTTAGAGTAGCAGAAATACTCGTAAACAGGTCGATATAGGGAATTGCCAACAAACTCATGTATCACGGGACCGCTGTCAGAGTGGTGGAAACACTCAAAACCCAGGTCAATACTGGTGCCTGCTAGCCCAGTCCGATGAAAAATGACTAAACTGCCCCTAGGGCCATTTTTGTCACGTTTCTCGAGAAAATACCTAAGTCCTCAGAACGGTAAGTCTACCCTTCCGTGATTGTCTTAAGAGCAATCCGGTATGATTAGGTTCCTTCTAGTCAGTTTCGGGCCAATTACGAGACTTTCCAATCAAGATGACCATTTTGCCCATAGGCATCCGAATGCCCCGGGGACCACACCGGCTCTGGATACTAAACCGGTAACCTCCTGAGAATGCTTTTTATAGTATTTTCGATCTTCCTTTATCTTTTCGGATCATTCTGAGTCAGTTTCGATAAACTCGGTGCAAAATGACCGTTTTGCCCCTGGTGGGTCCGTCGCCTTTTTCTAGCCACACCGGCTCTAGATATCAAACCGGTAGCCTTTGGGAACGTTCTAAATAATGTTTCTAAATCTCGAGTCTTCTTCCAGGACATTCTAAGTCCGTCTTGGCAGCTTTTCGATCCAGTTGACTGTTTTGCCCCTAATGGCTCGGTCAACCCTTCTGACAAATCTTGCCATCCTTTTTCAAGTCTACTACCTCCGAGACACTATTTTAAGTGTTCCTATCCTTTCCGACCTTCCGGGCCATTTCCGGTCCCTTGAAACCTTCCCGGACCTTCCGGAGTCACTCCTAGTGAAGCCAGGCTAAAAATTGCATGGTAGTCACTAGTACAGGTGCCCAAATCTTCTCAAGATACGTTGCTTACCGACCTTAAAACTTTTCTAAGTAGCTGGTGCCACTACTAGTGGCGCCAAGTCAATATTTGGTCTGGCGTCACTCCTAGTGGTGCCAAAAGCATTTTTGGCTTGGCACCACTGCAACAGGCGCTAGGTCATTCCCTTGTCTATAAATATAGAGCCTTCTCCAGCCTGAAAGAGGTCCGAAAACTCAGTCTAAAAACCCTACTCTTCGATATACAGAGCTCGTAGCCTCCCAAAACCCTAGTCTCCTTTAGGTTTTCCAAACCCTAGCCTCCATACACAAACCCTAGCCTCTTATACACTCATACACTCTCATATACTCATACACTAGCCTTAAACTCTCCATTGAAGGCTTGGATTGCTGCAACTATGAAGTTTTGAAGATCGAAGACAAACTCTTAAAGACTGAAGCGAAGACCGAAGCAAAGTAAGAAAAGCAAAACGCGCAAAGCAATAAAAGCAAAACGCGCAAAGCAAAACAAATTAAACAAGACACAAGGTAAGCTTTTTCTTTAAGTTTACGCATCTTCCCCCTCTCTTCTCTCTCCTAACCCACTTGGGTTTTCTTCTATTTTAATCCCCTATCTTTTTCCCCCCTTTCTTGCATGCTTGAAACAAGGGATTTCCCGGTCCATGTGTAGGATTAGGCTATTGGTCAATGTGTCGGGGGCTTTTTTTTAGTCTAACCAGAGACCACTTGGGTTCGGCCCCCTTAACTATGTGGGGAAGTCTTTAACCTTGTATGTTCACGACCCTCTTTGCATTGTGCATATCATGATCTTGCATTCTTCCAAAATTCATTTTCAAACTCGTTTTCAAAAGCTTGCATCAAAATCTTATTTTTCAAAACTTGTTTCCAAAATCACAATCCTAGGGTGATTGTAGCCTTTTCATAGCTAGGGTTGCTTTAGGAAAGTGTTAAATTTAAAGTGACCAATATGGTCCATATTTTCAAAACATTGTTGTTTACAAAACCACTATCTTAAAGTGGTTCTAACCTTCTTATGGTTAGAATCACTTTAGGAAAGTGAGATATTTTATATTCTTTTCTAAAAATCTCTTTTCAAATATTTCTTTCTAAAAATCTCTTTTCCCAAAATACTTTCTAGAAAACTCTCTCCAATCTCCTTTACAAAATTGTTTTCAAAAGCTCCCTCCAAAAATCCATTTTTCAAAAACTCCTTTTCATCTCCTTTCCAAAACACTCTCCTCAAAAAACCTTTCCTAAAAACACTCCCTAGATTTCCTTCTTAGAAAACTCTCTCCCTAAATCTCTTTCCTAAAAACTCTTTCCTAAAAACTTCTTCCAAGTCTTCTTTCTAAAACTCCTCTCAAAGCCTTCTTTCTAAAACTCCTCTCAAATTCACTTTCTAAAAACTCCTCTCTAAAAGCTACTTCCAAAATCTTCATTCTAGAAACTCCTCTCTAGGATTTCCTTCCACAAATCTCTCTTTCTAAAAACTCATTTTCCAAAAATTTCTTTTTTTAGAGTCCAAGTTAAGCCCTGGAGCCAACAATTAGGAAACTTTCGTTTTTCTTTCCAAAAACAGGATTTTGAACCTTGCCTTAAAACCTAGGTTTCCAAAACCTTTTATTTTCTACATCAAAACTATATATATATATATATATATTTCCAAAACCTCTTCTTTGCGTCAAAACTATAGTCTTTCAAATCTAGGGTTTCTAAAACTTTACCTTTCAAATCCTTACCAAATGAAATCTTTCCATTTAGGAAACTAGATCCTATCCTTCGTTTTTGGAAACAAAATCAAAACACTTCTTCTTAGGAATAAACTCCAAAATTTTCCTAATCCAAATCCTTCCTAATCTCACACTTTCCTAAATTATAAGTTTCCTAAACCTAAACTTTTAAATCTTTCCTTAAACTTTAAGCTTCCAAACCTTTTCTAATTCAACACTTTCCTAAAATGAAACTTTCCTAAAACGAAACTTTCCTAATTCGAACTTTTCCTAATTTCAACTTTCCTAATCTTCCAAGTCCAACATTTGAGTCGAATTTTTCTGAATCTCAAGTCCTTCCTAAAACCTTTCTTTCCTAAGTCTAGGTTTTCTAAAACTAAGCTTTTCAAAATCAAATCTTTTCAAATCTTCTAATCAAAATCTTCTTCTTCCATATCAAATCTTTTATTTTCTGTCGGACTCTTGTCTAAACTACGACTGATCTGATTTCTCAAAAAGGATACGTAGGCAACCCTCATGGGTGCGGTCACAATCTTTTTCAAATCTCCAATTCCACAATCTTCTTCAAGTTTCCAATTTCCTAATCTCTTTCAAGCTTCCAATTCCAATTTCTATTTCCAAATCTCTATTTCCAATTTCTAAAACTTTCAAATTTCAAGTCTATCTTTTCAAATCTCTTTTAAATCAAATCAATTTCTTTTCAAATCTATTTCCAAATCTATTTTCCAACTCTCATTTCTTGCACTTGCATATCATGCATCATGTCTTTTTAAACATTCTTTTTCTGAAGTGGATAGGATTGAACATTCGTTAGTTGCAGACTCTCATAGGTGAATCTAGGGTAAATAGACATGTAGATACCGCAAGGGCGGGGTTGGGTGATGGCTTAGTGCGTTTTTCCTACACATAACCAACCTCCGAACCTAGATCACTGTTTTTGAAAGACCAAAATGGAATTTATTTTCAAAAAGGGCTTAATTATTTTCTAAAGGTTGCCAAACAACTTGTTTTTCTAAAAACTCTCTCTTGAGGAAGTATTTTCAAAATCATTTTCAAAAACCCTAAGTGTAGTTTTCGGATTATGCTTAGTTTTTAGGTGACCTAACTCACCTTAATCAAGTTAGGTGGCGACTCCAAATGTTTTCCAAAAGCCCTTTATTCAAATCAATTTTCAATTCAAACATAGTCACACTCATCATTCTAGGAGGATGAGTTGTAATGAGAGAGTACAGTGTTTTTCTTGCTTGTATGTGTATTCCTCGAGTGCGAAAAATCTGGGCGCGACAGATTGTGCACATATAGGACAAAGACAATTGGAAAACAACTTCTTTTTTTTTCAATTTTTTTTTTGTTTTCTAAAATTTTCTTATTTTTTTATTTTTTTTTCAAAGATTCAATTATCCCAGGCTTGTCAATGTATGCTAATCCTCCTTTCAAGGGTTCTGCTACTTGCTTCTTTGACATAACATCTTTCGGGGGTCACTCTTTAGACTTCAACGAGCTACGTGATCGGTCCTCATCTCTCACCCCTCTGTATTTTATCTATCTCTGCACTTTCTATTTTTCTCTCCTTTCTTTTCAAAGTCAGAGATTGTTTCTCTGCCGAATGTGGTGATTGTACTATCATTTCCTTTGAGTCGAGGGCATCATAGATTGGGGGAAGGTCCCTAAAATCAATTATCGTCCACAAGAGTGTGAAATAAAGGGGATAAACCAGAAATCACTACTAATTCTATTCAGATCTATTTATAGGGCATGAAAACTGTTGATTCAAAGCAAAGATGATAGGTAAAATAGGATGTAGAATAATAAAGGATAAGAAGAAAATGGACGAATCTGGGAAACATCCCTTTTCATTGTACTTTGGAAAAACCCTCCAGATAGGCTTTGGAACCACACCAACTTCTTCTATGCTCCATTCGCGTGGTTCATCTCTTGGGTGCTAATGAATCGATCAAGTCATGTATCTTGTGTTTCAGAGAGAAACAACTTTCTGTATTATGCCCCTGCATTCTGGAGGGGTATTCACAAGGGTGAGCCAGGTTAAAGGTGGGGGCAGTGGACTTGGCAAGGTTTGAGCAAGTATAGGATTCAGGTGTCTAGTCTTCAGGAGATTGTAATAGGCTTTTGTCTGAGTGCAAGCTAGGTTAGTGAAGACGCAGGGTTGTCGCTTTGGCCTATTTGGATTGAAATATGGTCAGACTGCAATTGTTGTCGGTGCAGGTGCTTGAATAGCCACAGGTGGCCAAGACTGGTATTGTTGGTGATATTACAGTAGCTGAGCAGGCCATATGGCAGACACTTCTCCATTCTTTCGGCCTATTTCCAGTGCTTTAGGCACCTTTTTTGGTATGCTTGCAGAAATTTCTTCAGTTTTGGCATAGGGGTCAACGATCCTCTTAGTTTTTAGGCCATTCTCTATCATCTCCCCTTGCATGATCAACTCTGAGAAGCTTTTCCCTATGCTTATGCAAAATTTTTCATAATATAATCCCCGAAAGGTTTACACGAATAGCTGCACATACTTTTCTCTGTTAGCTAGGGATTGACTTGTGCTGCAGACTCCTTTCATCTCAAGGCATATGTCTTGAAGCTCTCCTTTTCTCCCTTGGTAATTAGCATGAAAGCCCAACGGTCAATGGTCAGATCAGTGTTGTGTCGGTACTGGGTTTTGAAGGCTAGGACCAATTCCCCCCAGCTCGTAATTTTCCTTAGATCAAGTTGTACGAACCATTGGAGAGCAGACCTCATCAGGCTATGCTAAAACAATTGTATAAGGAGTTTTGGGTCATTTCCATGATTACTAAGTGCCCCAGCATAGAGACGTAGATGGGCTATAGGATCATCGGTGCTATTGTATTTCTGGAAGTCAGGCATTTTAAACTTGGCTGATTGTGGGTGGTCCAAGAAGAAGTAGAGTTTGTCATAGGAAGTCAGATCAAAGGTGTCATACCCGTGAAGGCTACATAGCGACTCCTCTTGCCCTTGTATTTTTAAATTGAGTGGGTCTGGGGAAGTCTTTTTCTTGGTGGGTGATAGTAGTATGGTTTCTTCTTCTTCCTCTTCGACATTCACCACCCTGGGGTCTTCTTTATTCTTGCCAGTGTTATCAGAGTCAAGCACGACCTTTACTGGGGCAATCTCCATTTCTTTGGGTGGTGGTATAGATGAGGAAAGAGCTGAGGTAGAATCTTTGGAAGCCATAAACTGTAACAGCTTAAACATTTCACCGATCTGAGCTCCTATTTTGTTGATCTCCTCTTGGGACACCGTGCTGCCGAGTACGGATTCATCAGAGTAGGTTACCATTTGAGAGGCTCTCTATCTGGTGATGATGGGTGCTATGAGTGGTGCTTGAGCCTTTTTGGGAGTAATGATGTCTTTCCTAGTACTTTTTGATTTCCTTATCTACTTTTAGCCTTCCTGAAAAATAAAAAAGAGAAAATACTAAAATTTAGCCACATTGATTTTGGAGATTTTTATGCATTGCATGCCTTAAGGGTGCCCCTGCCTTGAGAGGGGTTTAAGTATGATGCATTGGCTCACTTTTGGAGATGGGGGTTGCCCCTGCATGCAGTACCATACTTATGCTTTGAGTAATTCATTCGAACATACACCCATTCATTCACAGGAAGCAAAATGACAGTTTTATTGAAGTGAGTTCCTTTTGTACTTGGAATTGAGAGTACAATAGAATGGTAAGGGGGAACTTTTTTTTTAAGACTTTTGCCTATCTACTTTTACATTTGAAATTCCAAACTACTCTTGAGTCTTTAGATTTGTATTTTTCGTGGTTGATGTCAGGAGGTCAGTGAGCGACCTTACTTTCGAATTGCCCCTAGTCTTCTTGGCATCCCTATATCTGTGAACGGAGAGGGATTGTGGTCGCTCTTTATGAGATGACTTTAATGCATTTTATGAATCTTTAGAGTCACTTGGTATCTTTAAGGATTTAGATAAGTTTTGAATGAGCGAGACTGGCTATGGGGCCACTCACTGGGGGTTGATCATATACATGGAATGTAGTGGCTTGAGTTACTTTGGAACTCTTGTCTTGAAATTGACAACGGATGCATGAGCAGTATAATAGCTGTGAATACATAAGCATAGAATGTTTGCATAGCAATAGAAAATATGCGGGCTGTATAACAGCAAGAATCAAGCCATTAAATTAAGCATAAAGTAAGGAAAAGTAAAGTGGCCTAGAAAGCTCGGCTCTCGAACCTTCAAACCTCTGATGTCCACTCTCAAAAGGGTGAATCACCATCTTTAGTTGGTGGTTCAAGTGGAGAAACCATCATGAGATTGTAGGCTACGAAATTGACACAACATCATGCCCACAACCAAAGTATTGTCCCCCTTCTAACTAGAAGGGTAGTAAGCATGCAAATGTAAGTGATTGTGTGAATGTGAAATTTTTAAAAATGGAGAAAAGAGCCCAATAACTCCCATCCATCCTGTTCATTCATCTTGCTTATTCCTAACGTGCATGGCAATTTATATAAGACAAAAAAAAAAAAAAAGTAGGGGTTAGCACCTACAAAATAAATACAAAGAGTTAGTATCTTTATAAAAAAACCTAATTCAAAATAAAACGTAGTAACGAAGCAATGCAAGAGCATGCAAACAATTAATGTATGAGTAGATGCATGTGATGAAACTTGTTGAAAACATTTGAAGACTTTGAAAATTTTGGAAAATTTTGATTTTGAAAGATTTGAACAGTGGATAGAGATGAACAAAGTAACTAGAGATTCTGGGTGAGTGAGTGTGAAGGGAAATGACGATGGCCTAACCCTCTAAGTGTCCCTAATGGAGTGGCCAGTTGTCGCACCCCGATTTTTGACCCCGAGTCTGAATCTTGACTCGAACGAAACCTAGTACTCTTTCTGTTAGAACTCACCCTCCTAAGAGGACGAGTGCGATAGAGTTTGAACTTGAAATTGATTTAGTTAAGGGCATTTTGAAAAGGTTTTGGAGTTGCCACCTAACATAGTTAAAGGTGTTTTAGGTCACCTAAAACCAAGTGTAATCCGAGGATCAAAATTAGGTTTTTGAAAATAATTTTGGAAATGTCCTCTTGAGAGGTGTTTGGGAAAATAGGGTTGTTTAGCAACCTTTGAAAATGTTTAAAGCCCTTTTGAAAATTGACTCTAATTTTGGTCTTTGAAATAGGTCACCCTACCCCACCCTTGCCTTACCTACATGTCTATTTACCCTATATTCACTCACTTGAATAACCAGTTCCTAATTATCCACTTATATCCACTTTGAAATATCTTTGAAAAGGGGGTTTTATCATCACTTTTGGAAAGAATGATACATGATGAAATTTGAAAAAAAGTTTGGAAGAAAGTTGAGATTGGTTTTTCAAAAGCCCTTGCGA
The DNA here is from genome assembly GCA_033060915.1 of Euryodendron excelsum. Lineage (NCBI taxonomy): Eukaryota > Viridiplantae > Streptophyta > Magnoliopsida > Ericales > Pentaphylacaceae > Euryodendron > Euryodendron excelsum. The sequence goes on along the minus strand of CM065390.1, from coordinate 41,014,958 downwards.
ACTTATCTTGAAAAGGTTTTTGGAAAATTTTTTTATGTACCTTATAAAAGGTATGTTGATGTTTCATTTTTATTTAGAGTTTAATTTTGTAAGAGCTAAACTCCTTCAAGACCATGAGTTTTAGAAAGCATTTTTAGAAAGAGTGGCTAGAAACTTCCCTTATTTGAATATCTTAATTGATCTTGATCAACCCTAATCATAGAAGGCCTAGGGACGTTTTAGGAATATAAAGTTTGAAAATAGTTTTTGGAAAAGGATTTTGTAAAACATTTAGGGTTTGAAACCCTAATGTGAACCTTGCAGGTCTCATTTGATGTATCACTTTTCTTAGGGAATCCTACCCAAGAAAAGGTTAGGATTGCCTTAGGATTGTAAGTTTTTGAAGTTATTTTGGAAATACTTTTTGAAAAATGGTAAGTGTGTAGCCATTTTGGGTTGAGACAAGTTTGAAAGAGCTTTTTAAAAATATTTTTGGGTTTAAGTTGGAGTTTGAAAAAGGGTCTTAGAGTTACTATCTTGAAGCCTTCTAACCTTGGTTAGGCAATTCTAGGGTTAGGTTGACCTAGGGTTGGACCAACTTGGGTTTGATTGATTAACTAGGGTTAGATTGACCAAGTAGGGTTGAGTTAACCTAAGGTTAGACTGACCTAGGGTTAGACCTCCTTGGTTTTAGGCAACCTAGGGTTAGGAGATGACTTGGGGAGGAAGATAGGTGCGTGCACACGAAAAGGAAATTTGAAAAATCTATAATTTTACATGAGAAAAGGAAATATGGAATTTCATGCAAAATGGAAAGATTTGGTTTGTTTCCAAAAATAGTAGATATGATTTATTTCCAAAAATAGAAGATTTGATATGTTTTAAAAAAATAGAAGATTTGATTTGTTTCAAAAAATAGAAGGTTTGATATGTTTCAAAAAATAGAAGATTTGAATTGGAATTGAAAAGGAAAGATTTGAATAGAAAAATGAAAGATTTGATTTGGAAAAGGAAAGATTTGATTTGAAAATCTTATGATTTTATGTGTGAATCTTTCATGATTTTATGTGAAACTTTGGCTTGAAAAACTATATTTTATGTGACACTTTTTGAAAACAACTCAAGAGAGTTATGCACTTTTTGAAAATATAATACAATAAGAACTTTAAAAACCTTTTTGATGTAGGCTCCGTTTGATTTGGTGTAAAATAGCTTACAATGAAAATATTTTTTTGGTATAACATTTTGTTTGTAAAACAATTACATTTCCCTTATTTTTCAGTGTTTGACTGCAATTTTAAAAAATTGCAGCTAAATCCATAAACTGAGCCAACCTACATTGCAGAAACCTACAATTTTTAACTGTTATTCACATAACTCATTGAAGCATTTTATCAAACAAGCATCAAACATTTTGCTTACTTAACATAGTTCCGTTGCTAATTGATAGAGGTTCACTTAGGGTGGATTGGCCACGCCGCCGAAGGCGCTGACGAGGCTATACGCTATACAATTCCATCTTCATAAAGTTTGACTGCAGTAACTGACAAGAGCAGCACCGTCAACCTCTCTTTCTTTCTCTCCTGTGCTCTTCATCAGAATGTTGGATCGAAATAATGTGTTGACCGTGCATGATGTGTTTTGGAAAATGACTTACGGATGTTAGATCCGTAAGTTATTTTCATTCTTTTTGGTGTAAAAAGTTTTCAGCGTAAAATAATTTGCCTATTTGTATATTCAAACATCGAAAAATACTGAAAATATTTTTGACAAAAAGATTTTACGTCAAATCAAATGGAGCTGTAATGAATAAAGGTGAAAATGCAAGGATGAATGTTAGGGGATGAAGCTAGGGTTTCCAAGGGCATGAACTTCTAGAGCTTTGAGAAGACAACTTCAGGACCAATTATGGGAAAAGCCTTTGAACATGAAATTTAAAAAGGTTTGAAAACTAAATTTTGAAAGAGGTGTTTTAGGGCTAAAAATTCTAATGTGGCCTTTAGAGGCCTCTTTGAATATACCACTTTCTTAAAGTGACCCTAACCATGAAAAGGCTATAATCAATTTATGATTGTGATTTTGAAAATAAGTTAGGGCTTGAAACCTTAATGTGGACCTTGTGGTCACTTTAAATATGTCACTTTCCTAGGGAAATCCAAACCACGAGGAGGTAAAATCACCCTAGGGTTGCGAGTTTAAAAATAAGAATAATACAAGCACACGACAAATATAATGCATAGGTCGTGAACATACAAGGTTGAAGGCTTCACCACATTGCAAGGGGCCTTAAGGCCACGCCACAATTAGTTTGGCTAAAGGAAGACCCCGATACGGTGATCTCCCCTACGCTTCCCCTAGGCATAGACCTAAGGTTCTCTTATTTCTAGCATGCAAGAATAGGGGTAGAAGATGGGGATTGAAATAGAGAATAGTCCACGTGGACTAAGGGGGAGAAAAGAAGGAGTGGGAGAGCTTGAAAGTAAAATAGAAACCCTACCTTGTCTTCAACCGTCAATAGAGCTTCAAAGGAGGCTTGGCTTGAGCTTGAATTAGACTTGAAAGGCTTGGGGGCTAAGGAACCTTGAAGAAACTAGGGTTTTGGGGGATTTTAGGGGTTGTCTTGAGAGAGGCAGCGTTTCTTTGTAATTTTTCGGATCTGTAATATGCTAAGGGTGGTCAATGTTTATAGTCCAATTTTTAGAGGAGGTGGCTCCATTAGGAGTGGCACTGTCTCGGTATAGCAATGATCCTGAAGATTTTATTCGCCTTGGGCTGCATGGCAAAGATATGGGCGCCACTTCTAGTGGTTCCAAGCTATTTTTTTTGGCCTGACTCCATTGTAAGTGGCTCCGCTTTGATCTGAAAAACTGCCTGACTATAGGGCCCAGCTGGAAAAAGAGATAAGGGCACCCAGGAGTGCTCTGGGGGTTGCCGGTTTGATACTTAGAGCCGGAATGGTTGAAAAAAATGATCGGTTCACTAGAGGCAAAATGGTCATTTGAACCAGGAAATACCGAAATGGGCCAAGAATGGACCAAGATAGCACTTGGAGATTAGTGATACTTGTGGGAGTTTTTCGGGGGTTAACGGTTTGACACCCAGAGTTGGTGTGGTTAAAAAGGGTGATCAACCCACTAGGGGCAAAATGATAATTTGAATTAGGAAACACCAGAATTGGTCCAGAGTCGACCAAGATGAGATTCGAAGATTGGGAATACTATTAAGAAAGTCCTAGGGGGTTATCGGTTTGATACCTAGGGTCGGTATGGTTGAAAGGGACAACTGACCCACTAGGGGCAGAATGGTTATTTTAATTAGGAAACACTGGAACATGTTTGGTATTGATTGGAAAGGGATTTGAAGGTTGTGGATACTCGTGGGAGTGCCCCTGGAGGTTTACCAGTTTGATACCTAGAGCTAGTGTGGTTGATGAGGGCAATCGAGGCACCCAGGGGTAAAATGGTTATTTTGATCAGGAACCATTGGAATGGGTCCAGAATTGGTTCGAATAGAATTTTGAGCATGCCAAATTGTCTAGGAAAATCTTGGAAGGGGTGGACTTATTGCTCTGAGTACTTAGGTACCTTCTTGAAAAGTGTGCCAAATTGAATTAGACTGGATGATGCCTTAAGGGTATTTTGGTCATTTGGCTTTAAGTGGCCCAACGGGGCTAGGAAGTGACCGGTTGACTAGACTAGAGTTTGGAAGGTCGATTTGGGTTTAAATGTGTTATGGTATTTGAAAGTGAGTCCGGTTAGACCGAAAATTGCTGAGCGAGCAAAAATAGGGTACTTACACAAAGATCAAATCAGACCACTCAAAGTTTAAACGATCGCTTCTAGGCCCAAAGGGCCCAATTGAAGCTAAAATGACCAAAATTTCCGTAAGCACTCCATTAAAATGTCATAACACTATCGACCCCTGAATTTCTTTCCAAAGATCAAATCAAACCACTTAAAGTTCAAACGATTGCTTTGGGCTCATAGGGCCCAATTGAAGCTAAAATAACTAAAATACCCCTAGACACTCTAGTAGCTTTCCAAGACCGAGCGGTCTCTAAAGCTTATTGCCACCACCGTCAGAGTGACAGAAGCACTTATAAAGCTCGAACGATTCACTTCTGGCACCTACTAGCCTGTAGATGTAGAATGTCCGTTATGTCCTTTTGGCATCAAGCAGCTTCCCGAGATCTGTTGATCTCCAAAATCAATCGCCAAAACTGCTGGGGTAGTGGAAGTACTCACAAACTTTCAAGCCATCGGAGTGGCAATAAAACACTCATAAATAGGTCGACACGAGCACGCCGCAAGCTACCTTGTGTCACGGGATCGAACACGCCCCTTGACCGTGGCACATTTACTAGAGGATGAGATATCATTGGAAACCAACATGTCACACTGATCAGAATGATAGAAACACTCATAAACCCATATCAACACCCGCGCTTACTAGCTTGACATGATGAAAAATGACCATTCTGCTCTTAGGTAGTCTAGCGCATCATTTGAGAAAGTATAAATTTCTCAAGATGGTAAGTCCACCCTTTATGACTATCTCTGGACAGTCTTACACGTACAAGATGTCTATTAATCAACTTTAGACCTGTTCAAGTGATACCTAGTCAAAATGACCATTCTGCCTCCAAGCAAATCGACACGTTTATTAAGGAAATACTAATTTCTCGATATAGTAAGACCACCCTCAACACTACCTCTATATTGTTCGGCATGATCAATATACCATTCAAACCAAAGCCGGTCTCATTCTGGTTAACTCCGGTCAAAATGACCATTTTTTCCCTAGGCACCCCAGTACGCTCCTCGAGAAGTACAAGTTTACCAAAGCGGTAAGACCACCCCAAAACCATCTCTAGGTAATTATGCACGCCTTTGCGTTCGAATAAAGTCCATTCTGGACTCATTTCAGTAAGTTTTGGTCAAAATGACCATTTCTTGAATCCTTTCTGGAGGACTTTCCATCGGTATGGTGTGATCAAGATGATTGCTTCTCAAAGGCCACGATCGAGTGGTGCAAGAAGGGCCATTTTGGGAAACTTGCAAGGTGTCTCACAGACACTCCCAAAAGCTTATTTTTTTGCTCACTTCCTAAGGTGATGTCTCTATCATTAGGAAACACTCAAGGCTCCCTAAGAGCACTAAGTTCAAGAAAAGCTATAGGGGAATATCATGGGCGCTCTTGATTTCCCCAGATCATTCTCGGATGACATGAATATCTAGAAAAACTCTGTATAGAAGTTCTCGACAATAGAGTGTATGCTATGTGCACCCAAATTTTGATCAGATTGAGGAAAAACTTATCTTGCATCTCAAGATAGGGTAGTACAAGGATGTCACATGGCATCCTATGAGTGGAGGGAGCTTGGCACATGTACTACATATGCCCCACCTAATTTTTTTTGCCTATAAATACCAAGCCACCCCTTGTGTATTTTAGAGAGAAAAACAGTGAGAAAATTTGCCCAATTCACTCTAAAAACTCCAAAATTCCAAAAAAAGCTTCAAGTCTCTCAAAATCCAAGAAGAAGTCCGAGCCATTTGAAGCTCAAGTTCTCAACAATGGTGGATTGAAGAGTTTAAGACTAAAGGTGTACCTTATTTAAGCTTAAGTGTATCCCCACTCTCTCTTCTCCCTCCTAGCTCACTTGAGCTATTCTATATTTTAAACTCCATCTTCTACCCTACTTTCTTGCAAGCTTGAAATAAGGGAGCTTCAAGGCCATGCCTAGATGAAAGCCTATGAGAACCACGGTGTCCTAGGATCTTTCATGGGCCTAATTGTAGATGGTATGGACTTGGAGCACCTTACAATTTGGCAAATCCTAACCTTATATATTCATGACCCATGCATTATATTTGTGGTGATGTTCATGTTGTGCATGTTGTGGCTTTGATTTTGTGTTTAAAACCTCTTTTCAAATCACCATTGTTACTATCTTCAAGTGTTCTTCAAAGTTCATGTCAAAATTTTTTCCAAAATCTCTCTCTAAAACTCTCCAAATCGGAGTTTTGTAAGGGTCAAGCTAAAGAAAGCCTTAGGTTCCAATGCCTTAGAAATCCTTCAAAACCATCTAGTTTGCATCATTTCATTTCATTCTCTTAAGTTTTTCACAAAATGGTTTTCAAAACAACCCTTACAAGAGTGGTTTTCACATATTTGCTCTCTTGATTTTTTTGATTGAAATGGTTCTAAGGTGTTGCACCCAGATTTTTCGCACTCGAAGAATACACAAACAAGTGGAAAAAATACTATACTCTCTCGTTAGAACTCATCCTCCTAAAAGAATGAGTGCGACTAGGTTTGAATGGAAAATTGATTTGAATAAAGGGCATTTGGAAAAACAATTTGGAGTCGCCACCTAACTTGATTAAGGTGAGTTAGGTCACCTAAAAACTAAGCATAATCTGAAAACTACACTTAAGGTTTTCGGAAAACGACTTTGGAAAACATTTCCTCAAGAGAGGTTTTTAAGAAAACAGATTGTTTAGCAAACTTTAGAAAATATTTAAGCCCTTTTTAAAAAAATGACTCCATTTTTGGTCTTTCGAAAATAATGATCCTAGGTTCGGAGGTTGGTTACGTGTAGGGAAGACGCACTAAGCCATCACCCTACCCCGCCCCTTGCGGTACCTACATGTCTATTTATCCTAAATTCACCTATGAGAGTCTTCAACTAACAAATGTCCAATCCTATCCACTTTAGAAAAGGAAATGTTCAAAAAGACATGATGCATGATATGTAAATGCAAGAGAAGAGAGTTTGAAAATAGATTTAGAAATGGATTTGAAAAGAACTTGATTTGATTTGAAAGAAAAATTTGGAAATAGAAATTTGAAAATAGAATTTTAGAATTGGAAGTTTGGAAATAGATTATAGAATTGGAGATTTGAAAAGGTTGTGGAAATATAAGCTTGAAAAAGGTTGTGATCGCACCCATAAGGATTGCCTACGTATCCCTTTGGAGGAATTAGGTCAGTCGTAGTTTGGATAAGAATCTGATTGAAAATAGAAGGTTTAATTGGAAAAAGAAATTGAATTTGGCAATTTGGATCGGAAGATTGAGAGATTGAACTTTGATTAGAAGATTTGAAAAGATTTGATTTTGGAAAGTTTGGTTTTAGGAAACCTAGACTTAAGAAAGACTTGAGACTTAGGAAAGATTTGACTCGAGTGTTGAACTTGGAAGACTAGGAAAAGATTAGAATTTAAGAAAGATTCGAATTAGGAAAGTTTCAAAATAAGAAAGTGTCATTTTAGGAAAGTTCCGTTTTAGGAAATTTTTGGTTTAGGAAAGTTTTCAAATTAGGAAAGGTTTTGAATTTGGAAAGTTTTGATTTATGAAAGTTTTGAAAGTAAGAAAGTTTTGAGTTTAGAAAGTTTAGATTTGGAAAGATTTGAAGTTTAGGAAAGTTTAGAATTTTAGAAGGATTGAAAGTTTGAGTTTTAGAAATTCTTGAAATTAGGAAATGTTTGAGTTTAAAAAAGATTTAAAGATTTTAATTTGGAAAGGTTAAATTTGGAAAGGTATGGAGTTAGGAAAGAGTTGAATTAGAAAAGATTTGGAAGCTTAAAGTTTAAGAAAAGATTTAAAAGTTTAATTTTTGGAAACTTAAGATTTAGGAAAGTATTATATTAGGAAGGATTTGGATTAGGAAAGATTTGGAGTTTGTTCCTAAGAACAAGTGTTTTGATTTTGTTTCCAAATACGAAGGATAGGATCTAGTTTCCTAAATGAGAAGATTGGAGTTGGTTTCCTAAAGGGAAAATTGGATTTGGCATGGATTTGGAAGGATGAAGTTTTGGAAATCCTAGATTTGGAAGACTATAGTTTTGATGTAGAAAATGGGTTTTGGAAACTTATGAGTTAGGCATAAAAAGGAAATTTTAGAAACCTAGGTTTTGAGGCAAGGTTGGAAATCATGTTTTGGGGCAAGAAAATTAGAATTTCCTAATTGTTGGCTCTAGGGCTTAGCTTTGACTCTAAGAAAAGAGACTCTTGGAAGGTGAGTTTTTAAAAACGGAGATTTTTGGAAAGAGATCCTAAAAGGAGTTTTTAGAAAGGGATTTGGAAAGAGTTTTTAGGAAGGGATTTGGAAAGAGTTTTTAGGAAGAGATTTTGGAAAGTAAGACTTTGAGAGAGTTTTTGGAAAGAGAGGTTTTGGAAGGAGATCTTAAAAAGGAGTTTTTGGAAAATGAATTTTTAAAAGAGAGTTTTGTGAAAGGGAAGTTTTAGAAAACAACCTTGGAAAGGAATTTTGAAAAGGAGGTAGAAGAGAATTTTTAGAAATTGTATTGGAAAAGAGATTTTTAGGAAGAGGGATTTTTGAAAAGAAAAGCTTTTAGAAAAAATATATAAAATATCTCACTTTCCTAAAGCGATACTAACCATAAGAAGGTTTGAACTCTAAGATAGTGGTTTTGAAAATAACAAGGATTTTGAAAATATGGACCATATCGGTCTCTTTAAATATAATACTTTTCTAAAGCAACCCTAACCATGGAACGGCTAGAATCACCTTAGGATTGTGATATTGAAAACAAGTTTTGAAAAAGAAGATTTTGATGCACGTTTGAACACGATGTTAATGCAAGTTTTGAAAATAAGTTTGAAAATGAATTTTAGAAGAATGCAAGATCATGATATGCACAATGCAAGTTGGGGTAGTGAACATACAAGATTAAGGCTTCACCACATAATCAAGAGAGCCGAACTCACGTGGTCTCCGGTTAGACTAAAAGAAAGCCGCTGACACGGTGACCTTTCATTAGCCTAATCCTACACATGGACCGAGAAGTCCTTTGTTTCAAGCATGCAAAGAAGGTGGGGAGGGGGGGGGGGTGGGGAAGAAGATCGGGGATTAAAATAGAAAAAAACCCAAGTGGGTTCAGAGGGAGAAGAGAGAGGGGGAGAGTGCGGAAACATAAAGGGGGAGAGTGCAGAAACGTAAATAGGAAGCCTATCTCGTGTCTTCTTTATTTTTCTTTGCTTTGCGTGCCTTGCTTTGGTCTTTACTTTAGTCTTCAAGAGTTTGTCTTCGATCTTCAAAACTTTGTAGTTGCAGCAATCCAAGTCTTCAATGGAGAGTTTTGAGGCTGGTGTATAGGTGTATAGAGATGTATTTGTATATAGGTGGCTAGGGTTTGGAAAACCTAAAGGACACTAGGGTTTATGGAGGCTACGAGCTCTGCATATCGAATAATAGGGTTTTTAGACTGAGTTTGCGGACCTCTTTCAAGCTGGAGGAGGCTCTGTATTTATAGACAAAAGAATGAACTGGCACTTGTTACAGTGGTGCCAGGCCAAAAAAACCTTCTGGCGCCACTTAGGAAAGTTTTAAGGTCGGCAATCAACGTATCTTCAGAAGATTTGGGCGCCTGTACTAGTGACTACCATGCAATTTTTAGCCTGGCTTCACTGGGAGTGACTACGGAAGGTCCGGGAAGGATTTAAGGGACTGGGAATGGCCCAAAAGGCCAAAAAAGGGCAGGAACCCTAAGAATAGGGTCCTGAGGGGTAATGGACTTGCAAAAGGATGTTAGGGTTTGTTGGAAGGGTTAATCGGGCCATTAGGGGCAAAACGGTCAACTGGATCGGAAAACTACCGAGATGGACCCAGAATGTCCTGGAAGAAGACTCGAGGTTTGGGAACATTATTTAGAATGTCCCAGGAGGCTATCGGTTTGCTATCGGTTTGATACCCAGAGTCGGTGTGGTCGGAAAAGGCGACCGGTCTACCAGGGGCAAAACGGTCATTTCGCACCCAGTTTACCGAAATTGACTCGGAATGATCCAAAAAGATAATGAAAGGCTGGGAATACTATAAAAAGAAATCTTGGGAGGTTACCAGTTTAACACCCAAAGCCGGTGTGGTTTTCGGGGCGTTCGGTTGCCTAGGGGCAAAATGGTCATCTTGATCGGAAAGTTTCGAAATTGGCCTGAAACTGACTAGAAGGCACCTAATCATGTCAGATTGCTTTTAAGACAATCTTGAAAAGGTGGACTTACCGTTCTGAGGACTTAGGTACTTTCTCAAGAAATGTGTCAAAAATGGCCCTAGGGGCAGTTTGGTCATTTTTCATCGAAGTGAGCTAGCAGGCACCGGTGTTAACTTGGGTTTTGAGTGTTTTTGCCACTTTGACAGTGGTCCCGTGATACAGGGGTTTGTTGGCAATTCCCTATATCGACTTGTTTGCAAGTATTTCTGCTACTCTGACGGTTGCGATGTTTGCGAGTACCTCTGCTACTCTGACAGTTCGTGATCATTCCCGAGACTGCCTGATCTCGGGAAGTTGCTAAAGGGATGTAAGCATCCCATTTTTGACCGCTCGGCAGTCTACATTCCGTCCAGACTTGTTTTCAAGTCATTGTGGGCATATTCCAATCGAAACCAATTCTCTAGGTCTAAATTCCTTCTCTCCGTCACTTCGCGGGCCTGTCAGGCCCAAATAGAGGCAAAATGACCACCTTAGGGGGATTGTGCTTTCCAAAACCTTTCCAATCCCCACTCTCGAGACAGTTTATTCCTCGAGACGGTTCAAATCCAGGCACGTCTCTTCGGAGACGATAAGTCCCTTTTCCAATCCCACTCTTGAGACAGTTTATTCCTCGAGACGGTTCCAATCCAGGCACGTCTCTTCGGAGACGATAAGTCACCTTTCCAATCCCACTCTCGAGACAGTTTATTCCTTGAGACAGTTCCAATCCAGGCACGTCTCCTCGGAGACGGTAAGACCCCTTTCCAATCCCCACTCTCGAGACAGTTTATTGCTCGAGACGGTTCCAATCCAGGCACGTCTCCTCGGAGACGGTAAGACCCCTTTCCAATTCCTCTCTCGAGACAGTTTATTCCTCGAGATGGTTCCAATCTAGGCACGTCTCTTTGGAGACGGTAAGACCCCTTTCCAATCTCACTCTCGAGACAGTTTATTCCTCGAGACGGTCCGAGTAGCAAAACTACTCACAAAACCGTTAGAGTAGCAGAAATACTTACAAATCATCAACCCCGTTCGAGTAACGAAAATACTCAAAAATCTTCAACCCCGTCCGAGTAGCGGAAATACTCACAAATCATCAACCCCGTCTGAGTAGCGGAAATACTCATAAATCATCAACCCCGTCCGAGTAGCGAAAATACTCGCAAACACACACAACCGTCCGAGTAGCGGAAATACTCACACCGTCAGAGTGGCGGAAACACTCAGAACCTAGGTCAACACCAGTGTTTGTTAACCTGCTTTGGTGAAAAATGGCCAAACTGCCCTTTGGACCTTTTCCGATACTTTCCGGTCAAGATGACCATTTTGCCCCTAGGCATCCGAACGCCCCGGGAACCACACCGGCTCTGGGTATCAAACCGGTAATGTCCCGAGAATACTTTTTATAGTGTTCTCAACCTTCCTTTACCTTTCCGGATCATTCCGAGTTAGTTCCGGCCAACCCGGTACAAAATGACCGTTTTGCCCCTAGAGGGCCGGTCTCCTTCTTCGACCACACCTGCTCTGGGTATCAAACCGGTAATGTCCCAAGAATACTTTTTATAGTGTTCTCAACCTTCCTTTACCTTTCCGGACCATTCCGAGTCAGTTCCGGCAAACCCGGTACAAAATGACCGTTTTGCCCCTAGTGGGCCGGTCTCCTTTTCCAACCACGCCGGCTCTGGGAATCAAACCGGAAACCTCTGGGAACATTCTAAATAATGTTTCCAGATCCCAAGTCTTCTTCCGGGACAGTCCGAGTTCGCCCCGGCAGCTTCCCAGTCCGATTGACCGTTTTGCCCCTAAAGCCCGGTCAACCTTTCCAACACATTTTGTCCTCACTTTTTAAGTCAAATACCTCCAGGACACTATTTTAAGTGTTCCTGCTCCTTTCCGGCCTTCCGGGTCATTCCTGGCTCCTTCAAATCATTCCCGGACTTTCCGGAGTCACTCCTAGTGAAGCCAGGCTAAAAATTGCATGGTAGTCACTAGTACAGGCGCCCAAATCTAGTCAAAGATACGTTGCTTACCGACCTTAATAGTTTCCTAATTGGCTGGCACCACTAGTAGTGGCACCAAGCCAATATTTGGCCTGGCGCCACTCCCAGTGGTGCTAGAAGGAATTTTGGCTTGGCGCCACTACAACAGGCGCCAGTGTATTCCTGCCTCTATAAATATAGAGCCTCATTCAACGTGAAAATGGTCTAAAAACTTAACCTAAAAATCCTATATTTCGATATACAGAGCTCGAGCACCTCCTAAACCCTAGCCTCCCTAGGTTTTCCAAACCCTAGCCACTCTACACAAACCCTAGCCCCCTATACACTTATACACTCCCCCATACACTCATACACTAGCCTTCAACCATCCTTTGAAGACTTGAAGAGATGCCATCTAAAGCTTGAAGACAATCCTTGAAGGTTGAAGAAGAAGATCAAGACGAGCACCGAAGATTGAAGACAAGCAAGGCGCGCAAAATAAACAAGATACAAGGTAGGCTCCCTATTTAAATTTCCGCACTTCCCCCCTCTCTCTTCTCTCTCTAACCCACTTGGGTTTTCTCTATTTTAATCCCCCATCTCTTTCCCGCCCTTTCTTTGCATGCTTGAAACAAGGGGATTCCTGGTCCATGTGTAGGATTGGGCTATTGGAGAGTCACCGTGTCAGGGGCTTTCTTCTAGTCTAACCAAAGACCACGTGGGTCTGGCCCCCTTGATTATGTGGTGAAGCCTTAACCTTGTATGTTCACGACCCCAAAATTGTATTGTGCATATCATAATCTTGCATCTTCCAAAATCCGTTTTCAAAGTTGTTTTTCAAATCGTTTTCAAACTTGTTTTCAAAATTGCATCAAAATCTCTTTTTCAAAAACTTGTTTTCAAAACCACAATTCTAGGGTGATTCTAGCCTTTCCATGGCTAAGGTTGCTTTAGGAAAGTGTTACATTAAAAGTGACTTTTTTGGTCTATATTTTCAAATCTTATTGTTTTCCAAAACCACTTTCTTAAAGTGGTTCTAGCCCTCTTATGGTTAGAATCGCTTTAGGAAAGTGAGACGTTTTCATACTTTCTAAAAAACTCTCTCTTCAAAAACCTCCTCCTAAAAATCTCTTTTTCGACATACTTTCCTAAAACTCTCCTTTTTAAAGTTGTTTTCAAAAACTCCCTTCCAAAATCTATTTTTCAAAACTCTCTTTTTCAACTCCTCTCCAAAATCTTTTCCTCAAAATTCACTTTCTAAAAACACTCCTTAGATTCACCTTCCTAAAAACTCTCTCCAAAAACCTCTCCAAAAAAACTTTCTTTCCAAAATCTTCTTTCTAGAAATTTCCTCTCTAGGATTTTCCTTCTAAAATCTACGTTTCTAAAAACACATTTTCCAAAACTCCTTCTCTTTAAAATCTTTATCCAAAAACTCCCTCTTCAAATTCACTTTCCAAAAGTTCCTCCCTAGGATTCCCTTCTAGAAAACTTTCGCTTCCAAAAACGCACTTTCCAAAAGCTCTTTTCTTAGAGCCCATGTCAAGCCTTAGAGTCCACAATTAGGAAACCCTAATTTTCTTCCCAAAAACATGATTTTCAAACTTTGCGCCAAACCTAGGTTTCCAAAATCTCTTGTTTTCACATTAAAAATATACATGTTTTCAAAACATATTTTCTACATCAAAACTATGATTTTTCAAAACTAGGGTTTCTAGAATCTCCTTTTCCAAATCCTTGCCAAATCAAACTTTCCCTTTAGGAAACTGAATCAAATCTTCCCCTTTTAGGAAACTAGATCCAATCCTCTGTTTCTGGAAACAAAATCAAATCTTTGTTTTAAGAAACCAAATCCAATCTCCCCGTTTAGGAAATTAGATCCTATCCTCCGTTTTTGGAAACGAAATCAAACCTTCCCTTTTAGAAACAAAATCCAATCCTTTCCTAATCTAACTTTTTCTTAATTCAAATCCTTCCTAAACTTCCAGTTTCCTAAATCTTAAATTTCCTAAAACTTTCAAATCTTTCTTTAAACATTAAGTTTCCAAATCTTCCCTAATCCAACCCTTTCCTAATTCTACCCTCTTTTCAAATCTTAACTTTTCAAACCTAAGTTTTCAAACCTTTCCTAAATTTAAACCTTTCCTAATTTCAAAATTTTCTAAAACTCTAAAACTTTCTAAATCTTAAACTTTCTAAATTTCAAATCTTTTCAAATTCAAAGTTTCCTAAATTCAAAACTTTATTAAATTAAATCTTTCTAAACTTCCAAACTTTCTAAATTCTAAATTTTCCCAAAACTTCAAAAATCTTTTCAATTCTAAAACTTTTCTAAACTCAAAACTTTCTTAATTTAAGACTTTCTTAAGTTGAAACTTTCTTAATTCAAACATTTCCTAAATTCAAAAATTTCCTACTTCAAAACCTTTCTTAAAATGAAACATTCCAATTTTCAAAACTTTCCTAAGTTAAAACTTCCTTATTTCAAAACTTTCTAAATTCAGAACTTTCCAATTTCCAACCTTTCTTAAACTCCAAACTTCCCTAATTCCAAAACTTTTCAAAAATGAAACTTTCCGAATTCAGAACTTTCCTAAATCGGACCTTTCCTAATTCGAATCTTTCCTAAGTCTAATCTTTCTTAATCTCAAGTCTTTCCTAGGTCTCCTATCTTTCTTAAGTCTAGATTTCCTGAACCTCCATCTTTCCAATACCAAGTCTTTCCAAAATCAATCTTTTCAAAGCAAATCCAATCTTCTCAATTTCAACTTCCAATCTCCTTTTCTAATCTCAAATGAAATCCAATTTTCAATTCAATCTTTTTCTTCCAATCCAATCTCTCTCTTCAAATCAATCTCTCTTTAATCGGACTCCAGTCCGAACTACGGCTGATTTGATTCCCCCAAAAGGATACGTAGGCAACCTTCATAGGTGCGGTCACAACACTTTTCAAACTTTCAATTCCACCTTCATAGGTGCGGTCACAATACTTTTCAAACTTTCAATTCCACCCTCATGGGTGCGGTTTCCAAAATCTTTTCAAATCTCAAATTCCAATCTATTTTCAAAATTCCAATTTTAAATTTCTATTTCCAAATTTCTATTTTCAATTCTTCAAACTTTTCAATTTCAATTCTATCTCTTCAAATCTCTTTTCAAATCTCTTTTCAAATCTCTTTTCTAAATCAATTCTCTTTCCTTACACTTGCATCCCATGCATCATGTTAATTTTCAAGCATTGTTTTTCAAAGTAGATAGGATTGAACTATAGTTAGTTGAAGACTCTCATAGGTGAATCTAGGGTAAATTGACATGTAGGTACCGAAAGGGCGGGGTAGGGTGATAGCTTAGTGCGTCTTCCCTACACGTAACCAACCTTCGAACCTAGGATCACTGATTTCAAAGACCAAAAGGAGTTATTTTTCAAAAAGGGCTAAATGTTTTCCAAAGGTTGACAAACAACCTGTTTTCCTTAAAAGCCCTCTCTTGAGGAGATATTTTCAAAATCGTTTTCCAAAACCCTAAGTGTAGTTTTCGGATTATGCTTAGTTTTTAGGTGACCTAACTCACCTTAATCAAGTTAGGTGGCGACTCCGAATCTTTTTCAAAAGCCCTTTATTCAAATCAATTTTCAATTCAAACCTAGTCGCACTCATTCTTCTAGGGGGGTGAGTTCTAACGAGAGAGTACAACATTTTTCCCGCTTGTGTGAGTATTCCTCGAGTGCGAAAAATCTGGGCGCGACAAGGGACTTAGCGCCTGAGGAATCAACTTTCTCAGAAGGCATGCCGAAATGGACATTTCTGCATTGGCGGGCTAGCAGGCCCCAAAGGTGGACCGTTCTACCATCTAGGGGACTTGGGGTCTCGTCCCGGTCGACGGGTTTGAAGGAATTACCGTTCCGAAGAAACTTTATTCGAAAAACGTGCTGGAAAGGATAGACTTACCATCTCGAGGAATCAACTTTCTTAAGAGAGGGATTGGAATTGGACTGGAAAAGGGGACTTACCGTCTTCGGGAAGACGCGCCTACGGGATTGGACCGAACAACGCCTACAAGGGCATTTTGGTCATTTTGCCTCTATTTGGGTTTGGTGGGCCCGTGAAGCGATGAATTGACTGGATTAGGACTAGAATTATGGAATATGTCCATATTGACTTGAACTCAAGTTTGGACGGACTGTAGATTGCCGAACGGTCAAAAATGGGGTGCTTACAGCTGCCTCGCTTTTGAGTTAGTTTCCCAAAAGATTTTACATGAAATCATAATTTTGTCAAATGACACTTTTTCAAATGTTTCTTTAAGTTTTTCACATAAAATCATAAAGTGTTCTACATGAAATCACAAGATTTTCACATAAAATCATGGTTTTCTAAAACTCCCTTTCAAGTCTTTTGCATCAAAACCAATTGGTTCAAAACCCTAGTTCAAAAACCACATTCTAAAGCTACTAGACTCAAAATCGTAGTTCAAAACAACCTTTCAAAACCACTAGGTTCAAAACCCTAACTTTTCCAAAACTCTAGGTTCACCTAACCTTAGTTAGTTAACTCTAGGTCAACCCAGCCTTAGTTAGTTAACCCTAGGTCATCCTAATCCAAGTTAGTTAACCCTAGATCAACCCAACCCAAGTTAGTTAATTTTAGGTCATCCTAACCCAAGTTAGTTAACCATAGGTCAACCTAACCCTAGTTAATTAACCCTATGTCATACTAGGCAAGGTTAGTTAACCTCAAGTCTTCAATTTCAAACCCTTTTCAAATAAATTTTTAATTCAAAATCATCTTCAAAAACTTGTTTTCAAAACATCTTGCTCTCTTGAGCACCCCATAATCATTTTGTTGAAACCTTCCTTAAAGCCCCTTAAACTTCTCAAAATATTTCAAAAGTTCTCTTGAACTTGACTTAATAAAAATGGCTAGATACTCAACATTTTTAAAAATTACTTTTCAAAATGTTTTCTAAAAACTCACAACTCTAAGGATGATCGTAACACTTTCATGGTTAGGGTTTCTAAATGGAAAGTGATACATTAAATAAAATCTTCATGGTTCATAATAGGGTTCTATGCCTTATTTCAAAACCTCCTTTGAAAGGGGCTTTCAAAAATCACACCAATGAGATAGTCTTAGTCATTCTATGATTATGGCTTCTCAAAGAGAGTGAGATATTAAGTAGGGTTCTATAATCCTAAAGTTTTCAAAACCCTAAAGAAAGTGTCTAGCCCTTTTCTAAAAAGCATTTTCCAAAAATCATAACCCAAAGAGAGTTTAGTTTGATCAATAACTAATGTCTTCAAGGTGATGAAACATTCAAACAAGCTTTTCATAAGGCATACAAAAATGATTTTCAAAGCTTTTCAAACACAAGTTCACAAGAGCTTTTACCTTATTCAATCCAAACTCTATTTTTGAAAATCCCTAATAAAGTCTTCAAAACTTGTAATAACTCTCTTGAGTTGATTTCAAAACTTTCCAAAACTCATTCAAGTTCTATTTCAAAACTTTCCTAAGTTCGTTGTCAAGTCAAAGCTCTCTTAAGTTCAAACTTAAAAACCATCCAAGACTCCGTTGAGTCTACTTTTCAATCGTGCTCTTACACGAATTGATTCTCGTCAAATAAGATACATAGGCAACCTAAATAGTTGCGGCCATAACCCTCATTTCAAGTCAAATATCATTTGCAAAGCTTTCCTCCAAATCATTATTTCTATCTTAAGTCAAACTTCAAGAACTTCTAAGTTCCTTCCAAAGTCTTTTAAAAATTAGGCATCATGCATCTTTCATCCAAAAAGTGATGGACAAACTCCGTTTTTAAAATTATGTAAGTAGATATTAAGTAACCGGAGATTTGGTGAGTGAATTAAGAATGAATAGACATATAAGCACCGAAAGGGCGGGTAGGGTGATGATCTTAGGATGTATTCCCTAAATGTAACCAACCCCCGAACTATAGATTTCTATTTTGAATCCCAACTCGGAGTCACATATTCAAAAGGGCTTTAAAATATTTTCAAAAAGGTTGCTAAAAACCTCACTTTTCAAAACCTTTTAAAGAAGGCATTTTCAAAACATTTTAAAAAAATCTAAGTTTAGTCTTCAGATTATGTTTAGTTTTAGGTGACCTAGTATATCTTTAACTATGTTAGGTGACAACTCCAAATTTTTTCAAAAAGCCCTTAGTCAAATTAAGTATTCAAGATTAAACGTCCGTCGCACTTGTCCTTTTATGGAAGGATAAGTTCTAACAAAGAGAGTACCAGACTTTTCTAGAGCCAAGAGGGCTCGAGGTAAAAATCGGGGCGCTATAGCTGGTGACTTCATTGCAGACACTTAAAGAGTTAGGCCAATGTCATGTCTCTTCACCATTTATTCACCCAGAATATCCGGTTACATTGTCTGTTCACATCCACTTTTCATAAACAAATTTTCAAAAATTTTCAAAATTCGTAAGTTTGTAAAATCAAACCTTATTTTCAAAAAATTTCAAAAAGTGTCCAAAGCTTTCAAAAGTGTCATCACTTTCGTTTGCCATCCATATTCATGCTCTCACATTGATTTTCATATTCATACTCTTGCATTGATCATCTATTTATCATGTTTTGAGTTTGTCGAAGAGTTTTAACTCTTTGTTTTCTTTTGTACATGATCCCTTGTTCACATTTACTTTATGCACCTTGATTGCTTTAACTACCATAAATGCATGAATGCTAAATGATGGATGAAATGTGTGGATGGGCCCTTTCCTCCAATTTCGCATACATTTTTTCATAACCTGTTACTACCTTTTAGTTAGAAGGGAGAATAGTAGAGTGATTGTTAGTGGATGCAGTGTTTGTTTCCCACTTGGCGGTCTATCATTAATTCTCCTGCTCATATCGCTGACCAAACATGGAGTTTACCCTTTCGGCACTATATACTAGAGGTTTGAAGATTTGAGAATCGAGTTTTTTAGGAAGCATTAGTCAAACCCCAACCTTTTGCTACATGTAGCACCCCATGCATAGCTGAACCTCTACTGAAATTAAAACACGCACGTCAATTTCAAAACCAAAGAGGAAATGGCGATTATCTTTACATTTTAATATCTCTATCTTTGAAATCGCTTATTTACTGCCATTATGTTGCTTATGCATCAATATCCATTTGAAGACACGAGTTCCATGAAACTCAAGTCATTATATTATTATGCACTCAATCACTTGAAGGAGCTAATGCCGTGGATTGCTTTTAGAATCAGGAGAATGCATAAATTGAGCGGGAAGAGATAGACCTACATGCTCTGATGTATTTCTCAGACCCCGATGAAGGAATAAACCTAGCAGTCAGCTAGCCTCGAGACGAAACTTCCTTCATCTGGAACAATAGTATGGCTCGTCGACTGATGGAGGCTATGTAGTATAATCCAGGCACTGAAGTAGCCTAAATTCTAGAACTAGAGAATAACCAGGACGGATACGGGATTTGCCACCAACCCATGATAGCAGATCAAGGAAGGAATGCACAATACATCCGAGAGCTAAGGAATTTGGTTTTCCCAGAACCTCGTATCATTCCCACAGAATGGGGAGAGAGTTTGCATATCTTAAGCTAGATGAAATTCCCCCTTTTCTTGCTGAGGGTCCTACTTGTTGGCCCAAAAGGCGACCCGAGAGGGGGGTGAATTAGGTTTTTCAAATATTGATAATAATTAAGATTAATTAAAATTAATCTAAATATTGTAACAGTGATCAATCTATATGAATGCAATGTGGTTTTGTTCAAGCCATCAAGTGGTTTTGTTCAAGCTCCACTTAAACTTACAAGAGTTTTTCTTCCACAAGAGAACTCTCAAAACTCTCACTTACAAGTGTATAAAGATATACAATCAATTTATAAACTCCCTAACAAGAGTGGAATAAACAATCAAAGCTCACACAATGAAGACAGGGAGAATGTTCAGAATATTCAGTTTGATCATTCAGTGGAGGTTTGTTTCTTGTCTCTCTTTTTGTATAAATGCAGTTGGAAGCTTGTATATAAACCCCTGTATTGATTTCATCCGTTAGAGGTTTTTGGGGTTCATTTAATGCACGTCCAGTCTGTTATAACGTTAGAAAAACTAGCTCTTATATCCCAGGGGTCGACTTCAGACTTAAAGGGTCAACTCTTTTGGTCTGCATTTTCTAGATGTTGTCCACTGTCTCCAGGAGTCGGCTCATTGATCATTCTGTCTTCAAGTCATTTTACTTCTGTCTTCATGAGTTGGATGTTTATTTTAGAGAGTCGACTCTTTGCCTAGAAATCTTGCTTCAATCTTCATGAGTCAATTCTTTATATTCAAGGGTTGGCTTATTGATCATTTAGTCTTCAACTCTTTGCTTCTGTCTTCATGAGTCAGCTCTTCATCTCCATAAGTCGGCTCATTGCTTATTTTGTCTTCACGTTTGTGCTTCTGTCTTCATGAGGCGACTCTTAATTTCTATGAGTTGGCTCATTGCCCAGAGAAATCTTCATTCTGTCTTTCAATGACCAAGCTCTTCTTCAACAATAGTATAAGATCTTCAAGGAGTCTTCTCTTTGGGGTATGATGATCAATCAAAACTCTTTAACTCATCAAAGTTAACTTTTATTCAATTTGGATTGAATCGATCACTTGATATTCATCTTTTCTTGATTTCTGAACTGTCAGGGCTTCATTCTCTCAATGCTAAGCTCTTTTGCCGATCTTTCTCTTTTATCGCCGAGCTCTTTCTTTCGTTGCTGAGCTATTGCTTTCATTACTGATTTCTTCTCTTTGCTAGCAATTCTTCTTTCTTCTACGGAATAATGTCAATGAGACTTTTGTAAGCTTGATGAAGTCTCTTCATACATATTGTCTTCATTGATTCTTTATATTTCAAAAGAATTCTTCACTTGGATTTCATGTAGAGATCAGGCAATCAAGATGAATCTTCTTCTTAAGCAACTTCCAATCACATTATCTTAAATCGACCTTTTGCACACTTGATGAAGTCTTCTTTTGAGTTTTTTCAATCTTTTTACAATCAAATCATCTCAACTGACTTTAGTATACTTTGATGAAGTCTTCAATCACTTTGAGTGCAATACAACTTCATTGAGTCTATGCATACTTGATGACAGCCTTATTTGAACACCTTCAATCTTTTCGAATGCAAAACATTTGTTTGAAGTAGAAATTGGCAACAATGCTCTGTTTGGTTCATTGCATAGCTCTTGGAGTTCATTGCTTGATCCCCGAGCTTGCTGTGCATTCACTTTGACATGTGTTAGACTTAAAGTTGAATTTTAAGTTTAAATTGTAAACTTTATTAATCTGCACACTAAGTAAATACATTAATAAAATAACATAAGGTTTAGTTATCATCAAAATCATCCTGGGGACAAACCTTGAGTCAACAATCTCCCCCTTTTTGATGATGACAAAACCTTTGCAAAATTAGTTGATATATGATGAAATGAATAAAGCTGAATGGAATACCAGTAGAGAACTCCCCTTTGTTTCGTAATTAAGTAAATCATGCTTAGAAGACACAAGACTTTTCAAATACAACTTTCAGGGTGTTTTTGTCAGTTAATTCAAAAACAACTTAAGGGAAATGATTCATGTTACTCCCCCTGAGAGCATGCTTCATATTTATTAGGTAATAAACAATTCATTTCATTTCCATTTATCAATCAGATATACCCTATTTCTTGTCCAATTCATTTCCAATTCGAAAATAAGTGCAAATTAATTGAACAAGCACAGATCGTTCAATTCTTCTCCCCAATGCTAGTCTATACATACTCAATCTTATCCAGTTCTCTTATCCAAGTCTTTTCCAAATCTTCTCCCCCTTTTTGTCAATCCATCAAAAAGAGAAAGAAAATGGAAAACATAGACAGGTATAATAGCAAAAAATATTAAAATAAGATAAAATGTATAATTAGGAAAGCAATCAAGTAAGCAAGTTATCAAAGGAGTAACAGGGTACCAAAACAAAATCACATTTCATTCATTCAACCCAAATAATATTACAAAATGTTGTACGGTTAACATTCACAAAAATTTATGCCACAAAATCAACAAAAAAAAGAGGTGATAACAGGACCACGAGTGACAGAGCCATGAGTGTTTAGGATGATGTTGGAGGATTTGGGAGAAGTTTAAGGAGATGGAGAGGGAGAGGGTGATAAGTCAACAGGATCCGAGGCAGTGTTTGATGGATTAGAAAAGGGTATTGACCTCAGACCATATGGTTTCCTGCGCACAAAACTAGAAACTGAGGTAGATGGTCTGGCTCGTTTTGCTGAACCAGCTTTCTTTCTTAGTGCAGCATCCTCAGATTCATACTCAGAAAAACTATCTGCAGGCTCATCCTTAGATTCAATCTCCGTGTCCTCCAATTCTTCCCTCTAGTTCCTTCTTTTGTTCTCCCTTATTTCTTTCTTTAGTTTCCAGTTCCTCTTCCACTTCTTCCTCCACTGCAATGCCTTGAGCCTTTTTGAGTAGAATCACGTCTTG
>CM065390.1:40775000-40985000 GCA_033060915.1 Euryodendron excelsum | reverse complement strand
TTCTAAGTCAGGCACGTCTTTTCGGAGACGATAAGCCCCCTGTGCAATCCCTCTCTTGAGACAGTTTATTCCTCGAGACAGTTCCAAATCAGGCACATCTTTCCGAAGACGGTAAGTTCCTTTTCCAATCCCTCTCCCGAGATAGTTTATTCCTCGAGACGGTCCCAAATCAGGCGCGTTTTTTTCGAAGACGGTAAGTTCCCTTTCCAATCCCTCTCTCGAGATAGTTTATTCTTTGAGACGGTCCCAAATCAGGCACGTTTTTTTGAAGACGGTAAGTCCCCTTTCCAATCCCTCTCTCGAGACAGTTTATTCCTCGAGACGGTCCCAAATCAAGGGCGTCTTTCTGAAGATGATAAGACCCCTTTCCAATTCCTCTCTCGAGACAGTTTATTCCTCGAGACGGTCCGAGTAGCGAAAATACTCGCAAACATTACAACTGTCAGAGTAGCGAAAACACTCGTAAATAGGTCGATATAGGAAATTGCCAACAAAGCCTTGTCTCACGACGATCGCCGTTAGAGTGGCGGAAACACTCAAAACCTAGGTCAACACTGGTGCTTGCTAGCCCACTTCGGTAAAAAAATGACCAAACTACCCCTTGGGCCTTTTCCGAGACTTTTCGGTTAAGATGACCATTTTGTCCTTAGGCATCCAAATGCCTCGGGAACCACACCGGCTCTGGGTATCAAACCAGTAACCTCCCAGGAATACTTCTTATAGTATTCCCGACCTTCCTCTACCTTCTCGGATCATTCTGAGTCAATTCCGGCAAACCCGGCATAAAATGACCGTTTTACCCCTGGTGGGCCGGTCTCCTTTTCCGACCACACCGGCTTTGGGTATCAAACCGGTAACCTCCCGAGAATGATTTTTGTAGCACTCTCAACCTTTCTTTATCTTTCCGAATCATTCCGAGTCAGTTCCGGCAAACCCGGCACGAAATGACCGTTTTGTCCCTAGTGGGCCGGTCGGCTTTTTCTGACCACACTGGCTCTGGGTATCAAACTGAAAACCTTTGGGAACATTTTGAATAATGTTTCCAAATCTTAAGTCTTCTTCCAGGATAGTCCGAATCTGTCCTGGCAGCTTCCCGATCCGATTGACCGTTTTACCCCTAAAGGCCCAGTCAACCCTTCCAACACATCCTATTCTCATTTTTCAAGTCAAATACCTCCGGGACACTATTCTAAGTGTTCCTGCCCTTTTCCGGCTCTCTGGGTCATTCCCGGCCTCTTTAAATCGTTCTCGGACTTTCCGAAGTCACTTCTAGTGAAGCTAGGCTAAAAATTGCATGGTAGTCACTAGTACAGGCACCCAAATCTAGTCAAAGATACATTGCTTGCTGATCTAAAATATTTCCTAAATGGCTGGAGCCACTAGTAGTGGCGCCAAGCCAAAAAATGGCCTGGCGCCACTCCTAGTGGTACCAGTGTAAAGTTTGGCCTGACACCACTACAACAGGCGCCAGTGTATTCCTCCCTCTATAAATACATAGCCTCTTCCAACGTGAAAGGGGTCCGCAAACTTAGTTTAAAAATCATATATTTCGATATACAGAGCTTGTGCACTCCCTAAACCCTAACTTCCCTTGGTTTTCCAAACCCTAGCCACCATACACTAAACCCTAGCCTCCTATACACTCATACACACCCCCATACACTTATACACTAGCCTCCAACCTTCCTTTGAAGACTTGAAGAGCTGCAATCTGAAGTTTGAGGATTGAAGACGACTCTTGAAGATTAAAGACGCAAAATAAAGAAGAAATATGGTAGGCTTTCTCTTTAAATTTCTGCACTTCCCCCCTCTCTCTTCTCTCTCCTAACCCACTTGGGTTTTCTCTATTTTAATCCCCCATCTCTTTTCCCCCCTTTCTTTGCATACTTGAAACAAGGGGACTCCCGGTCCATGTGTAGGATTAGACTATTGGAGGGTCACCGTGTCGGGGGCTTTCCTTTAGGCTAACCGGAGACCACGTGGGTTCGGCCTGCTTGATTGTATGGTGAAGCCTTAACCTTGTATGTTTACGACCCCAAACTTGCATTATGCATATCATGATCTTGCATATTTCAAAATTTGTTTTCAAACTTGTTTCCAAAATTGCATCAAAATTCCCTTTTCAAAACTTGTTTTCAAAACCACAATCCCAGGGTGATTCTAGCCTTTCCATAGCTAGGGTTAATTTAGGAAAGTGTTACATTTAAAGTGACCAACATGGGCCATATTTTCAACCCTTTTTGTTTTCAAAACCACTTTCTTAAAGTGGTTCTAGCCCTCTTATGGCTAGAATCGCTTTAGGAAAGTGAGATGTTTTTATACTTTCCAAAATACTCTATTTTCAAAAATCTCTTCCTAAAAATCTCTCTTTCAACATACTTTCCTAAAATTCTTCTTTTCAAAGTTGTTTTCAAAAACTCCCTCCAAAAATCCATCTTCCAAAACTTCTCTTTTCAAACTCCTTTCTAAAATCCTCTCCCTAAAATCCACTTTCTAAAAACGCTTCCTAAAAATCTTTTCAAAAACGCTCTCCAACAATCTCTTTTCAAAAATCTTTCTAAAAAACTCTCTTTCCAAAATCTTCCTTTTAGAAGCTCCCCTCTAGAATTTTCCTTCTAAAATCTTCGTTTCCAAAAGCACACACTTTCCAAAAACTCCCTCTCTTTAAAATCTCTTTCCAAAAAACTCTCTCTTTAAATTCACTTTCTAAAAACTCCTCTCTAGGATTCCCTTCTAAAAACCTTCGTTTTCAAAAATGCACTTACCAAAAAACTCTTTTCTTGATGCCCAAGTCAAGCCCTAGAACTCACAATTAGGAAACCCTAATTTTCTTTCCAAAAACATGGTTTTCAAACTTTGCCTCAAACCTAGGTTTCCAAAATCTCTCGTTTTCTACATCCAAACTATACATATTTCGAAAACCTCTTTTCTACGTCAAAATTCTACACTTCCAAATCTAGGGTTTCTAAAAACTTTTCCTTTCTAAATCCTTGTCAAATCCAATTTTTCCGTTTAGGAAACTAGATACCGTCCTCCGTTTTTGGAAACAAAATCAAACATTTTTTTTTAGAAACCAAATCCAATCCCTTCCTAATCCATATCTTCCCTAGTTCAACTCCTTCCTAATCTTCTCCTTTCCTAAATCTTAAGTTTCCAAAACTTGAACATAAAAATCTTTCCTAAATTTTAAAAGTCAAAATCTAAATCTTTCCTAATTCAACTCTCTCCTAATTTCTTACTTTCCTAAACCATAAGTTTCCTAAAACTTTCAAATCTTTCCTTAAACATTAAACTTCCACATTTTTCCTAATTCAACCCTTTCTTAATTCTATCACTTTCCAAATCTAGGTTTTCCAATCTTTCTTAAACTCAAACCTTTCTTAATCTCAAGATTTTCTAAAACCCAAGACTTTAAAACTTTCTAAATCCTAAACTTTTTAAATTTCAAATCTTTCCAAATTTCAAAACTTTCTAAACTCAAAACTTTCTTATTTTCAAAACTTCCTTATTTTCTAAACTTTCTAATTTTCAAAACTTTCCTATTTCAAAACATTCCAAATTCAAAACTTTCCTAAGTTGAAACTTTTCTACTTTCAAAACTTTCCTTTTTCAAACCTTTCCTAATTTGAAATCTTTCCTAAAATGACACTTTCCTAATTTCGAAATTTTCCTAATTCAAAACTCTCCTAATTTGGAAACTTTTCTAATTCGAAACTCTCCTAAATCGAACCTTTCCTAATTCGAACCTTTCCTAAATCCAATCTTTCTTAAACTCTCGAGTCTTTCTTAAGTCTCCTCTTTCTTAAGTCTAGGTTTCCTAAACCTCAAACTTTTGAAAACAAGTCTAAATCTTTCTCTCAAGTTCAATCTTTCCAAATCAAAGTCCAATCTTTCCAAATTCCATTCTTCTCTTTTTTGAATTGGAAAGAGTCTAAATCTTTCTCTCAAGTTCCTTTTCTACTTTCCTTTTTTTGTAGGAATTGGAACTTTCCTTTCCAATTCAATCTCTTTTTCAAATTCAAATCAATCTATTTTCAATCGGACTCTTGTCCGAACTACGACTGACCTGATTCCTCCAAAAGAATACGTAGGCAACCCTCATGGGTGCGGTCACAACTTCTTTCAAATTTCAAATTCCTCCACATTTTTCAAATCTCAAATTTCACAATCTTTTCAAATCTCCAACCTATTTTCAAACTTCTAATTTCAAATTTCTAGTTCCAAATCTTTATTTTTAATTTCCAAAACCTTCTTTCCAAATTTAAACTTCTATCTCTTTCTTTTTTTTTGTAGAAATCAAATCAAATCAAATCAAAATTTTCTTTTCAAATCTATTTCTAAATCAATTCTTTTATCTTGCACTTGCATATCATACATCATATCTTTTCAAACATTCTTTTTCAAAGTGGATAGGATTGAACATTAGTTAGTTAAAGACTCTCATAGGTGAATCTAGGGTAGATTGACATGTAGGTACCGAAAGGGTGGGGTAGGGTGATGGCTTAGTGCGTCTTCCCTACACGTAACCAACCTCTGAGCCTAGGATCACTGTTTTTGAAAGACCAAACGGAGTTATTTTTCAAAAAGGACTAAATGTTTTCTAAAGGTTGCTAAACAACTTGTTTTCCTAAAAACCCTCTCTTGAGGTGGTATTTTCAAAAACCTTTTCCAAAAACCCTAAGTGTAGTTTTCGGATTATGCTTAGTTTTTAGGTGACCTAACTCACCTTAATCAAGTTATGTGGCGACTCCAAACTTTTTCCAAAAGCCCTTTATTCAAATTAGATTTTCAATTCAAACCTAGTCGCACTCATTTTTCTAGGAGGGTGAGTTCTAACGAGTGAGTACAACATTTTTCCCGCTTGTGTGTATATTCCTCAAGTGCGAAAAATCTGGGCGCGACAACTCTTTGCCCAAAAATCTTGCTTCAGTCTTCATGAGTCGATTCTTTATATTCAAGGGTCGGCTCATTGATCATTTAGTCTTTAACTCTTTGCTTCTGTCTTCATGAGTCAGCTCTTCATCTCCATGAGTCGGCTCATTACTTATTCTGTCTTCACGTTGTGCTTCTGTCTTCATGAGGCGATTCTTAATTTCCATGAGTCGGCTCATTGTCCAGAAATCTTCATTTTGTCTTTCAATGACCAAGCTCTTATTCAGCAATAGTATAAGATCTTCAGAGAGTCTTCTCTTTGGGGTATGATGATCAATCAAAACTCTTTAACTCATCAAAGTTAACTTCTATTCAATTTGGATTGAATCGATCATTTGATATTCATCTTTTCTTGATTTCCAAACTGTCAGGGCTTTATTCTCTCAATGCTAAGCTCTTTTGTCGATCTTTCTCTTTTATCGTCGAGCTTTTTCTTTCGTTGCCGAGCTATTACTTTCATTACCAATTTCTTCTCTTTGCTAGCAATTCTTCTTTCTTCTATGGAATCATGTCAATGAGACTTTTCATACATATTGTCTTCATTGATTTTTTATATCTCAGAAAAATTCTTTAGTTGGATTTCATGTAGAGATCAGGTAATCAAGATGAATCTTCTTCTTAAGCAACTTCCAATCACATTATCTTGAATCGACCTTTTGCACACTTGATGAAGTCTTCTTTTGAGTTTTTTCAATCTTTTTACAATCAAATCATCTCAACTGACTTTAGCATACTCTGATGAAGTCTTCAATCACTTTGAGTGCAATACAACTTCATTGAGTCTATGCATACTTGACGACAGCCTTATTTGAACACCTTCAATCTTTTCCAATGCAAAACAGTTGTTTGAAGTAGAAATAGGCACCAATGCTCTGTTTGGTTCATTGCATAGCTCTTGGAGTTCATTGTTTGATCCTGAGCTTGTTGTGCATTCACTTTGACATGTATTAGACTTAAAGTTGAATTTTAAGTCTAAATTATAAACTTTATTAATCTGCATACTAAGTAAATGTATTAGTAAAATAACATAAGGTTTAGTTATCATCAAAATCATCATGGGGACCAACCTTGAGTCAACACTACTGATCCTACTCTCTACGATTATGAAGCAATGGGATATAGGAGTGGGGAAATCATTCTTGGGACACCCTTTGAGTGGGAGGAAGACGAGTTAGCTGAATTGTTTAAAGAAGCTGAGATTTTTGCATTTGAGAAAGAAACTAAGCATGAAGTTTTGCAAGTCCTGGGGTGAAGCCTGGGTAAATGACTAAACCAAGAAAAAACCAAAAAAGCCACGACAGGGGATGAAGTCAACAAGAAAAAAGAAACTGAGCAAGAAGCTTTGCAATTGTTGGGGTTATCCTAGGCAAAGACACTGTCGAAGCTGAAGGAGATAAGAAGGAGGAAGTCCACAACTACACCGTAATCACCAACTCCTATAGTGCCAAGGACGATGCTTCGATCTATGCCGCATTACCAAGTAAGACATTCGACAAATGGAGTGTGGAGGAAGCTGGGGTCGCTCCAAAACCCGTCTAAGAGGTTTTTTTATTTTATTTTATTTTATTTTAAAAAGGTTGTTTTCTGAATTGACCTACTATCTTTTTGTTTTCAATTAAAAGCTAGTCATGTAAACAAAATTTGTTAAATGAAAAAGTTCGATTTCCTATTTATCTCTGTGTCTCATACTTTCCATGAATGATGGTTGCTTTTAGGAATTTTTGTTGAATTGTAATGCTTTAACTTGAAGGCTGAGATAACATGAGTAACCTATTAGACAGAGATAACCCTTGATCTTAGAAAAAGAGAAAAAAATGACTAGGGAAAGAAAGATAGACATGTTAATGAAGTGCAAAGCTTATTAAAACGAATAAGTTGGCACCTAAGGAACGTCCTAGCAAGCGATGAACGACTAAACTCTCAAAAGGAAGAGAAGCCATCATTCTATCCATTAAAAAAAAAAAAGAGAGACAAATATTTTCCTTTGATTAGCTCACTGGAGCTGCAAGTAATTTCCATTCAAAGCACCTAAACCAAGAACCATCTCCCACATTGGTGTAAGTATAAAATGATCGGTCTACCTCAAGATGCCAGATCAATTAAAAAATGCGCATCATTCGTCAAGACATTGTCCAAATTTTGTAAAGAGCTTTATGGGCTAAGCAATTTAATTTGAAATGAAGAGAGGACCTCAATTCTTCTATCATACAATAAAAAATATCTATTTGCAAAGCCCACTTGAGCCGAATACATTCTTTCAAAAAGCTAACCCAATTATTACCGCCCACAATGGGTCAAAGCATAAAGTAACATATGAATTTGAGGAACACAGGAGAAAAGGAAGGGAAAAAAAAATGAGAAAAAGAGATGTGCAAGGCAAAAAGAATAGTCTCCTTAAAAGAAGAAAAAACCATTGCATTTAAAGAAACTAAAAAAGCAAGCATTCAAAAGGAGTTCAAATCTGAAAGAAAGGAAAAATGTAGAAGAGCAAAAAGAGGAAAAAAAATTACAAAGAGAAAGGATTCGCAAAAATAAGCATAAAACGGAAAAGGGAGCCAAGTTATCGAAAGGTGATCATAAGTCTTAAGAAACCTAGTAAGTGTTAATATTTGAGCCTTTATACCCTTCCTTTCATATACCCTAGAACCTAGCCCACATTACAGTCCAAATTAAAATCCTTTTGGATCAAAGAAAATTATTTAGTCCTAATAAGCTTGAACAATTTCTGAGAATGAATGAATGCAGGGGCAATCTCTTGCCTTCCAAAGTTTGCTCATATGATTTTGGTTTAAGCAACCTCACTAAAATAAAATTTGAGCCTGTACATCCTTTTGTCCCCTAAAACCTAGCTTACAATACCGTCTTAAGAAAAAGTCTCCTCAGATTGGGAGAGAAGCTCCTCATTACTTTGCAAAGGACGATGCTGGTTATCACCTGTCTTAAAACACAAGAAGGTCCTTAGATCTAAAGGGGAAGGCCGGAAAAGGATTCAAGAAACCTACAAAAGGAGGGTCCCATAGAGAAGAAAAAAAGAGGGCTAATAAGTTAAGAGGCCTAATCTCTGAGAATAGGGCAAATGCTATCACGTCCTAGGAAGAGAAGAGTAAGATAGAAAGAGCATAATCCTGAAAAGGAAAACAAAATTCAAAGAGTATGGGTCCTAGGGCAATCCTTAGAAAATCCTTGAAAATCAACTTCTGTATAAACTTGTACATGTATTCATTCAAAATCTTGCATAAACTTGTGCATTCATCCAAAAGCAAGACATGCATTCATTCCAATTCCAGTATATACCTATGCATTCATTTAAGAAGCATGACATGCACTCATCCATACCTTGGTAAAAAAGAACTTGTGGAACAAGCATATAACCTGTCTATTCTGAATATTATCCTGTTTATAGCTCTACACATCAAATAGATATCATCCATCAAAGCCGCTCTATGGCATAGAAATAGAACATATACAAAACAACATGTTTGACAAAGTAAACAATGTTGATGAAACTATAAGTAATAGCGGGAGAGGGAATTAACTTAATGATAAAAACCAACCACAAGGACAAAAACCCGTGCTCACCATAGTGTTCAAATCATCCAACCAAGCTAATTAACTCAACCCCATCCTCCACAAGCAAATATCGTCAAACAATTCAATATTTCAAGCAAAAATGTATTTTTAAAAATTAATTTTTCAAGAAAATTCAAAAAATTCTCAAAACTTTTTACAACAGTCAAAACATGTTTTCAATACTCAACTAGTAAGAATCTAGTAAGAAAATGAGACCTAGCAAGCTACATAGTGAAAACCCCCAATTATGGTAAATACCCTTGTGAGTAAACATGCAAAATCACCTGTACACACTCAAAACGATGTCAAAACACGAATCCAATTAGCCTATTGCATCCAAACACATCAAAACCTCAAGATACACTATCAATACGTAAGAATCTGACTTCAACACTAAGAAATCAACAAAAATTCAAGAGTCTTATCCTTGGGGTGTCCGGTTAACTTAAGCTTTCCGACGAAGATTCAGGTGACGATGACCACTTTTGGCAATGACCCGATGTCCCCCAGACTTTCCCCAACAATGCGTGACCGATTTCCCTTCAAATCCCTTGAATGGAGCTCTAAAATGTCAAAAACCAGCTAAAACATAGTAGCCGCCGCTGGTTTAAAAAGCAAACCCCAGCGCATGTAAAAATCTAGGCCTGGGACATGTAGGACAGGCGCCTATGTCAAGATTGGCTAGGTGCACGTGCCATATGTGCCGGCTTAGACCCTTTTCCCGCCAAACCAATTTTTAAAGGTTTTAAAATCCAAAAAACCAGCTTTCAACCTTCGAACTTCAAAAATCAAGCCTTTAAAGTCCCTCCAATCTCCTCGCGACCAATATAAGATCCTTACTCTGTCGTTTTTTGCCTTCGACAATGTTACGCCCTGATTTTTTGAACTCAAGAATACACAAGTGAGAATCTCTCGTTAGAATTCATCCTCCTAGAAGGATGAATGCGACTAGGTTTGAACTAGAAATTGATTTGAATAAGGGCTTTTGGAAAAAATGTTTTGAGTCGCCACCTAATTTTGTGAACGTGAGTTAGGTTACTTAAAACTAAGTGCAGTTCGAAGATTAAACTTAGAGTTTTTTAAAAGGTTTTGAAAAACTCCCTCAAGAGAGGGTTTTTGGAGAAAATAGGTTGTTTAGCAACCTTTGGAAAGATTTAACCCTTTTTTGAAAAATAACCCCATTTCTGGTCTTTCGAAAACAGTGATTCTAGGTTCGGAGGTTGGTTACATATAGGGAAGATGCACTAGGCTATCACCCTATCCCGCCCTTGCGGTACCTACATGTCTTTTCACCCTAGGTTCACCTATTTAGAATCTTTGGTTATCCAATGTCCAATTATACCCACTTTGAGAAGTTTAGAAAGAGATTTGATATGGTGTATGACATGGAAGTGCAAGAAAAAGATTTGATTTTGAAATAGATTTGAAGAAAGGACTCGAAGTAGGGAAAAAGGTTGTGGAATTAAAATTTTGAAAAAGGTTGTGAGCACACTCATGAGGGTTGTCTACGTATCATTTTATTGGGAATTAGGTCAGTCGTAGTTCAGACTCAAGGTCAGATTGAAAATAAACACTTTGAGGTCATGTTTGATTTAAAAATACACTTTGAAAAGATTAACTTTAAAAGGGTCGGATTTTAAACTTTGATTGGAAGATTGAACTTTGATTTGAAATTGACTTTGATGATTTGAAATTGAACTTGGACTTGATTTTGAAAGATTGAGTTGAACTTTGAAATCATCTTAACTTAGATTGAAGTTTTAAAACCATCTTGGTTTTTACTTGAGTTTAAAGAAGAGTTTTTGAAAAGAGTTGAAGCTTCCTAACTTTAGGGTTAGGGTTTAGACATCATAGGACCTAAGTAACCTAGGGTTGAATAATGTAATTGAAATAGAAAGGTTTGATTTTAGAAAGTTAAATTTTAAGAAAGTCCCAAATTAGGAAAGTTTCAAATTTAGAAAGTTTTAATTTAGGAAAGTTTTGAAAAAGATTTGATTTGATTTAGAAGTATTTGACTTAGAAAGGTTAGAAAAGATTTGGTTTAATTTAGAAATGTTTGATTTGAAAGGATTAGAAAAGATTTGACTTGAATACTTAATTTGAAAGAATTTAGAAAGTTAGAGTTTGGAAAGATTGGATTTTGAAAAGATTTGAAGTTTGAAATTAAGAAAGGTTTGAAAGTTTGAATTTAAGAAAGATTGAAATTAGGAAAGATTAGAATTAAGTAAGATTTGATTTCTATTTCCTAAATTTGAAGATTAGATTTTATTTTTAAAAAAAGATGATTTGATTTTGTTTCCAAAATTGGAAGATTTGATTTGACATGGAGTTGGAAATGTTACGTTTTGAAAATCTTGGATTTGAAAATCTATGATTTGGTGGAAAAAGGGTTTTGAAAATTTATGATTTGAGGCAAAAAAGAACGTCATGATTTTAAGAAAGAAATTAGGGTTTCCTAATCATGGATTCTAGAGCTTAACTTAGACTTCAAGACAAAGAGTTTTTGGAAAGTAGATATTTAAAAAGAGTTTTTAGGAAGTAGATTTGCAAAACTATTTGAAAAGAGGTTTGAATATGGACTTTTGTAAGTTTCTTGAATATCTCACTTTCCCAAAATAATTCTAACCATAAAAAGATTAGAACCATTCTAGGGTTGTGATTTTGAAAACAAATAGGGTTTGAAATATGGACCATAATGATCACATTGAATGTAACATTTTCTTAAAACAATCCTAACCATGGAATGGTGATAATTACTTTAAGATTGTGATTTTGATAAAAACAATTTAAGGTTTACACCCAAAATTTGGACCTTGATGGTTACATTGAATATAGCACTTTCAGGAAACAACCCGAACTATGGAATGGGTAAAATCATCCTAGGAGTGTGATATTAAAAATAAGTTTGAAAGAAGAAAATTTTAAATACAAGTTTTGAAAGAGAACTTTGATGTAAGTTTGAAAACAACTTTGAATGTAATTTTGAATGAAATGTATGAATATAACAACCACAATACAATAGAGACGTGAACATACAAGGTCGAGCTTCATCACATAATCAAGGGGGCCGAACCCACACCGTCATAGGTCAAACTTGAAGAGAGCCCCCAGCAGGGTGACCTTCAACAATTTTTCCTAGGCATGAATCGGGAAGTCCCTTATTTCAAGCATGTAAGAAGAGGAGGTGGAAGATAGAAGAAACCCAAGTGGGTTAGGAGAGAAAAGAGAAAGGGGGATTACATAAAAGTAAATAGAAAACCAACCTCGTCTTCTTCTTACTTTGATTGCTTTGTTTGCTTTACTTGACTTGAACTTTGAGAGCTTTAAAAATGCAACACTTGATCTTTAATGGATGTTTTGAGGCTTATATTTGAGTGTATAGAATGTATAGAGGATAGGGTTTAAGTATATGGAGGCTAGGGTTTGAGGAGGCTTTAGAGAATTAGGGTTTTAAGAGAATTCGAGCTCAGTTTTCAAAGAGGCAGAGTTTCTGGACTGAGGTTGCGGATCCTTTTTATGTAGGAAGAGGGTCTATATGTATAGGCAATTGAAACAGGAACTAACACCTATTGAACTGGCACCAGTTCTCTTTACTTGTGGCACTGGTCCATTTATTGGCTTGCAATGGCACTAACCATTTAGGAAAGTTTAAGGTGGCAAGAAACATATCTTTTGACCATTGGGACGCAAAGCAAAAGATTTGGGCGCTTGTGTTAATAATTACCATGCAATTTTTAGCTTGGCTCCACTAAATGTGATTCTAGAAAGTTTGAGAATGATTCGGAAGGCCGGGGATGGATGGGAACCTCTAGGAGAGTATCTCGGAGGTAAATGTCTTAAGAACTAGTGTGGAAGTAATTGAAAAGGGTGATTGGCCTGCCTGGGGCAAAATGGTCAATTGGACCGGGAAAACACCTGAATGGACTCAGAGTGACCTGTGAAAAGGATTGAATGTTGAAAACACTATTGAGAGTGTTCCAAGGGGTTGCCGGTTTAATACCCAGAGTCGGTGTGGTTGGAAAAAGCGAGTAGCTCACTAGGGACAAAACAATCATTTTGCACCAAGCTTGCCAGAATAGACTTAAAACAATCCGAAAAGGTGTTGGGAGGTCAAGAATACTATTAGAAACATCCTCAGGAGGTAACTGGATTGATATCCAGAGTCGGTGTGGGTCTTGGAGGCAAACAGATGCCTAAGGGCAAAATAGTCATTTTGACCAGATGGTGTTGAAATTGATTCGAAATCGACTGGAAGGAACTATAACGTGCTAGATTATCTTTGGGACAATCTTGGAAGGGTGGACTTATTGCTCTGAGGACTTAGGTACTTTCTCAAGAAGCGTGCCAGAAGGGCCGAAAGGGCAGTTTGGTCATTTTTTATCGGAATGGGCTAGCAGGCACTAGTGTTGACTCGGATTTTGAGTGTTTCTGTTACTCTGATAGTGTGTGATGAGTTGATTTCCAAATGTATTTTGTCCTTCGGTAAACGTGTCACAGCCAAAAAGCATGTTTGGTCTCGTGACATAAGGGTTTTGTTGGCAATTCCCAATGTCGACTTATTTGCTAGTGTTTTTGCCATTCTGATGGTTACGATGTTTGTGAGTGGTTCCGTCACTTTGGCAGTGTGCGTTCATTCCAGAGATTGCTTGATCTAGGGAAGTTGTTGGATGGTCTTAACGTCTCGGGGCCTTAGGTACTTTCCAGATCGACGTGTCGAATAATGGACATTCTATATTGGCGGGCTAACAGGCACTCGAAGTGAACCGCTCTACCATCTCAAGAACTTGAGTTCTGTTCTGGTTGATAAGTTTGAAGGGACTTATAGTTCTAAAGAGTTTTCTCGATAAACGTGCTGGACTAGATGGACTTACCATATGAGGGATTAACTTTCTCGAAAGATGTGCTAGATTGAGTTTGATTGGTCTAGATTAGTATTACAACTGGAATTGAAGTTGAAGTTAAAACAGAGACTTACTGTCTTCAAGAAGACGTGCCAACTAGAGTTGGACCGAGTAATACCCTGAGGGTATTTTGGTCGTCCTGCCTTTATTGGGCCTAGTGGGCTTGTAAAGCCATTGATTGACTGGATTGAGTCTAAAAAGTTAGTTTGGACTTGAATGTATCTGTGTCAGTTTGAATGTGAGACCAGTCGGGCCGAAGATTGCTAATTAGGCAAAAATGGGGTGCTTACAACTGTTTTTTTTTTTTTTTTTTTGTCTTTGCTTGTTAAAGGTAGAAAACGATAAAGTAAGGGTCCCATGTTGACCGCGAGGTGGTTAGAGGGATGAAATTTGAAGATTTTTAAAGACTAGAGCTTAAAATTGGTGAAATCTAATTTTGATGGGCAAAAGGGCCAAATTGGCCAAAATTTGAAAATGCCTTGGTCCCACTGCTAATGGCACTAGGCCTGAGAATTAAAACCAGAAAAGCTTCTGGTTCTAGGCTTGTGGTTTTGTTCGAGCTTTTTGGGATTTTGAGAGCTTTTTTCTGAGTTTTTGTAAGGAAGGACCTTTGGGTATTGAAGGAGTAAGTTTAAGGGAGGCTGGAGAGTTGCTGATAATAGTCACCGTCTTCGAAATTGTTGCTGGAGAAGAAGATTTTGCTTGATAACTCCAAGAGGTGAGTTTTTTTTTTATTTATTTTGTGTTGATTTTGATGTACAGAACTCCATTTGACTCATGTTAATAGTCAAAATTGATGTTTTGATGTGCTTTGAACACTCTTGTGGAGTTATTTCTGTGTTTTTATGCTCGTTTGATTGAGTTTGAATCGTTTTGCATGTTGATGTAAAAGGGGTTTCTGCATGAATTGGAAAATTACTCCTACAGCTTTGGGTATTGGGTTTCTTGGCTAGATTTTTACACTATGTGTCTTAGAAAAATGTGTTGAATAACCGTATGAAGTTTCGTTTTTTCTGAAAACTTTTTGAATTTTTTATTGTTTTGAAAAATAAAAAAATACTTGGAAAAAAGGAGAAATTAAGAAATTGATCGAATTGACCAAGTGTTTAGAAAAATAGGAGAATATTTTACAAAATATTTGAAGTAGTTTTTAAAAGTTTTTGCAGCAATTTTGAAAACCCATGGATTATTTAGAAAATAGACATTTGTTGGAAAATTTAAAGATCTTAAAAACGTGTACCGGTTCTCTTGTGTTTGTCTACGACATGTACTTGTGATATTGTGAGTGTACAGTTTGTGTTTTGTTGCAGAATTTTAGATGTTGTAGGGACCATTTACAAATGAGATTCTATCGAAATTTTTCAAAATTAGAGGAGAGTTAGAAAATTTCTTGAGATAAAACCCTTTTGAAGGGGAAAGATATAAAGCCTTTGAGGGTGAATTTTGAAAATAAACTTTTGGAGGAAAGCATTTAAGAAACCTTTGAAAATTGATTTTTAATAAGACTTTTTGAAGAAATTTTTTTAAAAACCTTTGAGAATGTGGCCTTTTTAGCAAAGAAGACCCAGAGAAACTCAGGGGGTCTTAGAATAAAACTTTTTAAAAGTAAAACCTTAGAAAATCTTTAAAAATGAAATTTTAAATAAAAATTTTGAAGGAAAAGTTTGGGAAACCTTTGAAAATGGATTTTGAATTTAGAAAATTTTGAAATTGATAGAAATTTTGGAAGGAAGAGTTTTGAGGATTGAAACCTTGAAAACCTTTGATGATTGATTTTGAATAAAACTTTTTAAAGGAAAAAATTTTAGAAAACCTTGAACCTTGATTGGAATAGAAACCTTTTGAAAAAGAGGCTTAGAAAAATTTTGAAATAGATTTTGAATGAAACCTTTGAGATTTGATTTTGAAAATGACTTTAGGTTTTGATTTTGAAATCGCTTCTAGAAGAAAAGATTAAGGAACATTAGGAAATGATTTTGAAAATAAAATTTTAAAGGAAAAAGTTTAAGAATCCTGTCGATTGATAGAATAGACTTTGTTGTGTCATTCTTTCTTTTTTTGTACCTCTTTTTCCTTGAATTGCATATATTGTATATTGATGCTTGTACCTTGACTTATTTTTTAGGATGACAAATGTTATTTGGGGCCAACCGAGGGCTTGGTATGATGGGTATCCTCCGGATGAGTAGGACATCTACTGCCGATCCTTTAGTCAATTGCTTCACTTCTGTCGGTGCAGCTCATTCTTGGATTCATAGAGGTGGTAGTTCCCTTGTGGTAGCCTAACTTGTCTCTATTCCGCTTCAGAGAATGTGAGCTTACTCCCACTCCTCACGAGTATAGTTTTTTCCTTGGTTTTCAAGATGATTCGGCTGACATTGTGGGTCTTGTCCTTCCTAATGGTTGCATCTCGATTGTCTCGACTAAGCTTGGGTTTCGGCGGGTTTCGGCGGGCAATTCTCTCTTTTGACCTCTTGCCCCAGTTTCCTTACATTCTTGTAAAGTTCTTATTCCCCCGTTTTGAGTCTGTGACTAGCATGAGGACTCATTTGGGCGATTAGCATACTTCTCAGGATTGGTTTATTTCTCACATGGTAGCCCTAGCTTTGCTTTTTTTAAGCTTCTTGATGTTCCCTCAGGGAGATATGCTGATCGACTATCGACTATGTGCATTGTTTGCCAAGATTCGTGAAGGGCGATCATATGTCCCTATGGTTTGGGAGAGACTATATCAACTTTACTAGGTTCCAGTAGGAGGTTGATGTTCATTTTCAAGGATGTGCCGCGCTATTCCAGTTGTGGGCAATCAGGCACTTATTTATTACTCCCTTATTTCAGCATACATGGTACCTCGAGCTTGACTATATACACTCTTTGGTGAGTTCCCATAGAGCTATCATGGATGGCGACAGGTTCCCACAAACTGCAATAGTATGGGCTGACTATTTTCAGGGCAAAAGGCTTGATAGGGTCAGGTGGTATACAAAACTGACTGGTAAGTATTGCTTGAGAATACAGCCTTCGTGCCTTTGGCAGGTTTGCGAGGCATTGCCCCTTTCTTTGGGATTCTAGTCTTACAACAGTTTGGTAAGAGTCAAGACGTCCCCTATCTAGCATCAGTGTAAGCACCCCATTTTTGCCCGCTCGACAATCTCCGAGCTGACCAAGCTCACTTTCACACATCACATGCATACTTAGACTCCAAGCCCACCTTTATAACTTGAATTTAGTCCACCAGTCGCTTCTCGGGCTTGTAGGGCCCACTTGAAGCTAAATGACCGTTTTGCTCCTAATGGGCCGGTCTCCTTTTTCGACCACACCGGCTCTGGATATCAAACCGGTAACCTCCTAAGACTACTTCTTATAGTGTTCTCAACCCCCCTTTACCTTTCCGGATCATTCCGAGTCAATTCCAGCAAACCCGGTGCGAAATGACCGTTTTGCCCCTAGTGGGCCGGTTTCCTTTTCCGACCACGCCGGCTCTGGGAATCAAACCGGCAACTTCTGGGAACATTTTGAATAACGTTTCTAGATCCCAAGTCTTCTTCCGGGACATTCCGAGTCTGTCCCGGCAGTTTCCCGGTCCGATTGATCGTTTTGCCCTTAAAGGCCCGGTCCACCCTTCGACACATCCTATTCTCATTTTTCAAGTCAAATACCTCTGGGACACTATTCTAAGTGTTCCTGCTCTTTTTCGGCCTTCCGAGTCATTCCCAGTCTTCCAAACTCATTCCCGGACTTTCCGGAGTCACTCCTAGTGAAGCCAGGCTAAAGATTGCATGGTAGTCACTAGTACAGGCGCTCGAATCTAGTCAAAGATACGTTGCTTGCTAACCTTAAACCTTTCCTAATTGGCTGGCACCACTAGTAGTGGCGCCAAGCCAAAAAATGGCCTGGCGCTACTCCTAGTGGCGCCAGTGTAAAATTTGGCCTGGCGCCACTACAATAGGCGCCAATGTTGTCTAACCTCTATAAATACAGGCGCCAACGTGAAAAGGATCCGCAAAATCAACCTAAAAATCATATAATTCGATATATAGAGCTCGAGCACTTCCAAAACCCTAGCTTCCTTAGGTTTTCCAAACCCTAGCCTCCTATACACTCATACACACCCTCATACACTTATACACTAACCTTCAACCCTCCTTTGAAGACTTGAAGAGTTGTAATATGAAGTTTGAAGCTTGAAGATAACTCTTGAAGATTGAAGACGAAGATCAAGACCGAAGACCGAAGAAAGTAAGGCGCGCAAAATAAACAAGATACAAGGTAGGTTCTCCATTTAAATTTTCGTACTTCCCCGCTCTTTCTACTCTCTTCAACCCACTTGGGTTTTCTCTATTTTAATCCCCCATCTCTTTCCCCCCCTTTCTTTGCATGCTTGAAACAAGGGGATTCCCGGTCCATGTGTAGGAATGGACTATTGGAGAGTCACCGTGTCGGGGGCTTTCTTCTAGTCTAACCAGAGACCACGTGGGTCCGCCCCCCTTGATTATGTGGTGAAGCCTTAGCCTTGTATGTTCACGAACCCAAAATTGCATTGTGCATATCATGATCTTGCATCTTTCAAAATTCGTTTTCAAACTCGTTTTCAAAATCGTTTTCAAACTTATTTTCAAAATTGCATCAAAATCTCTTTTTCAAAAACTTGTTTTCAAAACCACAATTCTAGGGTGATTCTAGCTTTTCCATGGCTATGGTTGCTTTAGGAAAGTATTACATTAAACGTGACTTTTATGGTCTATATTTTCAAATCTTATTGTTTTCCAAAATTACTTTCTTAAAGTGGTTCTAGCCTTCTTATGGCTAGAATCGCTTTAGGAAAGTGAGATGTTTTTACACTTTCTAAAAACTCTCTTTTCAAAAAGTCTTTCTTCCTAAAAATCTCTTTTTCAACATACTTTCCTAAAACTTTCCTCTCCAAAATTGTTTTCAAAAACTCCCTTTTTCAACTCCTTTCCAAAATCCACTTTCTAAAAACGTTCCCCAAAAATCTTTCCAAAAACTCTCTTCAACAATTTTCTCCCAAAAACCTTCCTAGAAAAACTCTCTCCAAAAATCTTTCTAAAAAACTCTCTTTCCAAAATCTTCCCTCTAAAAACTTCTCTCTATGATTTCCTTCCAAAACCTTCGTTTCCAAAAACACACTTTCCACAAACTCCTCTTTAAAATCTCTTTCAAAAAACTCTCCCTTCAAATTCACTTTCCAAAAACTTCTCCCTAGGATTTCCTTCCAAAAACTCGTTTCCAAAAACGCACTTTCCAAAAATCCTCTTTCCTTAGAGCCCAAGTCAAGCCCTAGAACCCACAATTAGGAAACCCTAATTTTCTTTCCAAAAACATGATTTTCAAACTTTGCCCCAAACCTAGGTTTCCAAAGCCTCTTGTTTTCACATCCAAACTATACATGTTTCCAAAACCTCTTTTCTACGTTAAAATTCAACACTTTCAAAACTAGGGTTTCTAGAATCTCCCTTTCCAAATCCTTGCCAAATCCTATCTTCCCTTTAGGAAACCAAATCAAATCTTCCCGCTTAGGAAACCGAATCCAATCCTCCGTTTTTGGAAATGAAATCAAACTTTCTCTTTTAGAAACCAAATTCAATCCCTTCCTAATTCAACCCTTTCCTAATTCTACCCTCTTTTCAAATCTTAACTTTTCAAATCTAAGCTTTCAAACTTTTCCTAACCTCAAACCTTTCCTAATCTCAAGATTTTCTAAAAAACTCTAAAACTTTCAAAATCTAAAACTTTCTAAATGTCAAATCTTTCTAAAATTCTAAGCTTTCTAAATTTAAAACTTTCTTAAGTTAAGACTTTCTAAATCTAAAACTTTCTAAATTCTAAACTTTCCTAAAGCTTTAAATCTTTTCAAATCCAAAACTTTCTAAACTCACAACTTTCTTGTTTTCAAAACTTCCTTGTTTTCGAATCTTTCCAAATTTCGAAACTTCCCTATTTCAAAACATTCCAAATTCAAAACTTCCCTATTCCAAAACATTTCTAAATTCAATACTTTCCTATTTGAAAACCTTTCCAAAAATGAAACTTTCCAAATTCGAAACTTTCCTAATTCGAACCTTTCATAATTCCAATTTTTCTTCAATCTTCCAAGTCCAAGTATTCAAGTCAATTTTTCTCCATAGTCCTTCCAAGTCAAATCCAATCTTTCTTTTTGAAGTCTTTAAGTCTAGGTTTCCTAAAACCGAGTTTTCCAAAGTCAAGTCTTTTCAATTCCTTCAATCAAAATTCAATCTCTTCAATTCCAAAATTCTAAATTCCAAATTTCAATCTTCTATTTTAAGTTCAATCTCTCAATCTTCCAATTCAATTTCCAATTCAATCTCTTTCTTCCAAATCAATTCTTCTATTTTCAATCAGATTTTTGTTTTAACTACGACTGACCTGATTCCCCCAAAGGGATACGTAGGCAACCTTCATAGGTGCGGTCACAACACTTTTCAAACTTTCAATTCCATCCTTAT
This sequence comes from Euryodendron excelsum, assembly GCA_033060915.1. NCBI lineage: Eukaryota > Viridiplantae > Streptophyta > Magnoliopsida > Ericales > Pentaphylacaceae > Euryodendron > Euryodendron excelsum. The sequence continues at coordinate 40,965,112 of CM065390.1, read as the reverse complement.
GGGTGCGGTCTCCACATCTTTCGAATCTCAAATTCCAATCTATTTTCAAAATTTCAATTTCAAAATTCTATTTCCAAATTTCTATTTCTATTTCTAATTTCTCAAACTTTCCAATTTCAAATCTATTTTCAAATCAAATCAAATCAATTTCAAATTAGTCTCTTTCCAAATCTATCTTCCAATTTCTCTCTTTTATTGCACTTGCATATCATGCATCATGTTTTTCTAAACATTATTTTTCAAAGTGAATAGGGTTGAATTACAGTTAGTCGAAGACTCTCATAGGTGAATCTAGGGTAGATTGACATGTAAGTACCGAAAGGGCGGGGTAGGGTGATGGCTTAGTGCGTTTTCCCTACACGTAACCAACCTCCGAACCTATATTACTAATTTCAAAGACCAAAATGAGTTATTTTTCAAAAAAGGGCTAAATATTTTCCAAAGGTTGCCAAACAACCTGTTTTCTTAAAAACTCTCTCTTGAGGTGGTATTTTCAAAAATCATTTTCTAAAAACCCTAAGTGTAGTTTTCGAATTACGCTTAGTTTTTAGGTGACCTAACTCACCTTAATCAAGTTAGGTGGCGACTCCAAATCTTTTTCAAAAGCCCTTTATTCAAATTTATTTTCAATTCAAACCTAGTCGCACTCATTCTTCTAGGAGGGTGAGTTCTAACGAGAGAGTATAGCATTTTTCCCGCTTGTGTGAGTATTCCTCGAGTGCGAAAAATCTGGGCGCGACAATCAGCAGTAGAGTTTAGCTTGGTCTTTGAGGTAGTGATCCCGAGGGCATTACTGAGAGGGTTATAGAGATGTGGAGATCCTTGCTTCCCCACGTGGATGATGACAGGCCATTTTTTGACGTGCCCATTGAGACTGAGAATTACCATTACTGGTTTCGCCGGTATGTGTTAGGACCTAGCAGGCTTGGGGATCTACTTTTTAAGATGCCTCTACCCCCTATGGGATACACAGACTTCTTGACGGCTATGATTGTTCAGGAGCATCATCACAGGCAGCAAAATCGAAGATTGATACAGGTGTTACGTGATTGACTGAGGGCGAGGGATACTAAGGTGGCTTCCTTAGAGATACAGCTAGCAGTGGCCACATTGACATATGATAGTCTATCGTTGAGTATTGCGTGGGGATAGAAGCGGTCGCATGTCTGTTCTTCTAAAGGATGGTACGGTTGAGGCTCAATCTCTGAGGGAGACAGTTGAGTCTCTTACTTGGAAGAGGGATATAATTCTAGCTACATGTGTAGATTACGAGCAGGGTAGGCTTGGATTAGCGGCAGCTAATGCTTCTTTGAGTGGTCCTCTTACTGATGACGTGGGTGGTGAGTTGACTGATTCTTCCATGGTTGACTCTTCTTCTGATGATAATAGGGAGCTTTATACTTTTGCTCCTCGTTCCTAATTCGGTTCTAGATTTTGACACCTGCATTTATAGAGAGACAACTTTCATCTTAGTATTTTCCTCATGTGGGTTGATAGGTCTTTTCCTTTATTACATGACTGGGATGCTTTCTTGTATGATTAGTACAGATATATATGAGAAATATAAATAGAAATTACTCCTTGTTGTTTGATGCTTTGATTGTATTATTATCTTATGAGAGAGCCCTCTGTTTCCTTGACCTTAAGCTTGGCTAACTCGGTGAACACTTTTCAGGATGCCTTTTGACCTATCAACTGTTCTGTCCACCTGTGACTTCTAGGAATGTTTTATATTTCTTTTTACCCGTGGCTCCTTCTTTGGTCCTTTTTTTTTGTTGCTATTCTTACTACTGGCACCCATGAGGTTTTCACCAGTCCTAGCTCTGTCATTTTTGCACCAAGGTGCCTTTGTTGGTTTTTATCAAGGTTGAAAATTATGTGTCATGCCACAACCTTACTTTTTTACCTACAGTGCCCCTTCAGGTTTTCACTGCATCCTCAGGAATGTGCTTTTTTTTTTTGGCCGGCTGTTTTTGTTAAGAAGTTCTTGAATAATGTTTGAGGTATCTCTTAGCTCTTTTTGGCAAGGTTGTGTTTCAGCGAGCTCATTTGGATTAAGCAATTTAACTTTGATCTAAGGGTACTTTTTATCAGGATTCGTGATATGGGTTATCTTTTTGAAATAATGGATGGAGGCTTTGCTAGCAATTTTTATTGCTTTTTAGCCTTATGTTTCTATTTATGTCTCACTATTGTAACATTCTCTTTTTCTTTTCTTTTGTTTCTTTTTCTTTGCTATATATATATTTTACAATGTTTCTTGCTTGGAGACATTTCCTCTTTGTGTTTCATTCTGACCCATTGTGGGTAGTGATCACTAGGTTGGGGGTTTCTTTTAGGAAGAAAAGTATTCGGCTCAAATTGGTTTATCAAAGGTTGTTTTTGAACATATGGTAATGAGAATGAAGGCCTCTCTTTATTTCAATTTTAAATTGCTTAGTCCATAGAGCTCTACTAATGAAATTACCACTGTGTTTCAGAGATTAAAAGAAATTGAGGGGAATGAGTTTTATTGCTTCCAAAAAGCTGATGGGAATCCAACTTTCAGATCACAAGTAGTATCACTTGACAGCATCAGAGTTTAACGGGTTAGGGAATTCACGACCATCTATTTCTTCCGAAATGAGAGCTCCTTCGGACATGACTTTCCTGACTAGAAATGACCCTTCATAATTTGGGGCGAACTTCCCTTGGGCTTCCTCTTGGTGGGGGAATATCTTCTTTAGAACTAAATCTTTGGGTTGGAAAGATCGTGGCCATACTTTCTTGTCAAAGGCTCTAGCCATTCGCCTCTTGTAGCATTGAGCGTGGTAAATTGTGGCTAATCGCTTTTCATCCGGTAAATAGTGTTAAGTGTATCGGTCATTAATCCATTCAACTTCATCTAGTTTGGTCTTAATCAAAATCCTCAAGGAAGGAATCTCGATTTTAATTGGGAGGACTGTCTTTATGCCATAGACCAACTTGTAGGGGCTAAATCCAGTAGAAACTTTCATAGTGGTTCGGTAAGCCATTAGTGCAAAAGGGAGCTTCTCATGCCAATCTCTGTAGTTGTCAATAATTTTTTGGAGGATTCTCTTGATGTTTTTGTTGGCTGCTTCCACTGCTCCATTCATTTGAGAACGGTAAGTGATTGAATTTTTGTGGGTGATGTAGAACCTTTGGCATAGTCTGGCTATTAACTCATTGTTTAGGTTGGAAGCATTGCCAGTGATGAGAGATTTAGGAATCCTGTACCGGCAGATGATGTGATTTTTTATGAACTTTTCCATGACCTTTTTGATAGATTGAACATAGGAGGCTGCTTCCAACCATTTAGTGAAGTAGTTAATGGAAACCAAGATAAAACAATGGCCATTGGAGGTCTTAGGAGTGATTGGGTCAATCATATCTTTCCCCCATATTGAGAAAGGCCAATGAGTTGACATGGAGTGGAGTTCTATGGGTGGTACTTTAATTTTGTCTCCGTGTATCTGGCACTTATGACATCGAAGAACATATCTGACACAATCTGATTCCATGGTTGTCCAGTAATACCAGTTTGGAGGATCTTCTTAGCGAGAGTATAGCCGTTCATGTAAAGACTGCAAACCCCTTCGTGTACTTCTTCCATGATGGCTTTGGTTTTAGTGGCATCGACGTATTTCAGTGGGCCAAACAAAGATCTTTTAAAAAGCTTCCGGCTATAAAATAGTGTCTTGCTAAGTGGCAGATGGTTTTTCTATCTTGGTGAGACGCTGAATCGAGAAATGCCCTTTCCATGAAGTGTCATTGAATATCATCGAACCATGGTCGCCTATCAGGCTCGGCTACTGTATGGAGGCAATAGGAGTGGGTGTCCTTGGTAAAAATCTAGAGGGGAGGTATTTCTGCACCTCCATCAACCTTGATTGCTGCAGCCAAAGTGGTTAGTGCATTAGCGAAATTATTCTTTGTTCGGGAAATGTGATGAAAGTTTATGCTTTTGAACAATCAGTGCAACTCTTTGATCTGTTGATGGTATGGGGAGAGTTTAGCATCTCAGGTTTGATTTACCTTTTTGGATTGCTAAATAACAAGGTCAGAATCTCCAAAGATAACTAGTTCATCAATCTTTATTTCCAGTGCCAATCTTAATCCGAGAATACAAGCCTCGTACTCAGCAATGTTATTGGTGCAGGGTTCTAGTTTCAGTGAGATAATGACTGTCGACTTCTGGTACTACTATTGCCCCAATCCCGGCTCCCTGTTTGTTGGAGGCTCCATCAAAGTACATTTTCCACTTGGGTTTCATTTGCCTTTCAGCTACACGTTCGGTGCATAGGATATACTCATCTGAGAATTAGGGTTCCATGGGTCGATAATCATTGATGGGGTTTTCGCCAAGGTAGTCAGCTATTACCTGCCCCTTGACTGCTTTGCGAGTGGTGAACACAATGTCAAACTTTGATAGGATCATGTGCCACCGTGCAATTCTGCTTGACAAGGTTGGTTTCTTGAAAATATATTTGATTAGGTCCATTTGGGAAATGAGAAAACTGGTATGATATAGCATGTAATGCCAAAGCCTCTGAGCTGCCCAAGTTAGCGCAACGAGTTTTCTCAAGGTCAGAGTACTTTGCTTCATATGGCAGAAACTTCTTACTGAGGTAGTCGACGGCTTGCTTCTTCTTTCCCGTTTCATCGTGCTGCCCCAAAACACACCCCATGGAAGTATCTAAAACTGACATGTACATCAACAGAGGGCGCCTGGGAGTGGGTGCTATTAAGATCGAAGGACTTCAGAGGTATTTCTTGATTTTCTCGAAGGCTGCTTGACAATCATCATCCCATTCTTTTGGAACATTTATCCTATGGAGTTTAAATACAAGCTCATAGAGATGAGTCATTTGAGCTATGAACCTATTGATGAAATTTAATTTTCCTAGGAAAGATTAGTTCTCTTTTTATTCTATTGGGGGTGGCATTTCAACAATGGACTTGACTTTAGTAGGATCGATCTTTATTCCTTTCGCATTAACTATGAATCCCAACAACTTCCCTAAGGACACCCCGAATGTGCACTTGGCAGGTTCAACTGGAGTTATTTGCGAAGTTGGTCGAATACTTTTCGTAAATTGAGCAGGCGGTCTTCCTGTCGTCTAGATTTAACAATCATATCATCCACATAAACCTCCACTTCTTGATACATTGTGTCATGGAACAAGGTTACCATGGCCTTTTGGTAAGTTGCCCTTGCATTGCGAAGCCCAAATAGCATAACTTTGTAACAATATACTCCTTAGGAAGTAATAAAGGTAGTCTTTTCTCTGTCTTCCTTGGCAAGCTTGATCTAGTTATATCTCAAAAAACCATCCATGAAAGAGAACATTTCATGACCAGCTGTGTTATCAACAAGAAGGTCTATGTGTGGTAGGGGGAAATAATCCTTTGGACTGGCATTGTTAAGGTCACGAAAGTTGATACACATCCATACTTTATCGTCTTTCTTGGGGACAGGGACAATATTAGCTAGCTACTAAGGGTACTCTACCACTTACAAGAATCCTGCTTTGAAGTGTTTGATTACTTCTTCCTTTACTTTTAGACTCCACTCCAGTTTGAGCCGCTTCAACTTCTGCTTGTAAGGACTTACTTGCGGGTTTAAGGGTAATCTATGCTCAACAATTGATTCATCTAGCCCTGGCATATCTTTGTAAGACCAAGCAAAAATGTCAAGGTATGCAGCCAACAGTTCTAATAATTCTTTGCGCTGCCATTGATCTAACCCTGTGCCGATTTTGAGCTCATTTGGGTCCTCCTTATTCCCCAGTTTAACTATTTCTGTTTCTTCAATATTTGGGGTGCTACAGTTTTCATGTCTATCCACTTGTTCTCAAATTTGTTTTGGTATTTCACCCATATAGTTCACATCTAGTTCAATTCCCAAACGCTAATAGTCAAATTTAGTGTCAAAGTATTTAATTGTCACGATTGGTATTTTTTGGGTTAGCTGAGCAAGGTGTTGGATTTGAGGGTCCCTGACAAGAAAATAATATACAATGAATCAACAAAAAGGAGTTTTTCTATTGATTTGATGTACTTGACATGATTTATTGAAATTGAAAACCAAAGAGAAACAAAACACAAGAATTCATGATCAGAGAGGGCTCGCTTGTAGCGAGTTTGATGCTTTGGGATTTACCCTAAAGGCTTTGTACCAAAACTTGTGGGTGTGAATGATATCATTGCTAGCCTAGTTATGAAGTTTCTCACTTGAAAACATTGCTCGAATGGACCCATCTTGAGTTATTTCGGTGTCGATCATCATGACAGGTGCTTCCTCTTGAACCTTCCTTGTCTTTGAACCTTTAATGGGTGCAGATGCTATCTTTCCCATGTCTAATTGCTTGAATTGATCAAGGAGGTCCATAGCTGCTTTCTTGTTATAAACACCCCATTTTTGCCCACTCAACAATCTTTGGTCCAACCGGACTCACATTCAAACTGACACAGGCACATTCAAGTCCAGACCAGTTTTCTAGAATCAATCTAGTCAATCAATCGCTTCACAGACCCGCTAGGCCTAATAGAGGCAAAATGACCAAACTGCCCTTGCGGCATTGCTCGGTTCATTTTTAGTTGGCACGTCTTCTTAAAGACTACAAGTCTCTATTTCAACCTCAATTCCAATTCCAATTCCAATTCCAATTCTAGTCTAAGTCAATAAAACTCATTTCGGTATGTCTTTTGGGAAAGTCAATCCCTCAGACGATTTTCGCTTTCCGATTTTTCACACTCGAGAAAAATACTTACAAGTGAGAAAAACACGGTACTCTCTCATTAGAACTCATCCTCCTTGAAGGAAGAGTGCGACTAGGTTTGAATTGAAAATTGATTGATTAAGCGCTTTTGTAACAAGGTTTTGAGTCACCACTTAACTTGATTAAGGTGAGTTAGGTCATCTAAAACTAAACACAATCTGAAGATTACACTTAGGGTTTTTGAAAAGGTTTTGAAAACTTCCTCAAGAAAGGGTTTTTAAGAAAAACAAGTTGTTTGGCAACCTTTGAAAAAGTTTAAGCCCTTTTTTGAAAATAACTCTATTTTAGTCTTTGAAAATAATGATCTAGGTTTGAAGGTTGGTTACGTGTAGGGAAGATGTACTAAGCCATCACCCTTCCTCGCCCTTGCGGCACCTACATGTTTATTCACCCTAGGTTCACTCATTTAGAATCGTTGATTAATATATGTCCAATACTATCCACTTTGAAAGAGAATTATATGATGCATGATATGCAAGTACAAGAAAAGAATTTGATTTTGAAAATAGATTTGAAAGATTTGACTTTGAAAGTAAAATTAAAAAGACTTGATTTAAAATTTGAAAGAAGGTTTTAGAAGTTGAAAATAGAATATGGAATTGGAGATTTGAAAATAGATTTTAGAATTAGAAACTTGAAATAGATTATGAAATTGAAAATTTAAAAAGAGTTGTGGAATTAGAAACTTGAAAAAAGTTATAACCGCACCCATGAGGGTTGCCTACGTATCCCTTTTGGGAATTAGGTCAATCATAGTTTGGACAAGAGTCTGATTAAAAATAGACACTTTGAAGTTTTTGAAAAGTTTGATTTGGAAAGATTTGATTTGAAAAAAGTTTGATTTTGAAAAGAGGCTTGATTTGGAAAAAGGGTTTAATTTGAACTTGAAATAAAAGATTTGAAATTGAAACTCGGATTTAGAATTGACCTTAGAATTGACTTTGATTTGAAAAAATGGAACTTGGAAGAAGAACTTGGACTTAGTTTAAGAAAGAAGAAGTTGAGTTTTGAAAATATTTTGGACTTAGATTGAAATTGGAAAACCATCTTGGTTTAAAAAGGAGTTTTAGAAAAGGGCTGAAGCTTCCTAACTTTAGGGTTAGGGTTGAACTAGGGTTTAGGCCTTCTAGGGTTTGGGTTACCTAAGACTGGAACATGTAGTTGAATTGGAAATGATTTGATTTAGATTTGAAAAGTTCAACTTTAGAAAGGTGGATTTAGGAAAGGTTCGAATTAGGAAAGTTGAATTTAAGGAAGATTTGAAAAGAGATTTTGATTTGATTTGGAAACTCTTGACTTGGAACGATTTGGAAAGTTAGGGTTTAGAAAAGGTTGGACTTTGAAAAGCTTTGAATTTAAGAAAGTTTCAAAATAGGGAAGTTTCGTTTTAAAAAAAATGCTAAATTAGGAAAGTTTCATTTTATGAAAGCTTCATTTTTGGAAAGGTTTTGAATTTAGAAAGATTTCAACTTTGGAAAGATTTGGAATTTGGAAAAGTTTGAACTTAGGAAAGTTTTGAATTTAGAAAGATGTGAACTTAGGAAAGGTTTGATTTAAGAAAGATTTGATTCTTGTTTCCTAAAATAGAAGATTCGATTTTATTTCCAAAAATAGATGATTTGATATGGTTTTTAAATTTTAAGGATTTGATCTAGTTTTCTAATTTGAAAGATTGAATTTGACATGGAATTGGAAAGGCTAAATTTTGGAAATTTAGAATTTGGAAAACTACGATTTTGTGTAGAAAATGAGATTTTTGAAATCTAGGATTTGATGTAAAAAAAGAGAAAGTCATGTTTTTAGGAAAGAGAATAAGGGTTTCCTAACCATGGAAACTAGGGCTTGACTTAGACTGCATAAAAAAAAAGAGTTTTTGAAAAGTAGACATTTTGAAGGGAGTTCCTAAGAAGGAAACTTGAAAACAAAAAGTTTTTAGAAAGTGAATTTTTGAAAGGAAAATTTAAAAAGAGTTTTTAGGAGACTTTTAAAAAGAGTTTTTAAAAAGTATTTTGAAAAGCAATTTTAGAAAGGGGCTTGAAGAGAGTTTTTGGAAAGGAATTTAAAAAGCAATTTGGAAAGGAGTTTGAACATAGACTTTTGAGATCTTTTGAATGTCTCACTTTCTTAAAACGATTCTAACCATAAAATTAGAACCATTCTAAGTCGGTGGTTTTGAAAACGACATGGATTTGAAATATGGACTAATATGATCACATTGAATATCACACTTTCCTAAAATAACCCTAACCATGGAATGGCTAGAATCATTTTAAGATGGTGGTTTTGATGAAAAGCAATTTAGGGTTTTCACTCAAAATATAGATCTTGATTGTCACAATGAATATAACACTTTCATAAAGCAACCCTAACTATGAAATGGCTAGAATCACCTTAAGATTATGATTATGAAAACAAGATTTTGAAAAAGATATTTTGAATGCAAGTTTGAAAGAGGATTTTGATACAAGTTTTGAAAACAACTTTAAATTTTTTTTTTTTTTAAAGAGATGTATGAATATGACGTGCATAATGCAAGTAAGGTTGTGAACATACAAGGTTGGCTTCACTATATAATCAAGGGGGCCGAATCCACATGGTCTGAGGTTAAACTAGAAGAAAGCTTCAGACATGGTAACTTTCAACAGTCCTTCCTACAGATGAATCGGGAAATCCCTTGTTTGAAGCGTGCAAGAAAGGGAGGTAGAAAATAGGGGATTAAAATTGAAGAAAACCCAAATGGGTTAGGAGGAAGAAAAGAGGGGGGAAGAACATAAACATAAAGAGAGAGCCTACCTTGTCTTCTTTTTATTTTCTTGCTTTATTTTGCTTTGCTTTGCTTGATCCTTAAGAGCTTCCAAGTTGTAGCACTTTGAGTCTTCAATGGAGGCTTTGGAGGCTTGTGTATAAGTATATGGAGTGTGCATAGGTGTTAGGGTTAAGTGTATGGTGGCTAGGGTTTGAAGAGACTAGAGAGGCTAGGGTTTTGGAAAGACTTCGAGCTCTGTAATTTTGAAAAGTAGAGTTTTTGGACTAAGTTTGCGAACCTCTTTTCACGTAGGGAGAGGCTCTGTTTTTATAAACACAGGACTAACTTGGCTCCTGTTGTAGTGGCGCTAGACTAATTTTTGGTTTGGTGCTATTGCTAGTGGCGCTAGCCACTTAGGAAATTTTTAAGGGCGGTAAGGAACATATCTTTTGACCCTTGATACATAAGGCAAAAGATTTGGGCACTTGTATTAGTGACTACCATGTAATTTTTGACTTGGCTTAACTAGGAGTTACTTTGGAAGGTTCGGGAATGTTCCGGGAGGCCAGGAATGGTCTGGAAGGCCGGAAATGCGTAGAAACCCTTGAAATAGTGTCCTAGAGGTAACAAACTTGAAAAACAAGGTCAGGATTGTCAAAGTGGTCGGTCGAGCATTTAAGGGCAACACAGTTAACTAGACTAACAAACCACCGAAGCCCGTAGGGGCAAAACGGTCAACTAGATCGACAAATCACTGGAATAGACTTGGAATGACTCATGAGAGGACTTAAAGATTGGAAAAACTATCTAGAGTGTTTCAAGGGGAATTATCAGTTCGATATGCAGAGCCGGTGTGGTTGAAAAAGGCGACCAACCCACCAGGGGCAAAATGATCATTTTGTACCTAGTTTGCCGGAATGGACTTTGAATGTTCTAGAAAGGTGCTAGAAGATTGGGAATTCTATTAAAAGCATCCTCAAAAGGTAAACGGTTTGATACTCAGAGCCGGTGTAGTTCCCGGAGGCGCTCGGACACCTAGGGGTAAAATGGTCATTTTGACCGAATGGTCTCGGAATTGGTCCGAAACCGATTGGAAGGCATTTGAACGTTGTAAGCACCCCATTTTTGTCTGCTCGGCAGTCTCCAATCCGTCTAGACTTGTATTCAAGTCAATATGGACATATTCTGAGTTAACTCAATTTCCAAGTCTAATCCTGTCAATTAATCGCTTTGCGGGCCCTTTAAGCCCAAATAAAGGCAAAATGACCAAAATGCCCTGGGGGCATTGTTTGGTCTAATTCCAATAGGCACGTCTTTTCGAAGACGATAAGCCCCCTTTCCAATTCCAATTCCAACTCCAATTTCAATTAAATCCGGCACACTCGAGAAAGTTGATTTCTCGAGGCAGTAAGTCCATCCTATCCGGCATGTTTTCGAAGAAACTCTTTGGAACCATAAGTCCCTTCAAGCCCATCAACCGGGACGAGACCTTAAGTCCTTGAGATGGTAGAACGGTCCACCTTTGGCACTTGCTAGCTCGCCAATACAAAAATGTCCGTTTCGGCATGCCTTCCGCAAAAGTTGATTCCTCAGGCGCTAAGTCCACCTAGTAGCTTCCAGAGATTAGGTAGTCTCTGAAATGATCGCGACCCATTAGAGTAACGAAAATACTCGTAAACATCGTAATCGTCAGAGTGATGGAAACACTAGCAAATAGATTGATATATGGAATTTTCAGCAAATCCCTATACCACAGGACCGTCATCAGAGTGACGGAAACACTCAAAACCTAGGTCAACGTCGGTGCTTGCTAGGCCACTTCGGTAAAAAATGACCAAACTGCCCCTAGGGCCATTTTCAGCACATTTCTCGAGACAATACCTAAGTCCTCAGAATGGTAATTCCATCTTTCTAAGATTATCTTAAAGACAATCCGGTATAATTAGGTGCCTTCTAGTCAGTTTCGGGCCAATTCCGAGACATTTTGGTAAAGATGACCATTTTGCCCCTAGGCATCCGAGTGCCCCAGGAACCACATCGGCTTTGGGTATCAAACCGGTAACCTCTTAGGAATGCTTTTTATAGTATTCCCGACCTTTCATTATCTTTTCAGATCATTCTGAGTTAGTTCTGGCAAACCCAGTGCAAAATGACCGTTTTGCCCTTGGTGGGCCGGTCACCTCTTTTAACCACACCGGCTCTAAGTATCAAATTGTTAACCTCCTGGGACATTCTAAGTAATGTTTCCAAATCTCGAGTCTTCTTCCGGGACATTTCGAGTCCATCCCGGTAGTTTTTCGATCTAGTTGACCGTTTGCCCCTAATGGCCCGGTCAACCCTTCCACAACATCTGTCACCATTTTTCAAGTCTGCTACCCTCAAGACACTATTCTAAGGGTTCTTGTCCTTTTCCAGTTTTTTGGGACATTCTCGGCCCCTTCAAATCGTTCCCAAACCTTCCGGAGTCACTCCTAGGGAAGCCAGGCTAAAAATTTCATGGTAGTCACTAGTATAGGCGCCCAAATCTTCTGAAGATACGTTTCTTGCTGACCTTAAAACTTTCCTAAGTGGCTGGCACCACTAGTAGTGGCGCCTAGCCAAATTTTGGCTTGGCGCCAATGTAAACTTTTGGCGGGCGCCATTGCAACATTAGAATGACCCATGAGAAGGCTTGAAAATTATAAACTCCCTTAAGAGTTTTCCAAAAGGTTACTAGTTTGATACTTAGAGCCAGTGTGGCTGGAAAAGGCGACCGACCCACTAGGGGCAAAATGGTTATTTTGCACCGGGTTTGTCGGAATGGACTTGAAACGATTAAGAAAAGTGTTGAAAGGTTGAGAATACTATTAGAAACATTCTTGAAAAGTAACCGGTTTGATATCTAGAGTCGGTGTGATTCCCGGAGGCAATCGGGTGCCTAGGGGGCAAAATGGTCATTTTGACTGGATGGTCTTGAAATGGTCTGAAACCAACTGAAACGAACTTGAACATACTGGATCATCTTTGGGACGATCTTGAAAGGGTAGACTTACCACTCTAAGGACTTAAGTACTTTCTCAAGAAGTGTGTTAGAAAGGCCCAAGGGACAATTTAGTCATTTTGGACCGGAGTGGGCTAGCAAGCACTAGTGTTGACCCGGGTTTTGAGTGTTTTTGCGACTTTAATGGTGTGTGATGAGTTGGCTTTTAAAGGTATCTCGTTCTTTGGTAAACGTGTCATGGCCAAAAGCCGAGTTCGGTCCTTTGACCTAGGGGGTTTGTAAGCAATTCCCGATATTGACCTGTTTGCGAGTGTTTCCACCACTTTGACGGTTGCGATATTTGCGAGTGTTTCCATCACTCTGACGGTGCGCGTTCATTCCGAAGATTGCTTGATCTCGGGAAGCTACTAGGTGTACTTATTGTCTGAGGAATCAACTTTCTCGAAAAACGTGCTGAATAACAGACCTTCTACATTGGTGGGCTAGTAGGCACCAAAGGTGAACCGTTCTACATCTCGATGACTTGGGTTCCATCCTAGTCGATGGGTTTAAAGGGACTTACTATTCCGAAGAGTTTTCTCAGAAAATATGCCGGACTAGATTAACTTACCGCCTGAGGGATTAACTTTCTCGAAAGGTGTGATGGATTGAATTTGATTTGAAATTTGGATTTTAAATTGGATTTGAGATTGAAATGGGGACTTACCGTCTCTAGAAAGACGTGTTGACTGGAATAGGACCAAGCAATGCCATGTGGGCATTTTGGTCATTTCGCCTCTATTGGGCTTGACAGTCCCGTGAAGCGATTGATTGATTAGATTAAGTCTAGAAAATTGATTTGGACTTGAATGTGTCTGTGTCAGTTTGAATATGAGTCAGGATAGACTGGAGATTGATGAGCAGGCAAAAATTGGGTGCTTACAGCTACCCATCTTTTTCTGTCTTTACTTGTTGAAGACAGAAAATATTAAAGTAAGAGTCCCATGTTGATCGCAAAGTGATCAAAGGGATGGAGTTTGAAAATCTTTGAAGACTAGAACTTGAAAATAGCAATTTGGCCCAAAGGGGCATTTAAAATTGAGTTTTGGTAGGAAAAAAGGGCAAAGCGGCCCAGATTTGACATTGGCGCCACTAGGAGTGGCGCTTGGTTTAAAATAACCTTGGCACCACTGCTAGTGGCACCAGGTTTTGGAATAAAAACTAACAAATTTCATATTTGAAGCTTGCGGCTTGTGAGGTTTTGAGAGAAAGTTTGTGAAGGATTTCGAGTGTTGAGCTGTGTGCATTGAAGAAGTGACTTTTGGGGATCTCGGAGGATTGCTGAAAGTGGTCACCCTCGCCAGAATAGTCGCCGGAGAAGAAGATTTTAGCGAAGAACTCCAAGAGATAAGCTTTTTGTTTTGGATTGATTTTGATGTATAGAATTCTGTTTGAGTCGTGTAAATAGTCAAAACTGATGTTTTGATGCATTTTGAACACTTTGGTAGAGTTATTTTTGCGTTTTGATGCTTGTTTGGTTAAATTTCGGTAGTTTTGGATGATTATATAAAGAGGGTTTTTGTAAGAATTGGAGATTTGTTCGAACAATTGGATTTTGAGTTTTTCGACTAAATTTTTATGCTATGTGCCTTAGAAAAATATGTTTAATAGCCTTATGCAATTTTTTGATTTTCTAAAAACTTTTTGAATTTTTGATTTTTCAAAAAATAGAAAATTGGTTGAAAAATAAGAAAATTTAAGAAAATAATGGAAATATTTGAATTTAACCTTTATAGAAATATGAGATTATTTTAGAAAATGTTTAAGGTAGTTTTGAAAGATTTTTGTGACAATTTTGAAAACCCTTGAATTTTTTAAAAATAGAACGGGTGTTTGAAAATTTTAAAATCTTAGGAATGTGCACAATTCTTTTGCATGTGTTGATATTATGTGATTGTAATATCATGAAGTGCACTGTTTATATTTTGTGATAGTGTTGTGCGCATTGTAAGGACTATTTACGAACGAGAATCTGCCAAAAATTCTTCAAAATTAAGAAAAGAGTTAGAAAATTCTTGAAATGAAATCTTTTTTTAAGGGAAAAGATATAAAATCTTTGTGGGTGGGCCTTTTTGGCAGAGAAGGCTCCGAGAAACTCGAGAGGAAAATGAATCTTTTTTTAAGGGAAGAATTTTGAAAATGAAATTTTGAGTGAAAACTTTTTGAGGAAAATATTTTGGACGACTTGAAAATAGATTTTGAATTTGTAAAACTTAGAAATTGATAAAGATTTTTAGAAAAGGAAATTTTTAGGGATTGAAACTTTGAGAGTTTTTGAGGATTGATTTTTGAATAGGAGTTTTTGAAAGAAAAAGGTTTTAGAAAATCTTGAGACTTGATTGGAGTAGAAATCTTTTGAGGAAGAAACTTGAGATGGACTTTGATTGAAAACTTTTGAGATTTATTTTGAAATGAACTTTTGATTTGGAATTAGAAACCATTTTGATTTGAAACTTGGGCAAAACATGTAGAAAATTCGCTTTAACTTAAAATTTGACTTTTTGAAGGCAAAATGTTTAGAAAATTCATTTTGACTTGAGACTAGCATTTTTTGAAGAAAAAATGTGTAAAAAAGTTCATTTTGAACCGAAACTTGACTTTTAAAATCAAAATATGTAGGAAATTCATATTGACTTAACATTTGAAATCTTTTTCACTTTTTTCCCTTTTTTTATGTATCTCTTACCTTTTTTGAACCATACCTACCATATATCGATGCTCTTACCTTGATTTGGCTTTCAGGATGGCTGACGCGGGCAATGGTGGTTCAGAGATGAGGCATTGATCTGAGAAGGGGGCTCGCACGAATTCTGCTGGTAGTTCCAGCCACTTCAGAGGTAGTCGTAGATTAGCTAGCCGAGCATCATTGAGCTATGGCGGGAGGGGGAGTAGACCTCGAATCAACCCCTTCCCTCCAGTCTAGCCAGCCTTTGAGGAGGAGATGGATGCTGAGGATGAGGCACTGGGCCTCGAAGATCGGGTGACATGTTACTAGCGGGCTTCCATTAGGCATAGGCAGACAGATGCAGATCTTGGTGACTTGAAGGTACCAGATATTTCTCCACTAGGGGACTTAGCTTATCATCCCAGCGTGTACTCCTAGCAGCACTTGCCTCCTCCCCGGTTACATGCATCTTTCAGAGGGGTCGTCGATCTTATTTTTAATACTATGCAACAGGCGGTTCCTTACCGAGCCTTCTTAGCAGAGATTGGGTTTAGAACATTTTTGGGATTACAGGCTAATCATCTGAATAGACATTTGGTACTGGCCTTGATTGAGAGGTGGTTTGGTGAGACGAGTACTTTCCATTTTGTGGGCTTCCAGCTAGGTCCTACTCCATTGGATTGGGCCATCATTACGAGGCTTTCTTTTGTTGGTCGATAGATCACCCTATAGCCAGTCATTAGGGTCGATGCATGTGCTTTATTAGACTTGCCACCTCATGAGCGTTCTGTTTTTTTAGTTTCTTAGCTTAGTTGGGTTGAGAGTACCTTTGCTATTGAGCCACCACTCGCATGGCAAGATGTCATAAGGCGACAACTTGTTTTGTATATCATTTTTAGCTCCTTCTGCAATAACAACAAGTCGCTCATCCCTTTTTGATTGGTGAGCATAGTAGCCGATCTAGAAGCTTTATCTGAGCTGGGCTGGGTGTCTTTTGACTTTGACTGCTTCCTTCGATCTATGCAAGTTTGGACCACTTCCTACTGGGGTAGCGTGACTGGTTTTTAACCCTTTCTTGTCTGGTGGAGCTATGAGTACTTGTCGGTCTACCGTCTCGAGGTTATAGAGGCTGATCTTTATCCTCGAGCCTTAAGGTGGGCTTGCAATCGGGTGACCCATTGATCTGAGATCACTGACTTTGTGATGATACGGGCGAACTTAGAGCTCATCGAGGTGAGGGATGTGACTTGACAACCCTTTGTTAGATCGGTTCATTATGAGGTAGTAAGGTATCTAGTTTCGATGTTTTTATCGAGGATTTCCTTTCTCAGTGACGATTCTTGGGAGTCTTATCTGAGAGACCGACATTGGTGCCAGTTTCATAAAGAGTTTCGGTCAGTAGGGGATTCGCCACAGTACATGTTCAGAGCCCTGGTTGAGGGAGTTCCTATTCTATATTAGGAGCATCAGCCAGGTGCTGATTTTTTGCTTCCTCTAGAGACTGATTACACCACACATTTTGGAGCTCAGTCTATAGATGCCTTTACCCAATTTGAGGTGGTGGTCGGTGGGTACGCCGTTAGTCAGGAGGTGGTGGACTTGGGGTGTTGAGCCGGAGGATATGTGCCTTAGGCCAAGTTCATTACTATGAAGGATTAAAGGGACCGATACCAGACTGAGCAGGACCAATTCTAGATAGAGAGGCACTAGTTCTAGGTCGAGGTAGCTACTTTGACCATCGGGTTAGCTCAAATGAGAGGTGGCGGGGTATGTTATCCTTTCTTTCTTCCTCTTCTTGTTTTGGAGCTGCTTAGTTATTCATCCTCTTTTGCTGATTACAACTTTTCCTTCTTGTACGGTGTTAGTGCTTCCAGTAGCCGTCTGCTTTGTTCAGAGCCAGGTTTCGGAGACTTTGACATGGACGTTGACTATGATCTTGGATGAGTCCCCTTTGCCATAGGCTCAGATTCCCTTATGTACTCTACCCTGGAAATGTATTTAGTTTCATTATTTATTTTGTAAATTTTGCATAGAATGGATATTTATGATTCAGGTAGTTAGATGTATGTATTAAT
Source organism: Euryodendron excelsum (assembly GCA_033060915.1). Taxonomy (NCBI): domain Eukaryota; kingdom Viridiplantae; phylum Streptophyta; class Magnoliopsida; order Ericales; family Pentaphylacaceae; genus Euryodendron; species Euryodendron excelsum. Next base: position 40,947,825 of record CM065390.1, on the reverse strand, counting down.
GCATGGACAGGTAGGGATATTTATGATTTACATAGCTAGGTATATGGACAGATGCATGTACAGGGATGATAATGATGTATATTTATTACATGAGATTAAACTGCTTTGGTGACTTCAATTTCTATGAGGAGCTATGTCCTACGTATGCGAAGCTCATGCCAAAATTTTATCAAAATACATACACATGTTAAGGATGCAACAGTTAATACCATGAATGGGGCGCTGCCAAGCTATACAACTTTGAAATGGCAACTCCTCCCTTGTCAGGGGTTTGGTCCTCCTTTTGGCTCAACCCTGCCTTGACTGGATGATAGAATTTCGTACATTTTCCAACCTTTTGATCAATTTTGACTTTCTACCTTGGGTTAGTGTATAGGATCTTTTGGCTTAAACTCTCAACCCTCGGGGCTTTGGCAACTACTTAGTTGACCTTTGGAAGAGTGATGAGCAGTCGGTCTTTCAATCTGAGGAGACTTTGTTGTAGGATCATAATGTAGGCTAAGTTATGGGGCTTTGAAACAATGGGATATGCATGCTCAAATTTGATGTTGCTTTCATTAGGGTTTAGATCCACATCGTCCTTAGTTGTTCTCCCAGCTTGGTTTGGCCCTCTAGCTTTTCTCTTTAGCCTCGGCAACACGTCTGGCTCATTTAGATCAAGTAATCCCTTTTTAATCAGAGTGGACTTCAATAGGTTTGTAGTGTAGGCCACGGTTTTGAGGTTTTATAAGAAAAGGTAAAGACTTTAACCTATAGCTTCTATTGGGCTTCCTTATCACCTAGGATCACCTTTGGATTTTCCTTCTTGCCTTTACTATATACTTCTCAGGATGCCATGAAATGACTGTTTTCTCTTCTGGCTCTACTATATGCTTTTCAAAATAGCACAAAATGGCTCTCTTCTGGCCTTTTCTTAGATATGCTTTTTTTTTTTGGCCTCTTGCCCATTGGCAAATCTTTTCTCTTTGCTTTCCTTTTTCTTCCATTTCCTTTGTCCTTTTTCCCTTTTTATGAGATGAATACTTTTACAACTGCTTTCTCGTAGATCTTTTCCTTAGCATTTCGATTTAACTCATTGTGGGCGGTGATCCCTAGGCTGAGTTTTTTTTCTTTAAAAGGAAAAGTAACTGGCCCAATAGGTTTGACAAAGGTTGCTTTTGACTGAATGAGAAATGAAATGAGGGCCCTTCTTCATGTTAAACTAGAGTGCTTGATCCATAGAGTCTTCACGTTGCTTCAACTTGATGGAAGATGAATGACATGCCTTGTGGAATTCTTAGTTATCTGTCTGCCTCAATGTGGGGGGAATAATCTTGGATCAGGGTTGACAGGAAATCTTCACTTTCTACGAGGCACTAGGTTATGGAAAAAGGAGTATGAACATATTTTTCTTTTCTTTTTCTTTTTCTTTTTTTGGGAAAATGAAAGATGGCTCCTCTTCTTTTTGATAGTCTGGCCACACATCGCTTAGTTTCGGTGTCTTAGGGTTTAGGGTTTAGGTGTCTTGCAAGTGTCACTTTTGGATAGTTTCCTCACTCATCCTTATCTTCTCTCTTCTCAGAATGTTGATTCGTCGGCAAGTGGTTAACTCATGCTATCATACCTTCCAAGTCAGGTCCTCTATAAGAAAGACCATATCCCTTGTATAGGAAGCTATTACCATTCACAAGAAAAATATAAGATAACAACAATGAATGAAAAGACCATCATTTTATTATCGCAGTGACAAGCATATAGTTCTTTAAAAGAAATGGAAATGTAGACATCAATTTAAAGACAAAATATAAAGGGATAGAAAGAAAGTGGGAGAAAACACCCTTCTCTTGTACGCTTTCGAAGAGAACCCCTTTCAGTAGGGCTTTGGGACAATGCCCACATTTTCTACAATCCATCCATGATTTTGATCTTTGGCCAAGGCAAGGTAGGCAAAGACTTCTTCTAGGGCTCTGGGTGTGTTGACAGTAAAGGTGCAGTTATCGGTTTCATTAGTCTTATTACTTTCCTTCATTGTCTCCTTGGTTTTTTCACCAAAGAGGTTGGCTAGCTCACCTCCCTCAAGTTCAAATGGCTCTGCCAGTGCTTTTAGCTCTTCTAGTTCCTAGCCCATGTCCTCATAGTTAAACTTAGTTGTAGGCTAAGAGTTTTCTAATAGGTGGTGCTCAACTTCGGCATACCTAGGGTGTAGAAACTCATCACCCCAACCGTCAGCAACCATGTCTTCGGCAAGGTCCTCCTCCACAAGTGTTGGTTCCTCAATTGGCCAATCTGCAGGCTCATGTACTTCATTAGGATTGTAGAGATAGATTGGGCATGGTGGGAAATCCTCTTCCCAGTCACTCTCTTTATTAGTCTCCCAATCCCTTTTATATTCTTAGACTATGATCTCATCCAAGGAACCCTCCTCTTCTATCTCCTTTAATATCACATTGACTGTATGGCCCGGTTGAGGATTTGTGGTCACATTGGGGGCAGGATTAGAGTTCATCGGTTGTAGATCAATGGTCTTACTGTCTATCAAGTCTTAGATTTTATGTTTGAGGGAGAAACAACTTTTAGTGTCATGCCCGGTGCCTCCCGAGTGATACTTACAAGTGAGGGAGCCATTAAAAGTTGGAGGTAGGGCACTTCGGAATGGACAGGCTGGTACGGGTTTTAGGATGTTGTTCTTTAAGAGGTTATGGTTGGTTTCAGTTTGGGTGCAGGCTAAGGCATTAAAGTTATAGAAGTGTCGGGTCAGCCTATTAAAGTTAGGTCATGCCCCAGTAGGGCCAAAGTTGGGTGCTTCGGCAGGCATGTTTAGAGTGGGCATGGGTAAGATAGGGTGAGATTAAAGTAGGGGACGGTATTGGGGTGTTTGAATGGGCAAGATAATAGATACTTCACTTTCCTTCTTAATCATTCCCTTTGTAGTAGCCACCTTTTTGGCTATGTTGGCAGTGCTTTCTCCAATTTTTGCATAGGGGTTAGTAATCCTCCCCGTCTTGAGGCCATTTTCTATCATTTCCCCTTACATGATGAGCTTGGAGAAGCTTTTTCCTAGGCTAGTGCAGAGTTTCTCATAGTATATGCCTTGGAACGTGTGTACGAACAATTGCACATACTCATTTTCTTCTAATGGGAGATTGACTTGTGCAGTTGCTTCCCTCCACCTAAGGGCATAGCTTTTGAAACTCTTTTTATTTCCTTTATTCATGGTCATTAAGGACCATCGGTCAGAAGTGAGATCATTGTTGTGGCGATATTAGGCTTTGAATGCATTGACTAGCTCGATCCAAGTTGTGATCTTCCTTAGGTTGAGTCGGGCAAACCATTATAAGTCAGATCCAGTGATGCTATGTTGAAACAATTGCATGAGGAGCTTTGGATCGTTGCCATGACCGCTCAAAGCCCAAACATAAAGACGAAGGAGGGCAATAAGATTACCAGTGCCATTATACTTTTGAAAGTCAGGCATTTTGAACTTGGCCAGTCTCGGATGGTCTGGGAAGAAGTACAACTTATCATAGGATGTGAGCCCAAAGAAGTCATGGCTGTGGAGGCTTTGTAACGAATCTTCCAACCCTTGAATCTTCCAACCCTTTTGATTCTTCTTTGTTCTTCCCCATAGCATCAGATTGTAGCACAACTCTTGGGTTAGTGTCGCGCCCAGATTTTTCGCACTCGAGGAATACTCACCCAAGTGGGAAAAATGTTGTACTCTCTCGTTAGAACTCACCCTCCTAGAAGAATGAGTGCGACTAGGTTTGAATTGAAAATAGGTTTGAATAAAGGGCTTTTGAAAAACATTTGGAGTCGCCACCTAACTTGATTAAGGTGAGTTAGGTCACCTAAAAACTAAGAATAATCCGAAGACTACACTTAGGGTTTTTGAAAACGATTTTTGAAAATATCTCCTCAAGAGAGGGTTTTTTAGGAAAACAGGTTGTTTGGCAACCTTTGGAAAACATTTAGCCCTTTTTTTGAAAAATAACTCCTTTTGGTCTTTGAAATCAGTGATCCTAGGTTCGGAGGTCGGTTACGTGTAGGGAAGACGTACTAAGCTATCACCCTACCTCGCCCTTTCGGTACCTACATGTCAATCTACCCTAGATTCACCTATGAGAGTCTTTAATTAACTAATAGTTCAACCCTATTCACTTTAGAAAAACAATGTTTGAAAAACTAATTTAGCATGATGCATGATATGCAAGTGCAAGATGAAAGAATTGGAAAATAGAAATTGATTTGAAAAGAAATTGATTTGATTTGAAAATAGATTTGAAAAGATGGAATTGAAACTGGAAACTTTGAAAACTTGGAAATAGGAATTTGAAAATAGCAATTTTGAAATTGAAATTTGAAAATTGATTGGAATTTGAAATTTGGAAAGATTTTGGAAACCACACCCATGAGGATGGAATCGAAAGTTTGAAAAGTATTGTGACCGCACCTATGAAGGTTGCCTACGTATCCCTTTGGGGGAATCAGGTCAGTCGTAGTTCGGATCGGAGTCCGATTGAAAATAGAAGAGTTGATTTGAAGAAGGAGATTGAATTAGAAATTGAAAGTAGAAGATTGAGAGATTGAACTTTGAATGGAGGATTGAAAATTAGAATTTGGAATTTTGGAATTGAAAAGATTGAATTTTGATTTGAAAAGATCGAACTTGGAAGAGAGAGATTTAGACTTATTTTGAAAAGACGAAGGTTTAGGAAACCTAGACTTAGGAAAGATAGGAGACCTAGGAAAGACTTGAGATTAAGGAAGATTGGATTGGAATGTTGGATTTGGAAAGATTTGGAAACTTGGAATTTAGGAAAGATTAGATTAGGGAAGTTTCGAATTAGGAAAATGTTATTTTTGGAAAGTTTCAAATTAAGAAAGTTTTGAATTAGGAAAGTTTTAGGTTTAAGAAAGTTTTGAAATTGGAAAGTTTCGAGTTTAGAAAGTTTTCGAAAAAGGAAAGGTTTTCAGATTAGGAAAGTTTTGAAAATCGGAAACTTTTGAATTTAGAAATGTTTTGAAAAAGGGAAGTTTTGAATTTGGAAAGCTTTGAAAACAAGGAAGTTTTGAAAATAAGAAAGTTTCGTTTTAGGAAAGGTTTGAAAAAGGAAAACTTTCAGTTTAGGAAATGTTTGAATTAAGAAAGTTTTGAGTTTAGAAAAGCCTTAGATTTAGAAAGATTTTGAAGTTTTGGAAAGTTTAGAATTTGGAGAGATTTAGGTTTAGAAAGATTTAACTTGAGAAAGTTTCAAATTTAGAAAGTTTTGAATTTGGAAAGATTTGAAATTTAGAAAGTTTAAGATTTAGAAAGTTTTAGAGTTTTAGGAAATCTTGAGATTAGAGAAGGTTTGAATTTAGGAAGAGTTTGAAAACTTAGGTTTGAAAAGTTAAGATTTGAAAAGAGGGTAGAATTAGGAAAGGGTTGAATTAGGAAAGGTTTTTATGTTCAAGTTTTGGAAACTTAAGGTTTAGGAAAGTGAAAAATTAGGAAGGATTTGAATTAGGAAAGAGTTGGGTTCTGAAAGTGATTGGATTTTGTTTTGAAAAGAGAAAGTTTGATTTTATTTCCAAAAACGGAGGATAGGATCTAGTTTCCTAAACGGGGAGATTTGATTTGGTTTCCTAAAGAGAAGATAGGATTTGGAAAAGGAGATTCTAGAAACCCTAGATTTGAAAAATTGTAGTTTTGACGTAGAAAAAAGGTTTTGGAAACATGTATATTTTTGATGTGAAAACAAGAGGTTTTGGAAACCTAGGTTTAGGGCAAAGTTTGAAAATCATGTTTTTGGAAAGAAAATTAGGGTTTCCTAATTGTGGGCTCTAAGGCTTGACTTGGGCTCTAAGGAAAGAGTTTTTGGAAAGTGCGCTTTTAGAAACGAAGGTTTTCTAGAAGGGAATCCTAGGGAGGAGTTTTTGGAAAGTGAATTTAGAAAGAGAGTTTTTGGAAAGATTTTTGGAAAGAAGGAGTCTTTGGAAAGTTTGTTTTTGGAAACATAGATTTTGGGAGGAAAAATCCTAGAGGGGAGTTTCTAGAAGGAAGATTTTTGGTAAAGAGAGTTTTTTAGAAAGATTTTTGGAAGGAGATTTTTGGAGAGAGCTTTTTAGGAAAGTAAATTTAGGAAGTGTTTTTAAAAAGCGAATTTTGGGGAGAAAGAGTTTTTGGAAAGGAGTAGAAAAAGGAAGTTTTGAAAAATAGATTTTGGAAGGGAGTTTTTAGAAAACAATTTTGAAGAGGGGAGTTTTAGGAAAGTATGTTAAAAAAAGAGATTTTTAGGAAGAGATTTTTGAAACGAGAGAGTTTAGAAGGTGTAAAAAACATCTCACCTTCCTAAAACAATTCTAGCCATAAGAGGACTAGAGCCACTTTCAGAAAGTGGTTTTGAAAACAAGGTTTGAAAATATAGACCAAAAGGCCACTTTTAATATAACACTTTCCTAAAGCAACCCTAGCCATGGAAAGGCTAGAATCACCCTAGAATTGTGATTTTGAAAACAAGTTTTTGAAAGAGAGATTTGGATGCAATTTTGAAAACAAGTTTAAAAACGTTTTGAAAAACAACTTTGAAAACCGTTTTTGGAAGATGCAATACTATGATATGCACAATGCAATTTGGGGGTCGTGAACATACAAGGCTAAGGCTTCACCACATAATCAAGGGGGCCGGACCCACGTGGTCTTTGGTTAGACTAGAAGAAAGCCCCCGACACGGTGACTCTCCCATAGCCCAATCCTACACATGGACGGGGAATCCCCTTGTTTCAAGCATGCAAAGAAAGGGGGGGAAAGAGATGGGGGATTAAAATAGAGAAAACCCAAGTGGGTTGGAGAGAGAAGAGAGAGGGGGGAGTGCGGAAATTTAAAGAGAAAACCTACCTTGTATCTTCTTTAATTTGCGCGCCGCGCTGTCTTCAATCTTCGGTCTTCGTCTTGATCTTCTTCTTCAACCTTCAAGGGTTGTCTTCAAATTTTGGATGGCAGCTCTTCAAGTCTTCCAAAGATGGTTGAAGGATAGTGTATGAGTGTATGGGGGTGTGTATGAGTGTATAGGAGGCTAGGGTTTGTGTATAGTGGCTAGGGTTTGGGAAAACCTAGGGAGGCTAGGGTTTTGGAGGTGCTTGAGCTCTGTATATCGAATTGTGTGATTCCTAGGTTAAGTTTGCAGACCCCTTTCACGTTGATCGAGGCTCTGTATTTATAGAAGTTGGACAAGCCTAGCGCCTGTTGCAGTGGCGCCAGGGCAAAATTTATACTGGCGCCACTGCTAGTGGCGCCAGCCATTTAGGAAACAATTAAGGTCGGCAAGCAACGTATCTTTGACTAGATTTGGGCGCCTGTACTAGTGACTACCATGTAAACTTTAGCCTGGCTTCACTAGGAGTGACTCCGGAAAGTCCGGGAATGATTTGAAGGAGCCGGGAGTGACCCGGAAGGCCGGAAAGGAGCAGGAACACTTAAAATAGTGTCCTGGAAGTATTTGACTTGAAAAGTGAGGATTGGATGTATCGGAAAGGTTGACCGAGCCTTTAGGGGCAAAACGGTCAATCGGACCGGAAAACTGCCGGGACAGACTCAAACTGTCCCGGAAGAGGACTTGGGATCTAGAAACATTATTTAGAATGTTCCCAGAGGTTGCCGGTTTGATACCCAGAGCCGGCGTGGTCGGAAATGGAGACCGGCCCACCAAGGGCAAAACGGTCATTTTGTACCGTGTTTGCCGGAACTGACTCGGAATGGTCCAGAAAGGTAAAGGAAGGTTGAGAACACTATAGAAAGTGTTCCCGAGTTATTACCGGTTTGATACCCAGAGCCGGTGTGGTTGAAGAAGGAGACTGGCCCTCTAGGGGCAAAACGGTTATTTTGTACCGGGTTGGCCGGAACTGACTCGGAATGGTCCGGAAAGGTAAAGGAAGGTTGAGAATACTATAAAAAGTATTCTCGGGACATTACCGGTTTGCTACTCAAAGCCGGTATGGTCGAAGAAGGAGACCGGCCCTCTAGGGGCAAAACGGTCATTTTGTACCGGGTTCGCCGGAACTGACTTGGAATGGTCCGGAAAGGTAAAGGAAGGTTGAGAATACTATAAAAAGTATTCTCAGGGGGTTACCGGTTTGATACCCAGAGCTGGTGTGGTTCCCGGGGCATTCGGATGCTTAGGGGCAAAATGGTCATCTTGACCGAAAAGTCTCGGAAAAGGCCCTAAGGGTAGTCTGGTTATTTTTCACCGAAGTGAGCTAAAAAACATGGGTATTGACCTAGGTGTTGAGTATTTCTGCTACTCCGACGGGGTTGAGTATTTCGCTACTCGGACAGGGTTGATGATTTGAGAGTATTTCCGCTACTCGGACGGGGTTGATGATTTGGGAGTATTTCCATTACCCTAATGGTTTTGTGAGTATTTCCGCTACTCTAACGGGTCTGTGAGTATTTCCGCTACTCTAACGGTTCTATGAGTATTTCCGCTACTCTAACGGTTGAGTATTTCCGCTACTCTAACGGTTCTGTGAGTATTTCCGCTACTCTAACGGTTGAGTATTTCCACTACTCTAATGGTTGTGTGAGTAGTTTTGCTACTCGGACCGTCTCGAGGAATAAACTGTCTCAAGAGAGGGATTGGAAAGGGGTCTTATCGTCTCCGAAGAGACGTGCCTGGATTGGAACCGTCTCGAGGAATAAACTGTCTCGAGAGAGGGATTGGAAAGGGGTCTTACCGACTCCGAAGAGACGTGCCTGGGTTTTGAGTGTTTCCGCCACTCTAACGGTGTTGTGAGTATTTCCGCCACTCTGACGGTTTTGTGAGTGTTTCCGCCACTCTGACGGTTTGGTGAGTGTTTCCGCCACTCTGACGGTTTTGTGAGTGTTTCCGCCACTTTGACGGTTTTGTGAGTGTTTCTGCCACTCTGACGGTTTTGTGAGTAGTTTTACTACTTGGACCGTCTCGAGGAATAAACTGTCTCAAGAGGGGGATTGGAATTGGAATAAGAAAGGATAATGCCCCTAAGGGCATTTTGGTCATTTTGCCTCTATTTGGGCTTGATAGGCCCGCGAAGCTATGGAAAGACGGAATTTGGACTAGAGGATTGGATTCGATTGGAATATATCCATAATGACTTGAAAACAAGTCTGGACGGAGTGTAGACTACCGAGCGGTCAAAAATGGGGTGCTTACAATTAGCAGGTTCGAAGTCTTTGGGAAAACCAGTGGATGATGACGGGGTTAGAGCAGCTTCTTTCATAGCCATGGACTGGATGAGCTTGAACATCTCATCGATCTTAGTCCTCATCTTATCGACTTCTTCTCGGGAGACGGATGATGACTCGTCAGAATTGGCGGCCATTAGTGCAGCTCTTTGTTGGGTAATGATGGGGTCTCTAGGTGGATACCGGTCTTTCTTAGGAGCAATGATGACTTTCTATAGTGTTGTTTCTGTAAAAGAAAAAGAAAGAAAAGAAAAAACAAGTACACAAGCCACAAGTTAGTTTCTGACATTTGTAAAGCTTTATGCAATGTATGCCTTAGGGGTTTCCCTTCTTGAGAGAGAGACTAATCGAGAGGGAGACTAATCACAATGGATTTGGCTCACTTTTTTAGATATAGGGGGGTATGCTCTTGTATGCAGATATCTTACCATTTGAGTGGGAACATTCATTCGTTCATGCATTTATTCATGAAAAATAAAAGAAGTACATTGAATTTTGGAGTTTAAATACAATGAAATTGAAATACATTTTAATAGGGGGAGAGGGAACAATTTCATTGGGACTTCCACCTATCTACTTTTACATTTGAAATCCTACATTACTATTAAGTCTTTGGATTCTCCTTTTTTGAGCTTGATGTTGATGAGGTCGTTGAGGGACCTTGTTGTTTGAGTGTCCCTTGTTTTCTTGGCAATCCTCTCTCCGTGAGCATAGCGGGATTGGAGCCCCTCTTATGGAATGACTTGAAATCCATGCAATGAGTCCTTAGGGTTATGTGGAAACTCTTAGAATTTTGATTGGTTTAATGCAAGGGAGAGTGAACTTGGTGTCACTCTCTTTGAGTTAATCATATATATAAAAATGTAGTGACTTGAGTTACTTTAGAACTCTTGTTTTAACATGGAATATTGAATGCATGAACATACATGTATAGAGTAGAGAGAGAGAACATGGATTTGTAAAGTAAACATGGATGCATAAGTAGTTATACAGACATTATAACAGCAGGAATACAAGCATTATAATAACAGGAATAAACAAGCTTAGAAGAAAGTAAAGCAATCGCCTTTTCCTTTATAGTTTTGAAATCGACGTGCGTGTCTTAAATCTGGTAGAGGTTCGGCTATGCATGGTGTCTACATGAGCATGAGTTTGAGAGTTTGCATGCTTTCTAAGAAGACTAGGTTCCTAGATCTTCAAACCTAGGCCTACTCCCCGAGGTGGTGCCATTATCGGTTGGTGATTTGAGCGGGGGAATCATCAGGAGGCCATAGGCAAAGAAACTAACACAACATTTTGTCCACAACCAATATACTGTTCTCTCTTCTAACTAGAAGAGACAAATTTAGGTAGAGAATGCAAGTATGCAAATGCTTGTGCTCAATGCAGTGTGTGTGTGAAATTTTGAAAAGTGGATAAAAGGGCCTAACAACTTTCATCCATCCTGTCCATTCCATATATACACTCATGACATACATGGCAATTAATATAATATAAAATAAATATGTGAACAAACGTCTACCTACAAAAATAAAGATGCAAAAGTCAATACTTGAATGATAAACTTAATGCAAGATTGAATAATTGAATGTGAATGCAAACAATGACATATTTTTTTAAAACAATTTTGAGAAGTTTGATTTTGAAAAATTCGAAGTGGATAGAATTAGACAAATTAATCAAAGACTCTAGATGAGTGAGGGTGAAGAGACATGACAATGGCCTAACCCTCTAACTTTGCCAGTGAAGTCGCCAGCTGTTGCACCCCAATTTTTTGCACTCGAGCAGCAATACGCACAAGTGGGAAAAACATGGCACTCTCTCGTTAGAACTCATCCTCCTAAAAGAATGAGTGCGACTAGGTTTGAACTTGAAATTCATTTGATTAAGGGCTTTTGGAAAAAGTTTGGAGTCGTCACCTAATATGATTAAGGTGAGTTAGGTCACCTAAAAGTAAGCACAATCTGAAGATTACACATAGGATTTTTGAAAAGGTTTTGAAAACTTCCTCAAGAGAGGGTTTTTAAAAAAATAGGTTGTTTGACAATTTTTAGAAAGTTTTAAGCCTCTTTTTGACAATAACTCCGTTTTAGTCTTTGAAAACAATGATTTTAGGTTCAGAGGTTGGTTATGTGTAGAGAAAACGCTCTAAGCCATCACCCTACCCTGCCCCTTCGGTACCTACATATCTATTCACCCTAGGTTTACTCATTAGAATCTTTAATTAATAAATGACCAATACTATCCACTTTAGAAAAGAACTATATGAAAGAAATTTAATATGATGCGTGACATGCAAGTACAAGAAAAAGGTTTTGATTTTGAAAATAGATTTGAAAATAAAGATTTGATTTTGGAAATAGATTTGGAAAAACTTGATTTGAAATTGAAAAGAAAGTTTAGAAATTGGAATTGGAGATTTGAAAATAGATTTTAGAATTAGAAACTTGAAATAGACTATGGAATTGAAAAAGGTTGTGAAAATAGAAACTTGAAAAAGGTTGTGACCATACCCATGAGGGTTGCCTACGTATCATTTGTTGTGAATCAGGTCAGTCGTAGTTCAGACAAGAGTTTGATTGAAAATAAATACTTTTAAGTTTTTGAAATATTTGATTTGAAAAGATTTGATTAGAGAAGAGTTTGACTTGAAAAAAGGATTTGATTTAGACTTGGAATAAAAGATTTGAAATTGAAATTTGGATTTAAAATTGACCTTAGAATTGATTTTGATTTGAAAAGAAGAAACTCGGGAGAAGAACTTGAACTTGATTTGAGTTTTGAAAACATTTTGATTTAGATTGAAGTTGGAAAACCATCTTGATTTAGAAAGGAGTTTTACAAAAGAGTTGAACCTTCTTAACTTGGGATTAGGGTTGAACTAGGATTTAGGTATCGTAGGGTTTAGGTATCCTAGGGTTGGAACATGTAGTTTAATTAGGAAGGTTTGATTTAGATTTGAAAGGTTTGATTTTAAAATGCTGGATTTAAGAAAGGTTCGAATTAGGAAAGTTGGATTTAAGGAAGATTTGAAAAAAGATTTGATTTGATTTAAAAAGACTTGACTTAATCACTTAATTTGAATGAATTTAGAAAGTTAGGTTTAGGAAAGACTAGCTTTTAAAAATATTTGAATTTACGAAAGTTTCAAAATAAGAAAGTTTCATTTTAGGAAAGTGCCAAATTAAGAAAGTTTTCGAATTTAGAAAGGTATGAACTTAGGAAAGTTTTGAATTTAGAAAGATGTGAACTTAGGAAAGTTTTGATTTTAGAAAGATTTGATTCCTATTTCTTAAAGTAAAAGATTAGATTTTATTTTCAAAAACAGATGATTTATTTGGTTTATAAAATTGAAGGATTTGATTTAGTTTCCTAAATGGGAAGATTTGATCTAGTTTTCTAATTTGAAATATTAGATTTGACATGGAATTGGAAAGGTTGAATTTTGGAAATCTAGAATTTATAAAGCTATGATTTTGTGTAAAAAAAGAGATTTTGGAAATCTAAGATTTGATGTAGTAAATAGTTTTGGAAACCTATGATTTGAAACAAAAGAGGAAGTCATGTTTTTAGGAAAGAGAATTAGGGTTTCCTAATCATGGAATTTAGGGCTTGACTTGAACTCCAAGAAAAAGTGTTTTTGGAACGTAGACCTTTTGAAGAGAGTTTCTAGGAAAGAAGTTTGAGGAGAGTTTTTAGAAAGTAGATTTTTGAAAGGAAGTTTAAAAAGAATTTTTAGAAAGTAGATTTTTGAAGATAGTTTTTGGCAAGAAGTTTGAAAAGTAATTTTGGTAAGGGGCTTGAACATGGAATTTTGAAAATCTTTTGAATGTCTTACTTTCCTAAAACAATTCTAATCATGAAAAGATTAGAACTAATCTAGGGTTGTCGTTTTGAAAATAACATGAATTTGAAATATGGACCAATATGATCACATTGAATATTACACATTTCTAAAACAACACTAACCATGGAATGACTAGAATCATCTTAAGATTATGGTGTTGATAAAAACCAATTTAGGGTTTGCACCCAAAATATGAACCTTGATGGTCACAATGAATATAACACTTTCCTAAAACGACTCTAGCCATGGAATGACTAAAATAACTTTAGGATTGTGTTTTTGAAAACAATTTTGAAAAGCAAGTTTTGAAAGAGAGTTTTGATGCCAGTTTTGAAAACAACTTTTTGAAGACAATTTTGAATGGATGAATGAATATGACATGCATAATGCAACTAAGATCGTGAACATACAACGTTAGGGTTCACCAAATAATCAAGGGGGCTGAATCCACGTGGTCTAAGGTTGAACTAGAAGAAAGCCCATAACACGGTGACTCTCAACAGTCCTTCCTATGCATAAATTAGGGAGTCACTTGTTTCAAGCATGCAAGAAAAGGAGGTAGAAGATGGGGGATTAAAATAGAAGAAAACTCAAGTGGGCCAGAAGAAAGAAGAAAGAGGGGGATAGTACATAAACACAAAGAGAAAGCCTACCTTGTCTTCTTCTTGTTTTGCTTACTTTATTTGCTTTGCTATACATAGGCTTCGAAAGCTTCAAAATTGCAACACTTGAGTCTTCAATGGCTTGCTTTGAGATTGGTGTATGAGTGTATAAAGTGTGTATAAGTTTGGATTAAATTGTATGGAGGCTGGGGTTTGAAAAAACTAGAGAGGGCTAGGGTTTTGAGAGGATTAGAACCCTGTATTCAGAGAGATAGCATTTCTGGAGAGAGATTATGGACCCTTTTCACGCAGGGGGAGGGTATGTATTTATAGACACAAGAATAGCCTAGCGCTTGTTGCAGTGGCGAGTGGCGCCAAGCAAATTTTTGGCTTTGCGCTACTACTAGTGGCGCTAGCCACTTAGGAAAGCTTTAAGGGCGGCAAGAAATATATCTTTCGACCCATGATATGCATTGTAAAAGATTTGGGCCCCTATACTAGCAACTACCATGTAATTTTTGGCTTGGCTCCACTAGGAGTGACTCTGTAAGGTCCGGGAATATTTGGGGAGGCCAAAAATGATCCGAAAGACCAAAAATTGGTAGAAACTCTTGAAATAGTGTCTGGGGGATAACAGGTTTGAAAAACAATGTCAGAATGTTTAGAAAGGCGAATCGGCCCGCTAGGGGCAAAATGGTCAATCAAACCAATAACGTATTGGAATGGACTCAGAATAATCCTTGAGAAGACTTGAAGATTAGAAACACCTTTAAGAGTTTTTGGGAAGGTTACCGGTTTGATAGCCGGAGCCGGTGTGGCTGAAAAAAGCAACCGGCCCACCACGGGCAAAATGATCGTTTTACACCGAGCTTATCGGAATAGACTCAGAACGATCTAGAAAAGTGTTAGAAGGTTGAGGATACTATTAGAAGCATTCTCAGAAAGTAACTGGTTTGGTAACTAGAGTTGGTGTGGTTCTTGGAGACAATCGAGTGCCTAGGGGCAAAATGATCATTTTGACCGGATGGTCTTGGAATTGGTCTGAAATTGACTAGAAGGCACTTGAACATGCCGTATCATCTTTGGGATGATCTTGGAAGGGTGACCTTACTACTCTAAGAACTTAGGTACTTTCTCAAGAAGCATGCCAGAAAGGCCCAAGGGGCAGTTTGGTCATTTTTCACCGGAGTAGGCTGGCAGGCACTGGTGTTGACCCAAGTTTTGAGTGTTTCCACAACTCTAATGGTGTGTGATGAGTTAGTTTCTAAAGGTATCTTGTCTTTTGGTAAACATGCCACGACCAAGAGGCGAGTTCGGTCCCGTGACACAGGGGGTTTGTTGGCAATTCTCGATGTCGACCTGTTTGTGAGTGTTTTCGCCACTCTGACAGTTGCGATGTTTATGATTGTTTTTGTCACTCTGACGGTGCGTGTTCATTCCAAAGACTGCCTGATCTCAGGAAGCTGCTAGGTAGACTTATCATCTGAGGAATTAACTTTCTTGAAAGACGTGCCAAATAATGGACATTTTACGTTAGCGGGCTAGCAGGCGCCAAAGGTTAACCGTTTTACCATCTCGGGGAGTTGGGTTCTATCCCGGTTGACAGGTTTGAAGGGACTTACTGTTCCAGAGTGTTTTCTCAAAAAACTTATTGAATTGGATGGACTTACCGCCTTAAGGATCAACTTTCTTGAAAGACATGCTAGATTGAATTTGATTTGGAATTTGGATTTGAGATTGAAATAAGGACTTACTGTCTCTAGGAAGACGTGCCAACTGGAATAGGACCAAGTAATGCCACATTGGCATTTTGGTCTTTTTGTCTCTATTGGGCCTGACGGGCTAATGAAGTGATTGATTGATTAGATTAAGTCTAAAAAATTGATTTGGACTTGAATGTGTCTATGTCAGTATGAATATAAATCCGGACGAACCAGAGATTGTCGAACAGGCAAAAATGGGGTGCTTACAATTGGTAGGTTAGAGCTTTCCCCTTCTTTGTCCTTCCATTTCCTCATTCTTTCTACTTCGGTAGAGGTGTAAAGTCGGCTCGACCGGGTTATCCCTCCTATTTCTGCTATAGGCTCTTCGGTGCTTTGGGGCTTTGGGGCTTGTCAAGGGAATAATTTCACGGGACAGTATGAAGGCTGAATATTAGCAATTGAGTTATAATAGGAAGAGTTACCTTTAGGTGTATGTTCAAAGGAACTACCGTAGGTGGAAGATTTGTGAGGATGGGTAGGGTGGTAGATATAGTTAGTTTCTTTGGTAGCACCAAGGGCAGTTGAGGTCGCATGGCTCCCGAGTGTTAGTTTGGGGTTCGAATCTAGCCATAGCAACCATGGGTTCAGGTTCAAGCAAAAGGGTGAGAATAAGGCAGTAATAAGGAGGATGGAGTAGAGTTTTGATGGTCAGGTTCATGTTGGATTGACGAGGTCATATGGTGAGGAAGGTGTGGTCCTGGCATTATGGCCCTTTTAAGACTTAAACCATCCTTTTTGGAATTACAACCGATAGGCTATATAGAGTGCCTTTGTTAAAGTTCTTACTTTTCAGTAGTATACTCTCTTGCAGCTTATGAATCATGGCTTTTACTAAGATGGAAGAGGTTGAGCTAGCATCCATTTTTCTTGCCTAAAGAGATGAAATGAAAACAAGAACAAAAGCCCCAAGTTAGTATTTAGTATTTAGAGAACTTTATGCAATGCATGTATTAGGGGTGTCCCTTCTTACAATGGAGAATAAATATGATGCATTTGGCTCACTTTTTGGAGATATGGGGGTTGCCCCTATATGCAGATACCTTACCGTCGATTGAGAACATATATTCATTCATTCATTCAATTGGAAAAAGTTAGGAGAGTACATTGAACTTTGAGTTTGAATACAAAAGAATCAAAGCACATTTTAATAAGGGAATGAGGAACATTTTTCTTAAAACGTTCACCTATCTACTTTTACATTTGAGATCCTAAACTACTCTTGAGTCTTCAGATTCCCCTTCTTTGAGTTTGACGTTGACGAAGTCATTGAGAGACCTTATTGTTTCATTGCCCCTTGTCTTTTTTGCAACCCTGTCTCCGTGAGCATAGAGGGATTGAGGCCTTTCTTTATAGAATGACTTGAAATGTATGCCATGAGTCCTTAGGGTTGCATGGGAAAGCCCTAGGAGTTTGGTAGGTTTATGCAAGAGAGAGTAAGCTTGGTGTCACTTTCTTTGGGTTAATCATATGCATGAGGATGTAGTGACTTAAGTTTCTTTGGAACTCTCGTCTTGATATGAAGTATTGAATGTATGTATTAGTATGCCAAGAGTATAGAGAGAGAGATAATGCAATTGTAAAGTAAATATGCATGCATGAACATTTATACAAGTATTATACCAGCATGAATAGATAAGGATAAAGGAAAGTAAAGCAGTTGCCCTTTCCTTTATGGTTTTGAAGTTGACGTGCGTGTCTTAAATTTGGCAGAGGTTCAGCTATGCATGGTTTCTACATGAGCATGAGGTTGAGGGTTTACTAATGTTTCTTAAGAAGGCTCGGTTCCCAAATCTTCAAACCTAGACCTACTCCCCGAGATGGTGCCATTATCGATTGGTGATCTGAGCGAGGGGACCATCATCAGGTCGTAGGCTAAGAAACTGACACAACACCTGCCCATAACCAAAGTACTCTTCCCCTTTCTAGCTAGAAGGGTCATAACCAGATAATAATGCAAATATGTAAATGCGAGTGCATGTGCAGCTGTAAGCACCCCATTTTTGCTCGCTTGGCAGTCTCCAGTCCATCTAGACTTGTATTCAAGTCAATACGGACGTATTCCAATCTAAATTAACTCACCAAGTCTAATCCCATCAATCAATTGCTTCGCGGGCCCTTTGGGCCCAAAATAGAGGTAAAATGTCCAAAATACCCTTAGGGGCATTGTTCGGTCCAATTCCCATAGGCACGTCTTTTCGAAGACAGGAAATCCCCTTTCTAATTCCAATTCTAATTAAATCTGACACACCTTTCGAGAAAGTTAATTCCTCAAGGTGGTAAGACCCTCTAATCTGGCACGTTTCTGAAGAAGCTCTTTGGAATAGTAAGTCCTTTCAAACTCGTCGACCGGGACGAGGCCCCAAGTCCCTGAGATGGTAGAACGGTCTACCTTTGGCGCCTGCTAGCCCGCCAATACAAAAATATCCTTTTCGGCATGCCTTCCGAGAAAGTTGATTCCTCAGGCGCTAAGTCCATTTAGCAACTTCTCGAGATCAAGCAGTCTCTAGAATGATCTCGAACCGTTAAAGTAGCGGAAGTACTCCCAAACATCGCAAATAGGTCGATATAGGAGAATTGCCAACCATTAGAGTGGTGGTCCTTGTATCACGGGACCACCATTAGAGTGGCAGAAACACTGAAAACCCAAGTTAACACCAATGCCTGCTAGCCCACTTCAGTGAAAAATGACCAAACTGCCCCTAGGGCCATTTTCGGCATGTTTCTTAAGAAAGTACCTAAGTCCTTAGAACGGTAAGTCCACATTTCCAAGATTGTCTTAAAGGCAATCCGGCATGATTACGTGCCTTCTAGTTAGTTTCAGGCTAATTCCGAGACTTTTCGATCAAGATGACCATTTAGCCCCTAGGCATCCGAATGCCCCGGGAACCACACTGGCTCTGAGTATCAAACCGGTAACCTCCCGAGAATGCTTCTTATAGTATTCTCAACCTTTCATTATCTTTTCGGATCATTCCAAGTCAATTTCGGCAAACCAGGTGTAAAATGACCGTTTTGCCCTTGGTGGGCCGGTCGTCTTTTCCGACCATACCGGCTCTGGGTATCAAACTGGTAACCTCTTGGGACATTCTAAATAATGTTTCCAAACCTCGAGCCTTCTTCCGGGACATTCTGAGTCCGTCCCGGCAGCTTTTCGGCCCAGTTGACCGTTTTGCCCTTGATGGCCCGGTCAACCCTTTCAGCACATTCTGTCCTTATTTTTCAAGTCTACAACCTCCAGGACATTGTCCTAAGTGTTCTTGTCCCTTTCCGGCCTTCCGAGTCATTCCCGGCCCCTTTAAATCTTTCCCGGACTTTCCAGAGTCACTCCTAGTGAAGCTAGGCTAAAAATTACATGGTAGTCACTAGTACAGGCTTCCAAATCTTCTGAAGATACGTTTCTTCCCGACTTAAAAGCTTTCCTAAGTGGCTGGCACCACTACAAGCCAAAAATTGGCCTGGCACCACTCCTAGTGGCGCAAATGTGTATTTTGGCTTGGCGCCACTACAACAGGTGCTAGGTTGTTCTTTTCTTTATAAATACAGAGCCTCTTCCAGAGTGAAAGAGGTCCGCAAACTCAGTTTAAAAACCCTACTTTTGAGACACCAAGCTCATAGCCTCCCAAAAACCCTAGTCTCCTTTAGGTTCTCTAAACCCTAGCCTCCATACACAAACCCTAGCCTCCTATACACTCGTACACACTCCCATATACTTATACACTAGCCTCCAAAGCCTTCATTGAAGACTTGAAGTGCTGCAACTCGAAGCTCTCGAAGATCAAGACGAAGACTGAAGCGAAGACCGAAGCAAAGCAAGAAAAACAAAGTGCGCAAAGCAAAGCAAATAAAGAAGATACAATGTAGGCTCTCTATTTAAGTTTACGCATCTTCCCCCTCGATGTAAGTTTGAAAACAACTTTGAATGCAATGTAATGAATATGACAACCACAATTCAATAGGGACGTGAACATACAAGGTTGGGCTTCACCACATAGTCAAGGGGGTCAAACCCACACCATCTTAGGTCGAACTTGAAGAAAGCCCCAGCATGGTGACCTTCAACAATCCTTCCTAGGCATGAATCGGGGAGTCCCTTGTTTCAAGTATGCATGAAGAGGAGGCAGAATATGTGGATTAAAATAGAAGAAAACCCAAGTGGATTAGGAAAGATAAGAGAGAGGTGGATTACATAAAAGTAAATAGAAAACCAACCTCGTCTTCTTCTTGCTTTGATTGCTTTATTTGTTTTACTTGATTTGAACTTTAAGAGCTTTAAAGATGCATCACTTGATCTTCAATGGATGTTATAAGGCTTGTATTTAAGTTCATAGCATGTATAGAGGCTAGAGTTTAAGTGTATGGAGGCTAGAATTTGAGGAGGCTTAAGAGAATTAGGGTTTTGAGAGAATTTAAACTCTGTTTTCAAAAAGACAGTTTTTGAACTGAGTTTGCGGACCCTTTTTACGTAGGAAGAGAGTCTGTATTTATAGGCAATTGAAACAGTGGTGCCAGTTCTCTTTTAAACTTGGCGCCACTCCAGGCCATTTATTGGCTTGGTGCCACTACTAGTGGCGCCATCCATTTAGGCAAGTTTTAAAGCGGCAAGAAACATATCTTTTGACCCTTGAGACGCAAAGTAAAAGATTTGGGCATCTGTTCTAGTGACTACCATGTAATTTTTGGCTTAGCTCCACTAGAAGTGACTCCAGAAAGTTTGAAAATGACCCAAAAGGCCAGGGATGGATGGGAACCTCTATAAGAGTATCCCAGAGATAAATGGCTTGAGAACCAGTGCCGGAGTAGTTGAAAAGGGTTACCGGCCTACTAGGGGCAAAATGGTGAATTGGACTGGGGAAACACCGGAATGGTCTCGGAGTGACCTGTGAGAAGGTGTGAACGTTGGAAACACTATCAAGAGTGTTCTGAGGGGTCTCGGTTTGATACCTAGATCCGGTGTGTTTAGAAAAGGCGAACGGTCCACTAGGGGAAAAATGGTTATTTTGCACCGAGCTTGTTGTAATAGACTTGGAACGATCCGAAAAGGTGATAGAAAGTCAAGATTACTTTTACAAGTATCCTCAGGAGATAACTGGTATGATATCCAAAGCCAGTGTGGTTCCCGGAAGTGAACGGATGCCTAGGGTTAAAATAGTCATTTTGACCCGATGGTCTCAAAATTGATCTGAAACCGACTGGAACGCACTAGAACGTGCTAGATTATCTTTGGAACAATCTTGGAAGGGTGGACTTACCATTCTGAGGACTTAGATACTTTCCCGAGAAGCGTGTTGGAAGGCATAAAGTGCAGTTTGGTTATTTTTTACCAGAATGGGCTAGCAGGCATTAGTGTTGACCCAAGTTTGGAGTGTTTCCATCACTCTGACGGTGTGTGTGAGTTGGTTTCCAAAGGTATCTTGTCCTTCGGTAAACGTGTCACGGCCAAAAGGCGTATTCGGTCCCGTGACATAGGGGTTTTGTAGGCAATTCCCAATGTCGACCTGTTTGCTAGTGTTTCCGCCACTATGACGGTTGCAATGTTTGTGAGTGTTTCCGTCACTCTGACAGCGTGTGTTCATTCTAGAGACTATCTCATCTCAGGAAGCTACTAGATGGTCTTATCGTCTCGGGGCCTTAGGCATTTTTCAGATCGACGTGTCGAATAATGAACATTCTACATTGGCAGGCTAGTAGGTGCCAGAAGTGAAGCACTCTACCATCTCGAGGACTTGGGCTCCGTCCCGGTTGATAGGTTTGAAAGGACTTACCATTTTAAAGAGTTCTCTCGATAAACGTATCGACCTGGATAGTCTTACTGTCTGAGGGATTAACTTTCTTGAAAGACGTATCGAATTGAGTTTGATTGGTTTGGATTGGAATTGGAAATGGAATTGAAGTTGAAGTTGAAATCGGGACTTATAGTCTTCAAGAAGACGTGCCAATTGGAATTGGACCGAGTAATACACTAAGGGTATTTTAGTCCTCTTGCCTCTATTGGGCCTAGTAGGCCCATGATGTGATTGATTGGCTGGATTGGGTTTGAAAAACTGGTTTAGACTTGAATGTGTCCGTGTCAGTTTGAATGGGATTCTGGTCAAGCCGAAGATTGCCGAATGGGAAAAAATGGAGTGCTTAAAGACAAGCGAAGACAAACAAAAGAGAGGCAACTGTAAGCACCTCATTTTTTTCTACTCAATAATTTTCAATCCAAACCAATCCTCTAGTAAAACATGACAACACTTTCGAGCCCTGAATGGCTTTCCAAAGATGAAATCAAACCACTTAAAGTTCAAATGAATGCTTTCAAGCCTAGAGGGTCCAATTAAATCCAAAATGACCAAAATGCCTATAGGCACTCCAAGCAGCTTTCCAAGACTAAGCGGTCTTTAAGGCTAATCGCCAACATGGTTGAAGTGACAGAAACACTCACAAACCTTGAACGACTCACTTTTGACTCCTGTTAGCCCGTAGACGTAGAATATCTGTTATGCCCCTTTAGTATCAGGCAATTTCTCAAGATTGGTCAATCTTTGGAACCAACAGCCAAAATTGCCAAAAACACTCATAAACTATCAAGTTGTCAAAGTGGCGAAAAAGCACCCATCAACAGGTTGACATGGGCACGCCAAAAGTAACCTAGTGTCGCGGGACCGAGTACGCCCCTTGGCCATGGCACGTTTACCAGAGAACGATATACCTTTGGAAACCAACCTATCACATCTGTTGGAATGACGGAAACACTCGTAAACCTAGGTCAACACATGCGCCTGCTAGCCTAACACAACAAAAAATAACCATTCTGTCCCTAGGTAGTTCGGTGCACCCTTTAAAAAAGTATAAATCCTTCAAGATGGTAAGTCTACCCTTTATGACTGTCTCTTGACAGTTTGACATGTGTAAGATGTTAATCAAGCCAACTCTTGACTTGTTTCGGTGATACCTAGTCAAAATGACCATTTTACCCCCAAGCAAACCAAGACGGTAAGACTATCTTCAAAATTGTCTCTAGACAGTTCGGCATGTTCAATATACCATTCAAACCAACCTGGTCTCATTTCGGTCAACTCTGGTCAAAATAAACGTTTTGCCTCCGGGCACCCCAGCATACTCCTTGGGAAGTACAAGTTCGTCAAAGCGGTAAGACCACCCCAAAACTATCTCTAGGTTGATATGTATACCCTTGTGTCTAAATAAAGTCCATTCTAGACTCATTCTAGAAAGTTCTAGTCAAAATATCCATTTTGCCTGTGTCGACCCAAGCACACTTTCAAACCACATTGACCTCGGGAATTAAACCAGCATCCACCGGGACACTCCAAAGAAGGTCCCTATCATTCTCGGACAAGTCTCTTGACTCAAAGTACACTTCAATCAATAAAAGCTTCATGAAGCGTGTCACGCTCACTCCTAATCAGGTGTCATTAACACCATCTTGACGTGAGTGTGATTGCACATGCCACCAACCTGTAAGCAAAACCTCACAAAGTAAATAAATCTTAAGAGGATAACCAATATCATTATATATTAAACCACCCAAGAATAATAAATATACACTAAAAAGGTAATTAAAACCATCTCATACATATTACAAGACCATAAAATAAATAAATCTCAAGAACTCCAATTCATGTATATAACATATACAACGACCAACAACATAACAACAAGAGCTTCTTGAAACTCTTTAACTCAACATCAACAACAAATACAATAGCCACAATGACAGCAACAAAGACTACAGTAAACTAGACCTCCATCTCTAACTCGCCTACCAAAACAACTTGTGTGGGTATGAGCTATATATTAGCATGCTCACTAAGATAATCAATACACGTAAAGAATGAATAATAAACAACTATTGAGTTAATCATCAATAGATAATCCACCACCATTAACAACAAGAATGCCCTTTATGATGCAATGTATAATACGCCACATATGTGTGCGCTATTTTAATAATATTAGCCCAATATATCGATGGCTTGTTATCAATGTATCTCCAACATCAACACCCTTAGGTTAGCCCCACATCAACTAAACCTTCTTCGGTGCAATGCAAGTTGTGCACATAATATGTTTTGTATGCAAACATCACCTCATAATCCAATAACCAATATCAATATTGATAATAAGACATTCAACACAACATGATTAAGAATATCTTAAACTCCCCACCTTTTATCACTTATAAACATAGTCGAGTCACTCCTTCGGTTGAATCGGAGTACTTTGCTTCGCTTCCGAACTTATCATCCAAAGCCACGTCAATCTTCTAAAACATATGCATCACTTAATAAACAATGCATGTTTATGGCTTATAAAACATTAGAAACACAATGTGACATGTTAAACCTTTCCTAATGCAATGTAAAGGACTAAAAAGTGTAATAATGTAAACTCACTAACCGTTAGGACGGTCTTGAGAACTGCTAGGATGATAAGAGGCAAGGAATAGCCTACATTGACTTATCATTAGAATGAACCCCATCATTGTCTTGACGACTACAAAAAAAGAATACCACAAATTGGGCTATCATGAGGATGGTACCCAGACCCATCCAGACAACCAGAGGCCTACAATTCCTACTGTTAAAATGGTCACCATGAATGTCCTAATTACCAAAGACAAAACAATACCAATTGAACTTAACATTAGGACAGTCACAACCTCTGTCCTGACGACCAGAGAACATGCACAACCTTTTTTGGCCTATTGACAGGACGACAAAAACCCACCGTCCTGACGACCAAATATCCATGTTTTCCCTTCTTTGGCTAGAAAATGAATTCCTAACCATAGTTTCAAGGTCTCTTCACCACCCCAACACAACAACAAGTTTACCAATTACTCAAAATGAAATGCTAAAGCCGTAAAAAAGTTCTCAAACACCAAAAAACATGCACAGATATGAGGATTCAAGGCTTCCTCCTTAGAAACCCTAATTACCATTCTCCCTCTCCACTTTAATTCAACCTCCATGGCATGAAATAATATGTTAGCATGCAATAACCAACAAAAATGCATTGAATCAAGCATAACATGAGATTCTTCACCTTCAACAATGAAATCACAAGCTTTCCCTTTCAATCTCTTCTTCCTTTTCTTCCTTTCTCTCTTTTCCTCTATTTTCTCTCACTTTTTTTTTTTGCCAAACACACAAAATACTAACAAGCTCCTCTAACTTCTCTCATCTCTTAACTTTAAGCCATAATAGATACAACTTGTATCTAATACACCACATCTCACACACACACACTTGCTAGCAAATGAAGCACTATGCACACACCACACTTAGGTGAAGCACACACCTACGCCTTCTTGTTGTAAGCATCCTATTTTTGCCCGCTCGACAATCTCTAGCCCGACCAGACTCATATTTAAACCGACACGGATACATTCAAGCCCAAACTGGCTTTCTAGACTCAATCTAGTCAAATCGATCACTTCGCAGACCCGAAGGCCCAACAGAAGCAAAATAACCAAAATGCCCTTGGGGTATTGCTTGGTCATTTTCCAGTTGGCATGTCTTCTTAAAGACGATAGGTCCATATTTCAACCTTAATTCCAATTCCAATTCCATTTTAGACTAGTCAAATGCAATTCGACAAGTCTTTTAAGAAAGTTGATCCCTCAGATGGTAAGTCCATCCAGTACAGCATGCTTATCGAAAAAATACAAAATCTCTCAGAACAATAAGTCTTTTCACACCTGTCGACTAGGATAGAACCCAAGTCCTCAAGTTGGTAGAGTAGTTCACTTCTGGTGCCTGCTAGCCCATTAACATAGGATGTCCGCTATTTGGCACACCTTATCAAGAAAGTTGATCCCTCAAGCGATAAGTCCATCCAATAACTTCCTGAGATCAGGTAATCTTTGGAATAAATGCACACCATCAGAGTGGCAGAAACACTCACAAACATTGCAACAGTCAGAGTGATGGAAACACTCGCAAACAGGTTGACTTCAGGAATGCCAACAAATCCTCATGTCACAGGACCGAACACACCAATTGGCCGTGACACATTTTTCAAAAGATGAGATACCTTTAGGAAACCAACTCATCACACACTTTCAAAGTAATGGAAACACTCAAAACTTAAGTCAACACCAATGCCTACTAGCCCATTCCTGTAAAAAAATAACCAAACTATCGTTTGGGCTCTATCGGCTCGCTTCTCGAGAAAGTACCTAAGACCTTAGAGTGGTAAGTCTACACTTCTAAGATTGTCACAAGGATAATCTAGCATGTTCTAGTGCCTTCTAGTCGCTTTCGGATTGATTCCAAGAGTATCTAGTCAAAATGATCATTTTGCCCCTGTGTATCTAATTGCTCGCAGAAACCACACCGGCTCTGGGTATCAAACCGGTTACCTTATGAGAATGCTTCTAATAGTATTCCCAACCTTCCAGGACCATTTTGAACCATTTCGATAAACCTAGTACAAAATGACCGTTTTGCCATTGGTGGGTCGGTTGCCTTTTCCAACCACACCGGCTCTAGGTGTTAAACCAGAAATCCATTAAAACTCTCTTAATAATGTTTCCAACCTTCAAGTTTTCTTATGAGCTAATCCAGGCCGATCCCGGTGTTTCCTTGGTTCAAATAATCGTTTTGCTCCTAGTAGGTCAGCCGCTCTTTTCAACTACTCTGGCTCTGGTTATAAGGCTATTTATCTCTGGGATACTCTTTTAGGGGTTCTTGTCCATTCTCGGCCGAGTCTGGTTACTCAAAACCTTTCGGATCATTCTTTTACTTTTTGGAGTCACTCCTAATGAAGCCAGGCCAAGAATTTCATGGTAGTCCCTAGGACAAGCGTCCAAATCTTCCGCCTTAAGTCATGAGGGTCAGAGATATGTTTCTTGCAACCTTAAATACTTCGTAAATGGCTGGCATAACTACAATAGGCATTGGTCATTATTCTAGTGGTGTATTATGGGTCCGCAAAATCACTTAAGAAACTCTGCCTCTCTGAAAACGGAGCTCGAATTTCCTTAAAACCCTAATCCTCCCAAGCCCCCTCAAACCCTAGCCTCCATACAATCTATACACTCAAATCATTACCTCCAAGGACCCATTGAAGGTCAAGTCCACCCACTGAAAGCTCTTGAAGATCAACTCAAAGTTCAAGCAAAGTCCATCATCAAAAGGGAGGTAGGAGGTAATCCGAAGTGCAGACATTCCCAGAAATCACAGGTAGAAAAAAACAGTGGATAAATCAGAAGATGTCTTGAAAAGCATTCTCTAGGTTAACCTAGCTAAGTTTAAGGAAGTAGAGGGTCCTCTCCCGGGACAATAAGTCAATCAAAGCATTAAACAATAAGGAGTAATTTCCATTTGAAGTTCTCAAACATATTTTGTACTAAACATACAGGGAAAGTATTTCAGTCATGTAAAAGGCTACAAAACCATATGATAAAAAAGAAGAAAATACTAAAATGAAATTTGTCTCTCTACAAATGCAGGCATCAACAAGTTTAGACACAAATCAAGAATGAGGAGTAAAAATGTAACGCTCCCCATCATCATTAGAAGAAGAATCGACCAAGGCAGGGTCCACCAGCTCACCATCCACACCATCAATAAAAGGGGCATTGGATGAGGTCCCCACTACCGCTAAACCAAGTATGCCCCGCTCATAATTCGCACACCTAGCCAAAACTGCATCCCTCTCCCAAGAAAGAGATCCACTGTCTCCCTCAAAGACCGAACATCAGTAGTATCATCCTCCGGAAAAGCAGAAACGTTCGGGGCAACACGAGATCGCTTCTATCCCCAAGCAGTACTCAAGGGCAAACTAGCTTGTATCGACAGGGCCACTGCTAGCCATATCTCCAGAGAAACCACCTCTACGTACCTGACCCTCAATCGATCCTGTAATCTTTGTATTAGTCTTTGCTTCTGCCGCTTGTGACGACGCCTCTTGAATGACCATAGCTGTCAAGAAACCTTTATACCCCACAGGGGATAGAGGTGTCTCAAAAAAAAAATCCTTAACCCTACTAGATCATAACACATACTGCCGGAACTAGTAACAGTAGTTCTCAATCTCAGTGGGCTTGTGAGAAAATGGCCCGTCATCATTCACGTGAGAAAGTTAGGACCTCCACGTGCCCATAACCCTCTTTACTAATGCTTTCGGGATCACTGCCCCAAAGTCCAAACTAAACTCAGCTGTCGATACCAGATAAGGGATCTCTTAGCTCTTGCCAAACTGCTGCAAGACTCAAATCCCAAAGAAAGGGACAATACCTTGTAAACCTGCCAGAGGCACAAAAGCCCCCCCAAAAGTCCGCACTCTCAAGCAATACCTGCTAATCAACCCTGTATACCACCTGACTGTGTCAGACCTCCTCCCTTGAAAATAAGTGGCCCATGCCGTAATAGTTATTGGAAACCTCTTGTCATCCATGATAACTCTTTGGGACCTCACTAGGGAATGTATATGGTCAAGCTCGGGATACCATATATGCTGAAACAAAGGAGTTACAAACAAATATCCAATTGCCCAAAGCTAAAAAGGGTGGCACACCCCCCAAAACAAACATCAATACCCTGTTGGAGTCAAGAAAAACTAATATATGTCTCTCCTATAACCATAGGAATTTATGATCGCCCTTTACAAATCTTGGCAAATAATGTGCATAGTCGATAGTTAATCAAGTCATCCTCTGTGGGGAACACTAGGAGGCTCAAGAGGAGCAAAGTCGAGGCCACCATACGAGAGACCGACCAATCTTAGGAAGAATGCCAATCACCTGAATGAGCTGCCATGCCCGTCAAGAACTCGAAATGGGAAAATAAAAACTCCATTAGCACATAAGGAAATTGGGGTAGAAGGCCAAAAGTAAAAACCGCAGTCAGAGCCCAAGTTGAATCAAGGCAACTAAGATGCAACCATCAGGGAAGGTAGGTCCAACGATACCAACCAAGCCATCTTGAAAGCCAAGAAGAAATCCATACTCATGGGGAGTAGGAGTTAACCCACAGTTCCCGAAGCAAAACAGACATAAGTCTGTCTACCAGAAAGGAATTATTGCCTCTATGAACCTTGAAATGAGCTACACCGATAGGAGTGAAGCAATAAGACCAAAGGCCCGATAGAAGATGTCTCGTTCATGTTGCGCCTAGATTTTTCACACTTGAGGAATACACACACAAGCGGGGAAAATACTGTACTCTCTCGTTAGAACTCACCCTCCTAAAAGAATGAGTGCGACTATGTTTGAATTAAAAATAGATTTGAATAAGGGCTTTTGAAAAAAGTTTGGAGCCGCCACCTAACTTGATTAAGGTGAGTTAGGTCACCTAAAAACTAAGCATAATCCGAAGACTACACTTAGGGTTTTTGAAAAACGATTTTGGAAAACATCCTTACGAGAGGATTTTTAAGAAAACGGTTTGTTTAGCAACCTTTGGAAAACATTTAAGCCCTTTTTAGAAAAATAACTCCATTTTAGTCTTTCGAAAACAGTGATTCTAGGTTCGGAGGTTGGTTACATGTAGGGAAGATGCACTAAGCCATCACCCTACCCCGCCCTTGCGGTACCTACATGTCTATTTACCCTAGATTCACATATGAGAGTCTTCAACTAACTAATACGCAATCCTATCCACTTTGAAAAAAAATGTTTAAAAAGACTTGATGCATGATATGCAAATGCAAGAGGAAGGTTTGATTTGAAAATAGATTTTGAAAAGAAATTGATTTGATTTGAAAAGAAAGAGATAGAAGTTTGAATTTGGAAAGAAGGTTTTGGAAATTGAAAATAGAGATTTGGAAATTGAAATTTGGAATTGGAAGTTTGAAAATAGATTGGAGATTTGGAAAGATTTTGTGGAAATAGAAACTTAAAAAATGTTGTGACCGCACCCATGAGGGTTGCCTACGCATCATTTTAGAGGAATCAAGTCAGTCATAGTTCGGACAAGAGTCCGATAGACAATAGAAGGTATGATTGGAAGAAAGAGATTTTGATTAGAAGATTTGAAAAGATTTAATTTTTGGAAAGCTTGGTTTTAGAAAACCTAAACTTAGGAAAGAAAGGTTTTAAGAAGGACTCGAGGTTTAGGAAAGATTTGACTCGAATATTGGACTTGGAAGATTGGAGAAAGATTAGATTTAGGAAAGATTCAAATTAGGAAAGGTTCGAATTAGGAAAATTTTGTTTTAGGAAAGTTCTATTTTAGGAAAATTTTGAAATAAGAAAGGTTTCATTTTAAGAAAGTTTTGAATTAGGAAAGTTTTGATTTAGGAAAGTTTTGAAATAGGGAAGTTTTGAAAGTTAGAAAGTTTTGACTTTAGAAAGTTTTAGATTTGGAATGATTTGAAGTTTAGGAAAGTTTAGAAATTAGAAAGTTGGGTTTAGAAAGTTTTAACCTAAGAAAGTTTTGAATTTGGAAAACTTTGAATTTGGAAAGATTTGAAATTTAGAAAGTTTAGGATTTAGAAAGTTTTAGAGTTTGAGTTTTAGAAAATCTTGAGATTAGGAAAGGTTTGAGTTTAAGAAAGATTTGGAAAGTTAAGATTTGAAAGGAGTAGAATTAGGAAAGGGTTGAATTAGGAAAGATGTTGAAGTTAAGTTTTAAAATTTAGGAAAGATTTTTATATTTAAGTTTTGGAAACTTAAGATTTGGGAAAGTAGACGATTAGGAAGGATTTGGACTAGGAAGGGTTAAGATTGCTATTTCCTAAAACAAATGGTTGGATTTTGCTTCTAAAAAGAGATGTTTTGATTTTGTTTCTAAAAATGAAGGATAGGATCTAGTTTCCTAAAAGGGAGATTGGATTTGGTGTCCTAAAGGGAAGATTGGATTTGGGCAACGATTTGGAAAGGGAAATTTTAGAAACCCTAGATTTGGAAGACTATAGTTTTGTCGTAGAAAATAGGTTTTAGAAATATGTATAGTTTGGATATGAAAAGGGAGATTTTGGAAACCTAGGTTTTAAGGTAAGTTTGAAAGTCATATTTTTTGGAAGGAAAAGTAGGGTTTTCTAATTGTGGTTCTAGCTTGACTTGGGCACCAAGATAAGGAATTTTTGGAAAGTGTGTTTTTAGAAACGAAGATTTTTAGGAGGCAATCCTAGAGAGGAGTTTCTAGAAGGAAGATTTTAGAGAGAGAGTCCTACAAGTTTTGAAAAAGAAGATTTTGATGCAATTTTGAAAACAAGTTTAATGCAAGTTTTGAAAACGAATTCGAAAGCAATTTTTGGAAAAATGCAAGATAATGATATGCACAATGCAAATTGAGGTCGTGAACATACAAGGTTAAGGCTTCAGCACATAATCTAGGGGGCCGAACCCACGTGGTCTCCAGTTAGACTAAAAGAAAGCCCCCGACACGGTGACCCTCCAATAGTCTAATCCTACATATGGACTGGGAATCCCCTTATTTCAAGCATACAAAGAAAGGGGGGAAGGAGATGGGGGATTAAAATGGAGAAAACTCAAGTAGGTTAGGAGGGAGAAGAGAGAGGGGAAGTGCAGAAACTTAAAGAGAAAACCTATCGTATGTCTTGTTTACTTCGCTTGGCTTTGCGCACCTTACTTTTCTTGCTTTTCTTGCTTTTGTTCAATCTTCGCTTTAGTCTTCGAGGGCTTGTCTTTGATCTTCAAAGCTTGTAGTTGCAGCAACCCAAGTCTTCAATGGAGGGTTGGAGGCTAACGTATAAGTATATAAGAGTGTATATGAGTGTATAGGAGGCTAGAGTTTGGAAAACCTAAAGAAGCTAGGGTTTAGGGAGGCTACGAGCTCTGTACATCGAATATTACGGTTTTCAGATTAAGTTTTCGAACCTTTTTCATGTTGAAAGAGGCTCTGTATTTATAGAGATGGGATAGACCTGGTGCCTGTTACAGTGGCGCCAAACCAAATTTCCTCTTGGCTCCACTAGGAGTGGCGCCAGGCCATTTCTTGGCTTGGCGCCACTACTAGTGGCGCCAGCCAGTTAGGAAAGTTTTAAGGTCGGCAAGCAATGTATCTGGGGAAGATTTGGGCGCCTGTACTAGTGACTACCATGCAATTTTTAGCCTGACTTCACTAGGAGTGACTTCGGAAGGTCTAGGGATGAATTGAAGGGGCCGGGAATGATCCGGAGAGCCGGAAAGGGACAGGAACCCTTAGAATAATGTCTTGGGGACAAAGGACTTGAAAAATAATGACAAGATTTGATAGAATGGTTGATCGGGCCATTAGGGGCAAAACGGTCAACCAGGCCGAAAAGCTACCGGGACGAACTCAGAATGTCCTGAAAGAAGACTCGAGATTTGGAAACATTATTTATAATGTTCCCAAAGGTTACCGGTTTGATACCCAGAGCCGGTGTGGTCGAAAAAGGCGACCGGCCCACTAGGGGCAAAACGGTCATTTCACACTGGATTTGTCGAAACTGACTCGGAATGATACGGAAAGATAAATGAAGGTTGAGAATACTATAAAAAGCATTCTCGGGAGGTTACCGGTTCGATACCCAAAATCGGTGTGGTTCCCAGGGCATTTGGATGCCTAGTGGCAAAATGGTCATTTAGCTTTAAGTGGGCCTTACAGGCCCGGGAAGAAACCGTTGGACTAAATTGGAGTTTCGAAGTCCGGTTAGAGTCTAAATATGCGTGTGATGTATAAAAATGAGCCCATTCGGGCTGGAGATTGCCGAGCGGGCAAAAATGGGGTGCTTATAATTCATCTGGAGGATACTCGTCATACCAAGCCCTTAGTCAGCTCAAGATAGCATCGGCCATCCTGAAAATCAAATCAAGATAAAGACATCAATATACAGTATATGTAGTTCAAAAGAAAAGAGGTATAGAAAAAGGAAAAGAAAGGAAAGAAAAGAATGATGCAGATCCCGTTCCCCTACCCTTGGCAGAGTCTACTCTATCTTATTTCTCATTTTTCAAGTTTAAAAAAAAAAAAACAAAAAAGGAGTCTATTTCAAAAAATAAATTCCTAAGGTTTTTAAAATTTTTCTAAAAAGTCTATTTCGAAGTCAAATTTAAAAGTTTTATTCAAAATCATTCTGAAAGGGTTTTAAACTTTGCATTCTAAAGTTTTATTCAAAGTCCATTTTCAAAGGTTTTTCTAAGCTTTTCCTTTAAAAAGTTTTATTCCAAGACCCCCCGAGTTCCTCGGGGTCTTCTCTACCAAAAACGCCCCATACTCATTTTTTTATTATTTTTTTTATCTCTTTTTCCTTCAAAAATATATCATTTTAAGAAATTTCTAACACTTTTCTATTATTTAAAAAATTTCAGCAGAGTCTCATTTGTAAATAGTCCCTACAACCCCCAAAACTTTGCAATAGAGCACAAACCGTGCCCTCCATGGTATCACATGCATATGTCACGGACAAACACAAATCAATTTGTACAAAATTTTAAGGGTTTCAAATTTTTTAACAAACGTTCTACTTTCCAAAAATCCAAAACTTTTCAAATTTTTTGCGAAAAGTTTCAATAACACCTCAAATGTTTTCTAAAATATTCTCATATTTTTCTAAATATCAAACACAAACAATTCAATCAATTTTTCTTATTTTTCAAGCATTTTTCTACTTTTTAAAATTCAAAAATTCAAATAGTTTTCAAAAAATCACAAAACTTCCCACAATGCAAAAATTTGTCAACACATTTTTCAAAAACACACGGTACAAAAATTTAGTAAGAATACCTAATACCCAAAGATGTAGGAGCAAATTTCCAATTCTTACGTAAACTTTTTTTTATATAAACATACAAAGCTACTCAAACTTAATCAAACAGACATCAAAACACAAAAACAACCCTACCAGAGTGTTCAAAGCACATCAAAATATTGATTTTGACTATTTACACGACTCAAACAGAGTTCTATACATCAAGATCAACACAAAACAAAAAAACTCACCTCTTGGAGTTCTCTGGTAAAATCTTCTCCTTCAGCAACAATTCTAGCGATGGTGACTACTTTTGGTGACTTTCTGGCATCTCCCAAACTCAATTCTTCAATGCCCAAGGGTTCCTCCTTGCAAGAACCTCAAAAAAAGCTCTCAAAACTTTCAAATTCTTCACAAACCCAATAGCCTCGAATGAGAGGCTGGTAGCTTTTAATTCTCAGGCCTGGCACCACTAGTAGTGGCATCAAGGCAATTTTATGCCTAGTGGCACTAGATTAATTATGAGCAAGTTTTGCCTTTTCCTGCTAAAATCCAATTTTAAATGCCTCCTTAGGCCAATATGCCATTTTCAAGCTCCAATCCTCAAAATCTTCCAATTCTAATCCCTCTGATCATCTCGCGGTCAAAAGAGACCCTTAATATATCATTTTCTGCCTTCAACAAGCAAAAAGAGAAAAGAAAGGGCAGCTTTAAACACCCCTATTTTTGCCAACTTGGCAATCTCTAGCCCGATCGGACTTACATTCAAACCAACACAGACATATTCAAGTCCAAACCGATTTTCTAGACTCAATCCAGTCAATCAACCACTTTGTGGGCCCGTCAGGCCTAATAAAGGCAAAATGACCAAAATACTCTTGAGGGATTGCTCGGTCTAATTCCAGTTGGCACGTCTTTCTAAAGACGGTAAATATATATTTCAACCTCAATTCCAATTCCAATTCCAGCTCAGACCAGTCGAACTCAATCTTGCACGTCTTTTGAGAAAGTTAATCTCTCAAAAGATAATTCCATCCAGCATGGCAGGTTTATTGAGAAAGTATAAAATCTCTTAGAATGATAAGTCCCTTCACACCCATCAATCGAGACAGAACCTAAGTCTCCGAGATGGTAGAGCAATTCACTTCTGGCACCTGCTTGCCCGCCACTGTAGAATGTTCGCGAACTAACATGTTTTTCAAGAAAGTTGATCCTTCAGGCAGTAAGACCATCCAACAACTTCTCGAGATTAAGAAGTCTCTAAAATAAAGGCACACCATCAGAATGATGACTCACAAACATTGCAACTGTCAGAGTGACGGAAGCACTAGTAAATAGGTCAACATCAAGAATGTCAACAAACCCCCTATGTCACAGGACCAAACACACCTTTTGGCCGTGACACGTTTACGGAAGGATGGGATAACTTTGGAAACCAGCTCGTCACACACCATTAGAGTGACGAAAACACTCAAAACCCAAGTCAACACAAGTGCCTGCTAGCCCATTTCGGTGAAAAATGACCAAAATGCCCTTTAGGTCCCATCGACACGCTTCTTAAGAAAGTACCTAACACCTTTGAGTGGTAAGTGCACCCTTCCAAGATTGTCCTAAAGTTAATCAAGCACATTCTAGTGCCTACCAATCGTTTTTAGATCAATTCTGAGAGCATCTAGTCAAAATGATCATTTTGCCCCTAAGCATCCAATCGCTCCGGGAACCACACCGGCTCTGGGTATCAAACTGGTTATCTTTTGAGGATGCTTCTAATATTATTCCTAACTTTTCAGTACCTTTCTGGACCATTCCGAGTTCATTCCAGTAAATTCGATGCGAAATGATCGTTTTGCCCCTAGTGGGCCGGTTGCTTTTTCCAATTACACCAGTTCTGGGAATCAAACCAAAAATCCCTCAGAACACTCTCACTAGTGTTTCCAACCTTCAAACCTTCTCGTGGATCACTTTGAGTAAATCTTGGTTTTTTCTTAGTTCAAATGACCGTTTTTTCCTAGTGGGCCAATTACCCTTTTCAACTATTTCGACTCTAGTTCTTAAGCCAACAACTTCCTGGACACTCTTTTAGGGGTTTCCATCCATTCCCAGCCGAGTCTGGTTACTCGAAACCTTATGAATTCTTTCTGAACTTTTCAGAGTCATTCCTAGTGAAGCTAAGCCAAGCCAAAAATTGCATGGTTGTCACTAGGACAGGCGCCTAAATCTTCTGACTTTTGTCACAAGGGGAAAAAATCAATTTTTTGTTGTCTTAAAATATTCCCTAAGTGGTTGGTGTCACCAGTAGTGGTGCCAACCCAAAAATTGGCTTAGCGCCACTACAATAGGGGCTAGTCACTATTTCAATGGCCTATAAATACAAGCCACCCCTCTGTGTATTCTAGGTTCTCAAAATCACTCCAAAAACTCTTCCTCTCTAAAAACAGAGCTCGAATTCCCTAAAAACCCTAATTTTCTCAAGCCCCCTCAAACCATAGCCTCTATACACTTAAACGTTAGCCTCTGTACAATCTATACACTCAAATCCTTGCCTCCAAGCATCTGTTGAAGGTCAAGTCCAGCCCTTGGAAGCTCTTAAAGATTAACTCAAAGTTCAAGCAAGTCCTCTATTGAAGCATACAATCTAACAAGAACAAAAGGTAGGGTTTTTAGTTAAATCATGTAATTCCCCCTCTCTCTTCTCTCTCCTAGTCCACTTGGGCTATGCTGTATTTCAATCTCCATATTGTTCTTCCTCTTCTTGCATGCTTGAAACAAGGGACCTTCCGATTCATGCCTAGGAAGGCCTTGTAGAGAATCACTGTGTCAAGGATTTTCTTTGAGTTCCACCTAAGATGGTGTGGGTCCGACCTCCTTGGTTATGTGGTGAAGCCTAACCTTGTATGTTTATGTCTCTATTGCATTGTTTCTATCATAATCATGCATTCAAAGGTGTTTTCAAACTTGCATCAAAGGTTACTTTCAAAACTTGCATTCAAAACTTTTTCCTTTAAAATTGTTTTTAAAACCACAACCCTAAGATGATTCTAACCATTCCATAGTTAGGGTTGTTTTAGGAAAGTGTTATATTCAATATGACCATCAATGTTCAAATTAGAGTTCAAGTCTTAAATTGTTTTTCAAGAAATCATAACTCTAAGATGATTCTAGTCATTCTATGGTTAGGGTTCTTTTAGGAAAGTGTTACATTCAAAGATACCATCAAAGTCCATATTAGGGTTTCAAAATCTAGTTGTTTGCAAAATCACAACCCTAGAATGGTTCTAGTCTTCCGATGATTAGAATCGCTTAGAAAAGTGAGATATTCAATAAACTTTCAAAAGTCTGTATTTATACCTTTCTAAAATTGTTTTGCAAATCCACTTCCCAAAACTTTTCTCAAAAATTTACTTTTCAAAAACTCTTTGTCTTGAAATTTAAGTCAAAACCTTAGAGTCCATGTTTAGGAAACCCTAATTTTCTCATATAAAATCATAGTTTTCTATCTACATTAAATCACAGGTTTCCAAAACTAATTTCTACATAAAATCATGGATTTCCAAAACCATCTTCTACATGAAATCATTGATTTTCTAATTTAAAAGTCACATAAAATGATAGATTTTCAAAACTAAAGCTTTCCAATTTCAAGCCAAATCAAATATTTTTCAAATAGAAAACCAAATCAAATCATCTATTTTTGGAAATAAAATTCAATCTTCAATTTTAGAAAATAGAGATCAAATCTTTTCTAATTTCAAACTTTCAAATCTTTCCTAATTTTAAACTTTCAAATCTTACCTACTTCTAAATATTTCCTAATTTCAAACCCTTCATAATTTCAAATCTTTCTTAATCCAAGCCTTTCTTAATTCAAACCTTTCTTGATTTAAATTTTTCTAAAATCAAGTCTTTTTCAAAATAGAACTTTCCTAATTTGGAACTTTCCTAATTCAAAACTTTCTAAAATAAGGTTTTCCAAAATCAAACTTTTCAAGTGCATGTTTAAACCCTAGGTTACCTAAGTCCTAGGTGGTCAAAACCCTAATTCAACCCCAACCCTAAAATAGAGTTAGGAAACTTCTACTCTTTTCTAAATCAAGATGATTGCAAAATTCAACCCAAGCTTTCCAAAATAAGTCCAAGTTCTACATCAAAGTCGATTTCAAATCAAAGTTTAAATTAAACCCTTTTCAAGTCAAAATTTTCAAAGACCCCAAAGTGTCTTTTCAAATCAAACAAGACCCCAAAAGTGTCTATTTTCATTCGGACCCCGAGTCCGAACTAAGATTAATATGATTCCCAACAAATGAATATGCAAGCAACCCTTATAGGTGCGGTCACAACCTTTTTTTCAAAATTCCAATTCTCTTTTTCAGAGTCTCTTTTCAAATTGTTTATGCACTTGCATGTCATGCATCATATCATCCCTAAAGTGATGACTCAAACTTCTTTCTAAAATTATCAAAGTGGATATAATTGGACATTGGATAATCGAAGATTTTAAATGAGTAAACTTAGGGTGAAAAGACATGTAAGTACCACAAGGGCATGATAGGGTGATAGCCTAGTGCATCTTCTCTATAGATAACCAACCTTCAAACCTAGAATCACTATTTTTGAGAGACTAAAAAAAACCTTTTCTGGAGGAAGTTTTTCAAAACTTTTTCTAAATCCCTAAGTTTAATCTTCTGTTGCACTTAGTTTTGGATGACCTAACTCACCTTAACAAAGTTAGGTGGTGACTCCAAACCTTTTTCTAAAAACCCTTATTCAAGTGAATTTTCAATTTAAACTTAGTCACACTCCTCCTTTTAGGATGATGAGTTCTAACAAGAGAGTATCATGTGTTTCCCACATATCATATCGAGGTGCGAAAAACTGGGGCGCGACAATTTGAGCCCCATGCAATCTAACAATCTCATCAACATATAACTTTGCATAACTATCAAGAGTGTAAGTGGTCTTAACTGGCAGAAAATGTGTTGATTTTATCAATCTATCAACAATTACCCAAATAGAATCAAACTTGCTTTGAGTTGTAGGTAGTCCCACTACAAAATCCATAGTGGTGTGCTCCTACTTCTATTATGGAATAGGAAGAGGTTGCAACAAACCTCTTGGTTTTTGATGTTCTGCATTTACCTGTTGGCAA
The DNA here is from genome assembly GCA_033060915.1 of Euryodendron excelsum. Taxonomy (NCBI): domain Eukaryota; kingdom Viridiplantae; phylum Streptophyta; class Magnoliopsida; order Ericales; family Pentaphylacaceae; genus Euryodendron; species Euryodendron excelsum. The sequence goes on along the minus strand of CM065390.1, from coordinate 40,909,661 downwards.
GTTAAGCATTTAGCCATAAAATTTGAAATTTCTCTCTTCATACCAGTCCACCAATAAACTTCCCAGAAATTTTGATACATCTTGGTATTCCCCGGATGCATAGCATATAAAGATTGATGTGCTTCTTCTAAAATCTCTTTTTTCAAAGCTTGATTGTTTGGTACACAAAAATGAATCCCAAACATCATCGAATTGTCTTCATGTGTAGAGAAGTCGGTTCTAACTCCATCCTTCACTTGCTTTCTGATTTTCTCCAGTTAGGAATCTTGAGTTTGTAACTCCCAAATTTGATCAAGCATCAACAATCTCACCCGGAACTGTGCTACCAGAGCATTAACTTCCTTCATTACAAACTCTATTCCCAACGAAGTCAATTCTACAAACAATTCTGCTCGCTAACATCATATACATGCTAACCTCCCTGAAGATTTCTTGCTTAAAGCATCAGCCACCACATTAGCTCTTCCTGGATGATAATGAATGACACACTCATAATCTTCGATCAATTCCATTCACCTCTATTGCCTCACATTCAGATCTCTTTGGGTAAACAAATACTTCAAACTCTGATGATCTGCAAATATTTCGCAAGGCTCACCATAGAGATAGTGTCTCCACAATTTTAAGGCAAGCACCACTCGATAACATTAGCCACCATATTAGCTCTTCCTGGATGATAATGAATGACACACTCATACTCTTTGATCAATTCCATTCACCTCCATTGTCTCACATTCAGATCTCATTGGGTAAACAAATACTTCAAACTCTGATGATCTGTGAATATTTCACATGGCTCATCATAGAGATAGTGTCTCCACAATTTCAAAACAAACACCACTGCTACCAGCTCCAAATCATAAATAGGATAATATATTTTGTGAGTCTTCAACTATCTAGAAGCATAGGCAACAACTCTGCCTCTTTGCATTAACATACAGTCAAGACCCTGATGAGAAGCATCACTATTAATCACAAAGTCTTCCTTCCCTGAAGGAATGCTTAACACTGGACCTGTAGTCAACTTTATCTTCAATTATTGGAAACTACATTCAAAATTATCAGTTCATTTAAACTTCACATCCTTACGTCTCAATCTAGTTAACGGTATAACGATAGATGAGAATCCCTGAATGAATTGTCTATAGTATCCAGCTAGCCCCAAGAAACTTCTGATTTCTAAGACATTCTTTAGTTACTCCCAATTCATAATGGCTTCAATTTTCTTTAGATCAACATAAATCCCTTAATCGGATATTACATGTCCTAAAAATACCATCTTGTTGAGCCAAAACTCACATTTGCTAAATTTGGTATATAACCATCTATCTCTCAAAGTTTACAACATGAGCTTTAAGTGTTTTTTATGCCCTTCTCTACTGTGTGAATACACTAATATATCATTGATGAATACAATAACAAAAGAATCGAGAAAATGTTGAAATACCCGATTCATCAAGTCAAATGGCATTACTAAAAACTCATAATGTCCATACCCTGTATGTAAAGTAGTCTTCGAAACATTGCTATCCTTCACCTTCAACTAATGATAACTTGATCTTAAGTCAATCTTGGAGAATACTTTGGCTCTTTGTAGTTGATCAAACAAATCATCAACACGTGGCAAAGGATATTTGTTCTTTACTTTTACTTGATTTAATTGTCCGTAATCAATACACAACCTTATGGTTCCATCATTCTTCTTTACAAACAACACAAGAGCTCCCCACGGTAACACACTAGGTTGAATAAATGCTCGATCAAGCTAGTCCTGCAATTGAATCTTCAACTCTTTCAACTTCGATGGCACCATTCTGTAAGGTGTAATGGAGATTGGAGTAGTCCTTGTTAATAACTCAATAGAAAATTCCACCTCTCGATCAGTTACAATCCCTGGAAGCTCATTTGGTAACACATCTACAAAGTCTCAAACCATAGGAATATCTGACAGCTTCAATTCAGTTTTAGTAGTATCTATCACACGAGCTAGATATCCCTCACACCCTTTCTATAATAGTTTCTAGGCTTCTAAAGCTAATATTAAATAGGTAGGGACCACATCTCATTCAACTTGAAATTTGAATTTTGATTCATTAGGCATTTGAAAAATAACTTTCTTCGTGAAATAGTTAATGGAGGCATGATAAGATGGTAAACAATCCATATTCAATATCATATCAAAGTTATGAATCGTCAAAGGAATCAAATCCACAGTCAACTCTTTCTCCCTGATTTTCAACAAACAGTCCTTATACATTACTTCTACCAACACTACATCCCCCACAGGTGTAGAAAAAAGTAAATGTTGTGTCATAGATGTATGCGGTTTATGTAGATGCTCACTAAATGTAATGAAAACGAAATAATGTGTAGATCTAGGATCTAACAATAAGTAAGCATCTTTATCAGCCACAGATATCATACATATCACTATTGTAGGTATACCCTAAGCATCTCGCTAGGTCATAGCATATACCTATGCCTGAGTCCATGGTTAAAAAATAGTCCCACGTCCATGTTGTACACTCCTAGTCATCCCTCTTCCACTACCAACCACACAACCCACAGAGGAGGTTGTCGTAGAGCCCTAAGTATAATGTCTAGCTATGTGACCCGTCTGTCCACACGAATAACATTTATCATTCCAAGGCACTAGATAATCTCTAATAATATGTTCATCTGCTCCACATCTATAACAAGTAACTCCCCCAGTTCTACCACTAGAAGTTTTCAAACTTGAAGATCTCACTAAAGGTCTCCAAGGTGCTAGACCTTTAGGACTTTTAGATCTGGGACACCTTGTTCTCTGGCCCGATTGAGATCTTCCTTGTCCACTAAACCTTATAGATTTTGATGATTTCTAGCCTGACGTTCCAGCCTGTCGCACCCTATTTTTTGCACTCGAGATAATATACGAGACACACATGGTACTCTCTCGTGAGAACTCATCCTCCTAGAAGGACGAGTGCGACTAGGTTTGAATTGAAAATTAATTTGAATAAGGACTTTTGAAAAAAGGTTTGGAGTTGTCACTTTAGGGATGATGTGATGCATGATATGCAAGTGTATGAAAATTATTTAAATTTGGAGAGAGATTTTGAAAAAGGAAATTGAAATTTTGAAAACGATTGTGACCGCACCCATAAGGGTTGCCTATGTATCCCTTTGTTAGGAACTAGCTCAGTCGTAGCTCGGACTAAAGATCTGATTGAAAATAGACACTTTAGGATCTTGTTTGATTTGAAAAGATACTTTAGGCCCTTTGAAAAGTTTGACTTGAAAAGGTTCTTGTTTGAACTTTGATTTGAAATTAACTTTGAAGTAGAACTTGAAATTATTTTGGAAAGTTTGAATTGAACTTTGAAATCATCTTGAATTGAATTAGGGTTTGAAAACCATCTTAATTTAGAAAAGATTTGAAATTTCCTAACTCTATTTTAGGGGTTCAACTAGGGTTTCCACCTCCTAGGGTTTAAACATGCACTTGAAAAGTTTTAAATTAGAAAAGTTTCAAATTAAAAAAGTTCTATTTTAGAAAAAATTTCATTTTAGAAAAGACTTGATTTTGGAAAGATTTAAATTGAGAAAGCTTGAATTAAGAAAGGTTTGAATTTGAAATTTGGAAATATTTGATTTAAGAATAATTGAATTTGGCGAACTGAGTTTGAAGAGGTTTGACCTAGGTTTGATGTAACTTGGGATTTTAAGCGATCCTAAGGCCTAGGGTTTATACAATGTATTTGAATTGGAAAGATTGAATTTCAATTGAAAAAGAAAAGTTTTGTTTTTGGAAAGATTGAAATTAGGCATCTCATAGACACTCCCAAAAGCTTATTTTTAAGCTTGCTTCCCGATGTGATATCTCTGTCATCCGAAAATAGCCAAGACTCCTCGAGGGTAACAAGTTTAAAAGAAACTGTAGGGAAATATCATAACATGATTAATTTTCTAAGATCTTTCCCGTATGGCACGAATGTCGAGGTAAAGTGGGCATAAAAGTTCCTGGCGGCAGAGCGTATGCTACATGCACCCAAATTTTGATCAGATTGGACAAAACTTGTCTTGCAACCTAAAATAAGGTAGTACAAGGATGCCACATGGCATCTTGCGAGAGAAAAATTGGCTAGGTGTATGTAACACATATGTCCCAGAGATTGTTTTCTGCCTATAAATACCAAGCCACCCCCAGCTCAATTCAGAGGCAAAAACAATAAGGAAACTTTGCTAAAATTACTCTAGAACCTCTGAAATTCCTTTCAAGCCTCCAAAAATCCAAGAATCCTTAAAGACCAAGCCATTCATTGAAGAACCAAGCCATTGTGGATTGAAGACCATGGTAAAACTCCATTTAAGCTTATGCAATATCCATTACTTCTCTTCTCCCTCCTAGCTCACTTGAGCTATGCTTCTATTTAACCCCCATCCTTTACCGCCACCTTCTTGTGTGCTTGAAACATGTGTGCTCTATGGCCATGCTTATGGGAAAGCTAGTGAGAACCATCGGTTGGGGGACCTCTCATGAGCCTAATTTAAGTTAGTATAGCCATTGGAGCATTTTGTAATGTGGTGTGGCCTAAATCTTGTATGTGTTGGCCCAAAAAGCAACCCAAGAGGGAAGGGTGAATTGGGTTTTTTCAAAGATTAATAACAATTAAGATTAATTAAAATTAATCTAAACAATGTAACAGTGCTCAATCTATATGCAATGCAATGTAATCAGAAGAAGAAAAGAAAATAAAGCAATAAAAAGAACACAAAGAGTTACCGAGGTTCAACCATAATCCGTGGTCTACGTCCTCACCCCTAAGATCCCCTTGAAGTCTTCCTCCACTATATACTCCAATTACAAATGGGTGTTGATTGACCAAGTGCTCAGCTCACTCTTTATACAAGAACTTCTTCCTAGGTTCTTCAGCCACCAAGTGGTTTTCTTCAAGACCCACTCAAACTTACAAGAGTTTTTCTTTCATAAAAGAACTCTTAAACTCTCACTTACAAGTGTATAAAGATATCCAATCGATTTATAAACTCTCTAACAAGAGTGGATTAAACAATCAAAGCTCACACAGTGAAGGTAAGAAGAATGTTCAGGATTTTCAGTTTGATCAGTCAGTGAATCTTTGTTTCTTGTCTCTCTTTCTGTATAAATGCAGTTGGAAGCTTGTATATAAACCCCTGTATTGATTTCATCCATTGGAGGTTGTTGGGGTTCATTTAATGCACGTCCAGTTTGTTATAACATTAGAAAAACTAGTAGTTATATCCCAAGGGTTGACTCCAGGCTTAAAGGGTCGACTCTTCTGGTTTGCATTTTTCAAATGTTGTCCACTGTCTCCATGAGTCAGCTCTTCATATTCATGGGTCGGTTCATTTATCATTCTGTCTTCAAGTCATTTTGCTTCTATCTTCATGAGTCGGCTCTTCATCTCCATGAGTTGGCTCATTGCACAGAAATCTTGCTTTTGTCTTCATGAGTAGGTTCTTTATATTCAAGGGTCGGCTCATTGATCATTTGGTCTTCGAGTTATTGCTTCTGTATTCAGGAGGCGACTCTTCATTTTCATGAGTTGGCTCATTACCCAGAAATCTTCATTCTGTCTTCTAGTGATCAACTTCTTCTTCAGCAATAGTATAAGATCTTTAAGGAGTCTTCTCTTTGGGGTATGATGATCAATCAAAACTCTTTAACTCATCAAAGTTAACTTCTATTCAATTTGGATTGAATCGATCATTTGATATTCATCTTTTCTTGATTTCCAAATTATCAGGGCTTTACTCTCTCAATGTTGAGTTCTTTTGCCGATCTTTATCTTTTATTGCCGAGCTCTTTCTTTTGTTGCCGAGCTATTGCTTTCATTGCCGATTTATTCTTTTTGCTAACAATTCTTCTTTCTTCTTTGGAATCACCTCAATGAGACTTTTGTAAGCTTGATGAAATCTCTTCATATATATTGTTTTCATTGATTCTTTATATCTCAGAAGAATTCTTCACTTGGATTTCATGTAGAGATTAGGCAATCAAGATGAATCTTCTTCTTAAGCAACTTCCAGTCATATTGTCTTGAATCGACCTTTTGCACACTTGATGAAGTCTTCTTTTGAGTTTTTTCAATCTCTTCAAAATCAAATCATCTTTAATTGACTTTAGCACACTCTAATAAAGTCTTCAATCCCTTTGAGTATAATACAACTTCATTAAGTCTATGTATACTTGATGACATCCTTATTTGAACACCTTCAATCTCTTTGAATGCAAAACATTTCTTTGAAGTAGAAACAGGTGTAGATGCTCTGTTTGGTTCATTGCATAGCTCTTAGAGTTCATTGCTTGATCCTGAGGTTGCTGTGTATTCACTTTGACATGTATTAGACTTAAAGCTGAATTTTAAATCTAAATTATATACTTTATTAATCTGCACACTAAGTAAATGCATTAGTAAAATAACATAAGGTTTAATTATCATCAAAATCATCATGGGGACCAACATTGAGTCAACAGTATGTTCATGATGCTTGCATCCTAGTTGTTATAATGGTTATGCTATGCTTGCAATGGCTTTATTTTTCTGTGTCAAACCTTTTTCAAAATATCATTGATCCCATTTTCAAAAGTTTTCAAAAGTTCATATTTAAATAATTTTCAAAAAGTGCTACTAAAGTCCTTCAAATTGGAGCTTCTTGAAGTTCAACCTAAGAACCCAAGATTTCCATGCCTTAGAATACCTCCTAAAACCCTAATCTCTACCTTGCATCATTGCATCTTGCTCTCTAAAATTTACATAAAATGGTTTTCAAAACCGCCCTCTCTAAAAAATGGTTTTCAAGATTTTCAAAACTAACCCTCACTTGAGGAGGTTTTCAATGTATTTGCTCTTTTGAGTTTGAAGTTGTACTGGTCCCAAAGAAGTAGTATCTTGAGTGGTTTTCATTTTTGCTAAAATGGCTTTCAAAACAACCTCTTCTAAGAGAGGTTTTCAAAGTATTCAAAAGTTTTCAAAACAACCCTCATTTGAGTGGTTTTCAAGTTTTCCAATGGTTTTAAAAATAACTCTTCTTGGAATGATTTTCAATGTTTTTCTCTCTTAAGTTTGGTGTTGGAATGGTTCCAAGGCAACTCTCTCTTGAATGGTTTCCAAAAAATGAACCATGTGAACCCTATACCTGATTGAATGGTTTTGTAAAAATGGTTTTCAAAACTTACAACTCTCTTAAATTGGTTTTCCGAAAAGCTTTACATGAAATGGTAACTTCCTTACATAACATAACACTTTTCTAAACATTTATCCAAGTTTTTCACATAAAATCATAAAGTTTTCTACATGAAATGATAAAATTTTTACATGAAATCATGGTTTTCACAGTTCTATGCGCAAAACCAATAGGTCCAAACTCTAGTCCAAAACCACCTTTCAAAACCACTAGGTTCGAAACTCTAGTTCAAAATCACTTTTCCAAAACCACTAGGTCCAAACTCTAGTTCAAAAGCACCTTTACAAAATCCTAGGTTCACCTAACCTTAGTTAGTTAACCCTAGTGTAAGTACCCCATTTTTGATTGCTCGGCAGTCTTCACTCCGTCCAGACTTGTGTTCAAGTCAATATGGATATATTCCGAATAAAATCAACTCTCTAAGTCTAAATCTTGTCTATTCATAGCTTCGCAGGCCCAGTGGGGCCCAAAGAGAAGCAAAATGACCAAAATGCCCTTAGGGGCATTATCCTTTCCATATTCTAAACCAGGCACGTCTTTCCGAAGATGGTAAGACCCCTTTCCAATTCTTTTTCCAATTTCAATTCCAATCCCTTTCTCGAGACAGTTGATTCCTCGAGACGATAAATCTACCCAATCAGGCACGTCTTTCTGAAGACGATAAGACCCTTTTCCAATTCCTTTTCCAATTCCAATTCCAATCCCTCTCTCGAGACAGTTGATTCCTCGAGACGATAAATCTATCCAATCAGGGGTGGCTTTCCGAAGACGATAAGACCCATTTCCAATTCCAATTCAGGCACGTCTTTCCAAAGACGGTAAGTCCCCTTTCTAACTCCAAATCAGGCGCGTCTTTCCAAAGACGGTAAGTCCCCTTTCCAATTCCAAATTAGGCACGTCTTTCCGAAGACGGTAATTCCCCTTTCTAATTCCAATTCCAATTCCAATCCCTCTCTCGAGAAAGTTTATTCCTCGAGACGGTCCTACGTGTTTTTCGAAGAAAATCTCTTCAAAAAGGTAAGTCCCTTTAAACATGTCGACCGGGACGAGACCCCAAGTCCCCTAGATGGTAGAACAGTCCACCTTTGGCGCCTGCTAGCCCGCCAATGTAGAAATGTTCGTTAGGTAAACCTTTCGAGAAAGTTGATTCTCAGGCGCTAAGTCCTTTAGCAGCTTCCCGAGATCAAGCAGTCTCTGAAATGATCGTGAACCGTCAGAGTAGCGGAAATACTCGCAAACAAGTCGATAAAGGGAATTGCCAATAAACCCTTGTATCATGCGACCGCCGTCAGAGTGGCGGAAACACTCAAAACCCAGGTCAACACCAGTGCCTGTTAGCCCACTTCGGTGAAAAATGACCAAACTGCCCATAAGGCCATTTTTCGACATGTTTCTCGAGAACACATTTAAATCCTCAGAATGGTGAGTCCAACCTTCCAAGATTGTCTTAAAGGTAATTCGGCATGATTAGGTGCCTTCTAGTCAGTTTCGGGCCAATTCCGAGACTTTTCGGTCAAGATGACCATTTTGCCCTTAAGCATTCGAATGTCCCGGGAACCACACCGGCTCTGGGTATCAAATCGGTAACCTCCTGAGAATGATTCTTATAGTATTCCCAACCTTCGTTTACCTTTTCAGATCATTCCGAGTCAATTCCGGTAAACCCAGTACAAAATGACCGTTTTGCCCCTGGAGGGTCGGTCGCCCTTTCCGACCACACCGGCTCTGGATATCAAACCGGCAACCTTTGGAAAGTTTCTAAATAATGTCCCCAAGTCTCAAGTCTTTCTTCGAGACATTCCAAGTCTGTCCGGGCAGCTTTCCAACCCCATTGACCGTTTGCCCCTAATGGCTCGGTTAATCCTTCCGACACATCCTATCCTCATTTTTCAAGTCAGATACCTCTGAGACACTATTCTAAGTATTCTTGCCTTTTCCGGCTCTCCGGGCCATTTCCGGCCTCTTCAAATCGTTCCCGAACTTTCCTGAGTCATTCCTAGTGAAGCTAGGTTAAAAATTGCATGGTAGTCACTAGTACAGGCGCTCAAACCTTCAAAGATACATTGCTTGCCGACCTCAAAACTTTCCTAACTGGCTAGTGCCACTAGAAGTGGCGCCAAGCCAAGAATTGGCCTGGCGCCACTGCAATAGGTGCCAGGTTTGTCCCATCTCTATAAATACAGAGCCTTTTCCAGCGTGAAAGAGGTCCACAAACTCAGTCTAAAAACCCTAATTTTTGATACACAAAGCTCGTACACTCCCAAAACCCTAGCTTCGTTAGGTTTTCCAAACCTTAGCTACTATACACCGAACCTTAGCCTCTTATACACTTATACACACCCCTATACACTTATACACAAGCCTCCAACTCTCCATTGAAGTCTTGGATTGCTACAACTCGAAGATCTCGAGGACTGAAGCGAAGACCGAAGAAAAAACAAGAAAGCAAGGCACACAAAGCCAAGCAAAATAAAGAAGACACAAGGTAGGCTTCTTATTTAAATTTTCGCACTTCCTCCCTCTCTCTTCTCTCTCCTAACCCACTTGGGTTTTCTCTATTTTAATCCCCCATCTCTTTCCCCCCCCTTTCTTTGCATGCTTGAAACAAGGGGACTCCCGGTCCATGTATAGGATTAGACTATTGGAGGGTCACAGTGTTAGGGGCTTTCTTTTAGTCTAACTGGAGACCACGTGGGTTCAGCCCCCTTGATTATGTGGTGAAGCCTTAACCTTGTATGTTCACGACCCCAAATTTGCATTGTGCATATCATTATCTTGCATTCTTCCAAAAATCATTTTCAAAGCTTGCATTAAACTTGTTTTCAAAATTGCATCAAGATCTCCCTTTTCAAAACATGTTTTGAAAATCACAACCCTAGGGTGATTCTAGCCTTTCCATGGCTAGGATTGCTTTAGGAAAGTGTTACATTTAAAGTGACTTTCATGGTCTATATTTTCATACCTTTGTTATTTTAAAAACCACTTTCCTAAAGTGGTCCTAGCCTTCTTATGGTTAGAGTCACTTTAGGAAAGTGAGACATTTTTATACCTTCTAAAAGCTCTCTTTTCGAAAGTCTCTCTTCCTTAAAATTTCTTTTTCAACATACTTTCCTAAAACTCTCCTTTCCAAAGTTGTTTTCAAAAACTCCCGCCAAAAATCTATTTTTCAAAACTTCCTTTTTCAACTCCTTTCCAAAATACTCTCTCCAAAATCCACTTTCTAAAAACGCTCCCTAAAAATCTTTCCAAAAACTCTCTCCAACAATCTTCTATCAAAAATCTTTCTAAAAACTCTCTTCCCAAAATCTTCCTTCTAAAAACTCCCCTCTAGGATTTTCCTTCTAAAAACTCGTTTCCAAAAACACTCTTTCCAAAAACTCCTTTTTTTAAATCTCTTTCCAAAAACTCTATCTTCAAATTCACTTTCCAAAAACTCCTCTCTAGGATTCCCTTCTAAAAATCTTCGTTTCCAAAAACGCACTTTCCAAAATTCCTTTTCTTGATGCCCAAGTCAAGCCTTAGAGCTAACAATTAGGAATTTCTAATTTTCTTTCCAAAAACATGGTTTTCAAACTTGCCTTAAGACCTAGGTTCCCAAAACCTCCTATTTTCTACATCAAAACTATACACTTCCAAATCTAGGGTTTCTAGAAACTTCTTTTTCCAAATCTTTGTCAAATCTTACCTTCCCTTTAGGAAACCAAGTCCAATTTTCCCATATAGGAAATTAGATACAATCTTCCGTTTTTGGAAACAAAATCAAACACTTCTTCTTAGAAACAAAATCCAATCCCTTCGTAATCCAACTCTTTCCTAACTCAACTCCTTCCTAATCTCCTACTTTCCTAAATCTTAACTTTCCAAAACTTGAACACAAAAATCTTTCCCGAATTTTAAAATTCAACTTTCAAATCTTAACTTCCCAATTCCAAGTTTTTAAATCTTTCCTAAACTCAACCTTTCCTAATCTTAAGGTTTTCTAAAACTCCAACTCTAAAACTTCCTAAATCCTAAACTTTCTAAATTTGAAACTTCCAAACTCTAAAATTTCCTAAGTTCTAAACTTTCCTAAACTTCAAATCTTTCAAAGTCTAAACCTTTCCTCATTCCAACCTTTCTTAATTCCACATCCTTTCTAAACTTTAACTCCCAAATCTAGATTTTCAAATCTTTCTAAAACTCAAACTTTGAATCTTCCAAAAATTCTAAAGCTTTCTAAATTCAAATATTTCCTAATTTAAAATCTTTCTAAAATTCTAAGCTTTTCAAATTCAAAACTTTATTAAGTTGAAACTTTTCAAATTCTAAACCTTTCTTAAACTAAACTTTTCCTAATTCAAAAACATTTCTAAATTCAACACTTTCCTATTTCAAAACCTTTCTTAAAATGAAACTTTCTTAATTCAAAACTTTCCTAAGTCGAAGCTTTCCTAAGTTGAAACTTCCGTAAACCAAAACTTTCCTAAAATGAAACTTTCCTAAAATGAAAACTTTCTTAATTCGAACTTTTCCTAATTCCAATCTTTCCTAATTCCAAAGTTTCCTAATCTTCCAAGTCCAATATTCAAGTCAATTCTTTTCTAAAATCTTTCCAGATCAAATCCAATCTTTCTTTTCTAAGTTCCTAAGTCTAGGTTTCCTAAAACCAAGTCTTGGAAAATCAATCTTTTCAAATCTTCCAATCAAAGTTCAAATTTCCCTACTCTTCCAATTTCAATCCAAATTCCAATTTCAACTTTTTTCCAAATCAACTCTTCTATTTTCAATCGGACTCTTGTCCGAACTACGACTAACCTGATTTCTCCAAAAGGATACGTAGGCAACCCTCATGGGTGCGGTTACCACATTTTTCAAATCTCAAATTCCACAACATTTTTCAAATTTCCAATTCCACAACCATTTTCAAATTTTCAATTTTATGTCTTATTTCCAATCTCCAATTCTAAAAATCTATTTTCAATCTTCAATTTTAATTTCCAAAACCTTCTTTCCAATTTCAAACTTCTATTTGTTTCTTCTCAAATCTATTTCCAAGTCTATTTTTCAACTCTCTTTTCTTGCACTTGCATATCATGCATCATGTCTTTTTAAACATTGTTTTCTAAAGTGGATAGGATTGAACAGTTGTTAGCTGAAGACTCTCATAGGTGAATCTAGCGTAGATTGACATGTTGGTGTTGCGCCCAGATTTTTCGCACTCAAGGAATACTCACACAAGCAGAAAAAATATTGTACTCTCTCGTTAGAACTCACCCTCCTAGAAAAATGAGTGCGACTAGGTTTGAATTAAAAATTGGTTTGAATAAAGGGCTTTTAGAAAAGATTTGGAGTCGCCACCTAACTTGATTAAGGTGATTTAGGTCACCTAAAAACTAAGAATAATCTGAAAACTACAATTAGGGTTTTTGAAAAACGATTTTGAAAATATCCCCTCTAGAGATGGTTTTTAAGAAAACTGGTTGTTTGGACACCTTTGGAAAACAATTAAGCCCTTTTTGAAAAATAACTCCGTTTTTGGTCTTTCGAAATCAGTGATTCTAGGTCCGGAGGTTGGTTACGTGTACCTACATGTCAATCTACCCTAGATTCACTTACGAGAGTCTTCAACTAACCAATGACCAATCCTATCCACTTTAAAAAACAATGCTTAAAATTTATCATGATGCATGATATGCAAATGCAAGAAAGGAGACTTGATTTGGAAATAAATTTGAAAAGAAGAATTTGATTTGATTTTAGAAGAGAGATTTGAAAATAGATTTTTGGAACTGGAAACTTGAAATAGATATGGAATTGGAGATTGAAGAAGATTGTAGACTTGGAGATTTGAAAGAGGTTGTGAAATTGGAAATTTGAAAAAAATGTTGTAGAATTTGAGATTTAAAAACTATGGAGACAACACCCATGAGGGTTGTCTACGTATCCTTTTGGAGGAATCAGGTCAGTCGTAGTTTGGACAAGAGTTTGATAGAAAAGAGATTTGATATGGAAGAAGAAATTGAATTGGAATTTGGATTTGATTTGGATTTAGACTAGAAGGTTGAAATTTAGAATTTGGAATTAGAAAAGATAAGACTTTGATTTGGAAAGATAGAACTTGGAGGAAGAATTGGACTTATTTTGGAAAGATTGAGGTTTAGGAAGTCTAGACTTAGGAAAGATGAGATTTAGAAAGGACTTGAGATTAAGAAAGATTGGACTCGAATGTTGGACTTGGAAGATTAAAGAAATATTGCATTTAGGAAATGTCGAATTAGGAAAGTTTCGAAATAGGAAAGTTTCATTTTAGGAAAGTTTTGGTTTAGGAAAGTTTCAACTTAGGAAAGTTTTGGAATTAGGAAAGTTTTAACTTAAGCAAGTTTCAATTTAGGAAAGTTTCATTTTAAGAAAGGTTTTGAAATAAGAAAGTGTTGAATTTAGAAATATTTTGAATTAGGAAAAGTTTAGTTTAAGAAAGGTTTAGAATTTGAAAAGTTTCAACTTAAGGAAGTTTTGAATTTGGAAAGCTTAGAATTTTAAAAAGATTTTAAATTAGGAAAGATTTGAATTTGAAAAGCTTTAGGATTTTTGGAAGATTCAAAGTTTGAGTTTTAGAATGATTTGAAAATCTAGATTTGAGAGTTGAAGTTTGGAAAAGATGTGGAATTAAGAAAGGTTGGAATTAGGAAAGGTTTAGACTTTGAAAGATTTGAAGTTTAGAAGAGTTTAGAATTTTAGGAGGTTTCAAAGTTTGAGTTTTAGAAAACACTTGAAGTTAAGAAAGGTCTAAGTTTAAGAAATATTTGAAACCTTAGATTTGGAAAGTTAAGATTTGGAAAGGGATAGAATTAGAAAAGGGTTGAATTAGGAAAGATTTAGATTTTGAGTTTTAAAATTTAGGAAAGATTTTTATGTTCAAGTTTTGGAAACTTAAGATTTAGGAAAGTAGAAGATTAGGAAGGAGTTGAATTAGGAAAGATTTAGACTATAAAGAGTTAAGATTCTTATTTCCTAAAACAAGGGATTAGATTTTGTTTCTAAAAGAGAAGGTTTGATTTTGTTTCCAAAAACGAAGGATATGATCTAGTTTCCTAAATGGGAGATTGAATTTGGTGTCCTAAAGGGATGATTGGATTTGGCATGGATTTGGGAAGGGAAGTTTTAGAAACCCTAGATTTGGGAAGACTATAGTTTTGACGTAGAAAATAGGTTTTGGAAATATGTATAGTTTTGATGTAGAAAATAAGAGGTTTTAGAAACCTAGGTTTTAAGGCAAGATTGAAAATCATATTTTTGGAAAGAAAATTAGGTTTCCTAATTGTTGGCTCTAAGGCTTGGCTTGGGCTCTAAGAAAAGGAATTTTTGAAAAGTGCGTTTTTGGAAACAAAGATTTTTAGAAGGGAGAATCCTAGAGGGGAGTTTCTAGAAGGAAGATTTTGGGAAGAGAGTTTTTAGAAAGATTTTTGGTAGAAGATTGTTGGAGAGAGTTTTTGGAAAGATTTTTTAAGGAGCGTTTTTAGAAAGTGGATTTTGGGGTGAAGATTTTGGAAAGGAGTTGAAAAATGGAGTTTTAAAAAATAGATTTTTTTGAAGGGAGTTTTTGAAAACAACTTTGGAAAGGAGATTTTTAGGAAAGCATATTCAAAAAGAGATTTTTAGGAAAAGAGACTTTTGAAAAGATAGTTTTTAGAAGATATAAAAATGTATCACTTTCCTAAAGCGATCCTAACTATAAGAAGGTTAGAACCACTTTAAGAAAGTAGTTTTGAAAACAAAGAGTTGAAAATATAGACCATATTGGTCTCTTTAAATGTAACACTTTCCTAAAGCAACCCTAGCCATGGAAAGGCTAGAATCACCCTAGGATTGTGATTTTGAAAACAAGTTTTGGAAAAGGAGATTTTGATGCAATTTTGAAAACAAGTTCAATGCAAGTTTTGAAAACGAGTTTGGAAACAATTTTTAGAAGAATGCAAGATCATGATATGCACAATGCAAGTTTGGGGTCGTGAACATACAAGGTTAAGGCTTCACCACATAATCAAGGGGGCTGAACTCACGTGGTCTTCGGTTAGCCTAAAGGAAAGCCCCCGACACGATGACCCTCCAATAGTCTAATCCTACACATGGACCGAGAGTCCTCTTGTTTCAAGCATGCAAAGAAAGGGGGGAAAGAGATGGGGGATTAAAATAAAGAAAACCCAAGTGGGTTAGGAGAGAGAAGAGAGAGGGGGAAGTGCGAAAATTTAAATAAGAAGCCTACCTTGTGTCTTCTTTAGTTTGCCTGGCTTTGCGCGCCTTGCTTTCTTTGGTCTTCGCTTCACTTCAGTCTTGATCTTCGAGGACTCGTCTTTGGTCTTCAAATCTTCATAGTTACAGCAATCCAAGTCTTCAATGGAGGGTTGGAGGCTAGTGTATAAGTGTGTAGGGGTGTGTATGAGTGTATATAAGGCTTAGGGTTTGTGTGTGGTGGCTAGGGTTTGGAAAACCTAGGGAAGCTAGGGTTTTGAGAGTGTACGAGCTCTATGTATCGAAAATTAGGATTTTTAGACTGAGTTTGCGGACCTCTTTCACGTTGGAGGAGGCTCTATGTATAAAAAATGCTTGGCGCCACTACTAGTGGTGCCATCCAATTAGGAAACTATTAAGGTCAGCAAGCAACGTATCTTTGACTAGATTTGGGCGCTTATACTAGTGACTACCATGCAATTTTTAGCCTGGCTTCACTAGGAGTGACTCCGGAAAGTTTGGGAAGGATTTAAGTGACTAAGATTGGCCCGAAACAGCCGAAAAAGGGCAGGAATACTTAGAATAGTGTCCTGGAGGTATTTGACTTGAAAGATGAGGATACGATGTGTCGGAAGGATTGACCAAGCTATTAGGGGCAAAACGGTCAATCGGGTCGGAACGCTGCCGAGACGGACTCAGATTGTCCCGGAAGAAGACTCGAGATTTGGAAACATTATTTAGAATGTTCCCAAAGGTTGCCGGTTTGATACCCAGAGCCGGTGTGGTCGGAAAAAGCGACCGGCCCTACAGGGGTAAAACAGTCATTTTACCTCGGGTTTACCGGAACTGACTCGGAATGATATGAAAAGATAACTAAAAGTTGAGAATACTATAAAAAACAATCTCAAGATGTTACCGGTTTGATACCCAGAGCCAGCGTGGCTAGAAATGGCGACCGGCCCTCTAGGGGCAAAACGGTCATTTTGCACCAAGTTTGCCGGAACTGACTCGGAATGATCCGAAAAGATATAGGCAAGTTCAGAATACTATAAGAAATATTCTTGGGAGGTTATCGGTTTGATACCCAGAGCCGGTGTGGTTCCCGGGGCGTTCGGATGCCTAAGGGCGAAATGGTCATCTTGACCAAAAAGTCTCGGAATTGGCCCGAAACTGACTAGATGGCACCTAATCATGCCAGATTGCCTTTAAGACAATCTTGGAAGGTTAGACTTACCGTTCTGAAGACTCAAATGTGTTCTTGAGAAACGTGCCAAAAAATGGCCCTACGGGCAGTTTGGTCATTTTTCACCGAAGTAGGCTAGTAGGTACTGGTGTTGACCTGGGTTTTGAGTGTTTCCGCCACTCTGTCGGCGATCATGTGATACAGGGGTTTGTTTGCAATTCCCTCTATCGACCTGCTTATGAGTATTTCCGCTACTCTAATGGTTGTGATGTTTGTGAGTATTTCCGCTACTCTGATGGTTCACGATCATTCCCAAGACTACCCGATCTCAGGAAGCTGCTAAAGGGACTTAGCACTTGAGAATTAACTTTCTCGAAAGGCGTGCCTAAACGGACATTTCTACATTGGCAGGCTAGCAGGCGCCCAAGGTGGACCGTTCTACCATCTAGGGGACTTAGGGTCTCATCCCGGTCGACGTGTTTAAAAGGACTTACCGTTTCAAAGAGATTTTCTTCAGAAAGCGTGTCGGACTGTCCCGAGGAATAAACTGTCTCGAGAGACGGATTGGAATTGGAATTGGAAATGGGACTTACCGTATTCGGAAAGACGTGCCTAATTTGGAATTGAAAAGGGGACTTACAATCTTTGGAAAGACGTGCCTGATTGGATAGATTTACCGTATCGAGGAATCAACTGTCTTAAGAGAGGGATTGGAATTGGAATTGGAAAGGGGTCTTACCATCTTTGGAAAGACGTGCCTGATTGGATAGATTTATCGTCTCGAGGAATCAACTATCACAAGAGAGGGAATGGAATTAGAATTGGAAAGGGGACTGACCGTCTTCGGAAAGACGTGCCTGATTTGGAATTATAACGAATGATGCCCCTAGGGGCATTTTGGTCATTTTGCCTCTACTTGGGCCCGGTGGGGCCCGCGAAGCTATGAATTGACGGGATTAGACTTAGAAAGTTAATTTGGATTAAAACATCCCTCAATGACTTGAACATAAGTCTGGACGGAGTGGAGACCACCGAGCGATAAAAAATGGGGTGCTTATAGTAGGTACCGAAAGAGCGGGGTAGGGTGATGGCTTAGTGCGTCTTCCCTACACGTAACCAACCTCTGAACCTAGGATCACTGATTTCGAAAGACCAAAAATGGAGTTATTTTCTAAAACGGGCTAAATGTTTTTCAAAGGTTGCCATACAACCTATTTTTCTTAAAAACCCTCTCTTGAGGTGATATTTTCAAAACCTTTTTTCAAAAACCCTAAGTGTAGTTTTTCGGATTATGCTTAGTTTTTAGGTGACCTAACTCACCTTAGTCAAGTTAGGTGGGGACTCTAAATTTTCTCTAAAAGCCCTTTATTCAAATCTATTTTCAATTCAAACCTAGTCCCACTCATTCTTCTAGGAGGGTGAGTTCTAACTAGAAAGTACAGTGTTTTTTCCACTTGTGTGTGTATTCCTCGAGTACGAAAAATCTGGACGCGACACCTAGGTCATCCAAACGCTAGGTTAACCTAACCCTAGTTAGTTAACCGTAAGTTCACCTAACCCTAGTTGTCCAACCCTAGGTTAACCTAACTCAAGTTAGTTAACCCTAGGTTCACCTAACCATAGTTGACCAACCTTAGGTGAGCCTAACCCTAATTAGTTAACCCTAAGTCATTCTAACCCTAGGTTAACCTAACCCTAGTTTGTTAACCCCAAGTTTCCAATTTCAATCCTCTTTAAAACCACTCTTAGACCTCAAGTGATCTTTCAAATTTAGTTTTCAAAAACTTTCCACACTCTTGAATTTCCAAAAATCGTGATCCTAAGTTCTTTTCAAATGCTTCCATACTTCTCTCAAAATGGTTGCCATAGGTCATTTAAACTTGTCTTAACAAAAAATGGCTAGACACTTAACAATTTCAAAAGTTGCTTTTCAAATTGTTTTCCAAAAACTCACAACCCTAAGGTGATCCTAACTCTTTCATGGTTAGCGTTTCCAAGAGAAAGTGATACATTAAATGAAACCTTCAAGATTCATATAAGGGTTCCAATACCCTAAGTGTTTTCCTAAAATCCCTTTTCAAAAATGATTTCATAGATTCACACTCTTAGTCCTTCCATGGTTAAATTTGTCCAAGAAAAAGCGAGATATTCAATTAGGGTTTTTTAACCCTAAGAGTTTTCAACACCCTAAAGGAAGTTTCTAGCCCATTTTCTAAAAATGTTTTTCAAAATTCATAACCTTAAAGGAGTTTAATTTTTCAATACCTAATCTCTTAAAGGTGATGAGATATTCAAAATAGCTTTCATAGGGTATACCAAAAATAATTTCTAAAACTTTTAGAGACAAGGCCAAAAAGTGCTTTTACCCACTTTGAAATATTCCAAAACTCTCATGAGTTGCTTTCAAAATACTCTTAAAAACTCCTTTGAATTGTTTCAAAGATATTCTAAAACTCTTTTGAGTTACTTTAAAAAATATTCTAAAACTCTCTTGATTTGTCTAAAAAATATTCCAAAACTTCTTTCAGTTGCTTTCAAAAACTTCCCAAAAACTTTCTCAATTCCTATTTCAAAGGAATTTTCAAAAATTTTCAAAGTCCAATTTCCATTCAAAACCCTCTTAAGTACAAGTTTCAAAATCTTCCAAGACTCCTCGAGTCCTTTTCAAAAATCGTGCTCTTACACGAACTACGAATGACCTGATTCTCACCAAATAAGGTACATGGGCAACTAAGGAAACCCTATGTGCTATCACCACATCCTTCAAATGGCAGTTTTCAAAAATATTTCAATCATATAATTTTCAAAATTTACACCTCAAACAGTTACCAAATATTCCAAACAGTGCAAGAACTATGAATGACTTGATTCTCGTCAAATGAGATACGTAAACAACTCTCATAGGTGCGGTCATAACCATCATTTTAAGTCATTTATTTTTTTGAAAACTCTTTCTCAAACAAAAATATCTTTCAAAAATCAAATTTCAGACCCTTTTCCAAATCTTTCAAAAGTCTTTCAACAAAATGCATCATGCATTATTCATCCCAAAAGTGATGACCAAACCCATTTTTAAAAACTTTTAAGTGGATATTAAGTAATTGGTGATTTAAGTAAGTGAATTATTAGTGAACAAACATGTAGGTACCAAAACAGCGGGGTAGGGTAGTGATTTTAAGATATCTTCCCCACACGTAACCAACCCTGGACCATAGATTTCTATTTAGAAGGTCAAATCCAGAGTCATGTTTTCAAAAAGGGCTTTAAAAATTTTTGAAAGGTTGCTAAAATTCTCTTTTCTAAAAACCTTCTTAAGAAGCTAATTTTCAAAACATTTTTAAAAAAACCTAAGTTTAGTCTTCGGATTATGCTTAGCCTTTAGGTGACCTAGCACATTTTTAACTATGTTAGGTGATAACTTCAAACTTTTTAAAAAGCCTTTAATCAAATCAAGTTTTCAAAATTAAAACCCCCTCGCATTTGTCCTTTTAGGAAGGTAGGTTCTCATAAAGAGAGTACCGTGCTTTTTTTTCAAACTAAGAGGGTTTGGAGCTGAAAATCGAGGCGCAATAGAGAGTTTATATAACAAAGTATTGTGAACTTCTTATTTTGTAAATTAATTATTGTTTTTAAAAAATATGTGAGATTAGGAAAATATTGTCTAAGTGTTAAACAAAAAATAAGGAATATGAGGGTTAACTCGACTCAACCCGATTTGAACATAAACGGGTATGAGATTATATGGTTCAACCTGTAACAGGTAAGGGATGGGATGTGGGGAAGGTTTTTCTTATTAGGGTCGGGGTAGGGTATAGGAAAACCTGTTTCATACCGAACTCATTGTCATTCCTATTTACTTGTCACACCCCTTCAAAAATTTGTTAGGGTTTTGTTTAGATTTATCTAAGGAGAAAACAAAAATTTCAAGAAACAGAAGCATGAAAAGATATGATACAATATAAATCAATCCATTTACTCTCAATACAGGCTCAGTTCTGATAAACCTACAAAGAATAAATGAACAGTATAAAACATTCCAAAGGTTTTACCAAAGCAGATTTTGGGTATGTTTCAATTTACAATTCTTGTTCAACGTCATTGACAATTTATATATTTTTTGTTTTTAAAATTTGTATAGATATTATTTTTCTTTAGTTATATTAGAAAATATTGATTTGTGTGCTTCATTATGAAAATTATTATTTTTGGTTAAATATCTTATATGCAAATGAAGAAAAAATCTTGATATTTTTTAAGTTACAGTTTTATTTGCTTTCCTTTGGCTTTTCCTATGATGGCTTTAAATATGTTTCTGTAATCACTATAAGTGTAATTTCATTAATCTTTTTTTTCTCATGATATTATCTTTCGTTTTGTGTATGCATCATAGTGGGCTAGTTGATGATGAAAAAATCTCTTTCTTTCTTGTTTTCCATACACTTTCATACGCAACTTTCATATAAAGAATTGGGTCCTCAATAGCTAATTCATACGTAAAAGGATTTCTAGGATACAAAAAGCTTATGTTGATATTCAAGTTAGGGTTTAAGTGCAAAAGAAGTCGCACATTACTTGCTCACTGTGATAACAAAAATACAAATGTCCCCCTTTGTAATCTATTTTTGGTTAATGGTATTTCATGGTCTCTACAATGAGTGTCGTCATGTAAAAACTTTTTGCATATGCAAGGAGGTTATTAGATATGAAATTTTGGGTACATTTTATGCGTAATTTTGCAATCTTTTGATGCTTTCAAGAGATGATTTTTTGTCTGAGAAGTTTATACTCGAGTAAAAGTCCACACTAAATTTTCTTTTTTGCATCATAATGCCAAAGCCATTACGGTAAAAGCACATCCAATGATGGAACCTAAAATTTAAAGGCTCAAATCAAGTGGAAAAATGAATTTCTATGACATGATGGCAGTTCAAGTCTCACTACAAGAAAATAGAAAAACAAAAGCACAATATATTGTTTCATATGGTCTCATAAAACTATGAAATATATGTTGCAATTTAGGGAATTTAAGAGTAAAGGTTTTTTCGATATACATAATGAGAGTACGATGACAAAAAAATGAACCTTAACTCATTGAGAGTAAGGTGTGCCAATAATTTAAGTTAGAACACATATGTACAAGACATATTTATAACAAGGTTGATAGGTGTTGCATCGAGCAAATTTACTCAGCAGAAGAGGCAATGACGAGGGATGAATTGGGGTGCATTCGAGTAAAACCACTGGGGGGTTTGAAAGTACTGCCTCAATTTGATGATGAAGGAGACAAAAATTCTTTCCTGGATGGGGCAAAAGAATGGCTTGGTCAATGGTTCTTGGCAGTCCACAATTGGTCTTTTAGAGAATTCAACTTACTGAGAAATTGTGGGGTATGAATAAGAGGTGTTCCATTCCACGCATGGAGTGAACAAACATTTAGAAAAATTTCAAGTAATTGGGGTGAAGTAATTGTAGTTGATTATAGATATACATCAAAGGAAGTCTTGAAAAAGATATAGTATTGATACAGACTGAATTACCAGAGACAATCCAAAACAACAGTAAATTGAAGATAGGAAAATGGTTGTGTGATGTAATCATATTGGAGGATTATCAAGATTTCTCCAATGCCCCAATCAATCGTTTTGTACACACTAAAGCGACATCACCAATGCCCCTGAACAGTGATTCAGACTAGATGAATGTTTAACTCCAGCAGAAATTTTTTGGAGGAAGATGATGCTGAGTTGGCATTAACGAGCCAAGTGGATGAATTGATTGATGCTGAGATGGATGTTGAAATTCAACCAAAAGTGACAGTAAATGCATTGGTAACTGACTCGCCAATAAAGTTATAGGTAAAAGTTAAGGGTGGGGAGGCTGTCATTATGGAAAAAAAGGGAATCAATTAAAGGAAACCTTGAAACTATAGAGAGATTGAAGGAAATTATTGAAGAGGCTAGAGACATATAGATAGAGGAGATTTTGAATTTAGAATCACTGAAAAAAGAGAGGAAATTAAGTGAAGCGGGTCAAGGGGTTGGGCCACAAATTACAGCTTTAGGTTGTGAAAGTGAAGAGAGCTTATGTAGCCCAACTAAAGATAGCAGGGTGGGCCAAGTAAGTCATCAGAGGAAGGTTGATGAAATTACTGATGAAGCTAATGAAGTTATCAACATTAATAATATGAGCTTACTGGACAAAAATGATATAAAGAAAGGAAGCAAAGAAAGATCAGTCAAAAATTGAAGGTATTATTACATTTCAAAAGGAAAGGATAGGTCAAACCAAGAAGGCAAAGAACATAAAAGGAGTATCAAGAGAGTCCAACTCATCATCAAATTCAACAATAGTTTCATCCTTACCTTCAAAAAACATAAGGAACATGAACACTTTAATTATGAAGAAAATGGAAAGGCATTGCTTAGAAGAAGTTGAAATCACCATTGAAATGGGGAAGAAATTAGGGGTGCATTTCACAACATTAAAGACAAATGCGGAGAAAAACTTAAAGAATTGGAATGGAATGACATTAAAAAGGGGCAAAGGAAAGGAAGAGGGATGACAAAATGAAGTAGCAACAAGGATTGTAGTTAAGGTATTTGCATTTTTGTTAATTTGAAGATACTAATATGGAATGTTAGAGGTCTTGGGGGTAGAATTAAAAGGGGAGATATGTGACTAGTGGAAGATTAAGTCAATTTGGGGCAGTGATAATATTGATTGGGAAGTAATAAACTTTGAAGGAGCTTCTAGGCGGATGATTTCAATGTGGAAAAAGAGTTTTTTTGAAGTATCAACTAGAATCATTGATAAAAGATTTATTTTCTTAGTGGGTCAGATGCAAGGAAACTTTAGATGTGCAATTGTCAATGTTTATGGGCCAAGTTCAGATGAAGATCAGAGGCATGTTTGGGATAAACTGAAGGTATTAAATGATCATTTCAAAGTTCCAATTTGTTTAGGAGGGGATTTTAACCAGTTGCTCAAGTCTTTAGGGAGGTCATCTTGTCCTAGGATATCTCTAGGAATGAGAAGGTTAAATAATTTTTTGGAAGTGATGAATGCATGTGATCTACCAACGCAAGGCAGAAAATTTACTTGGTCAAATATGTAGTTTATTGAAATATTGAGTAGATTGGATAGATTTCTGCTGTGCACTAAATGGAAGAACAGGTTTAATTGTTTTCAGTGGGGTCTGCAAAGCGTTAATTCTGATCATTGTGCAGTCTTGTTAACTAATGAAATAAAAGATTGGGGTTCAAGGCCTTTAAAGATCTATGAGTCATGGTATCAGTTGAATAGAGTTTTCAACAATAGTACACAAGCTTTGGAATGATCCTAGTATCCAAGGGTGGGGTGGTTTGTGGTATTAAAGAAATTACAACTATTAAAGTAAAAAAATTAAGCATCGGAAGGCTTCAGGTTGTATAAATTGGAGTGAAAAGAAAAAGTTGCTGGAACAGGAAATTCAAAGGATGGAGATTCAAGGGGAACGAGGGTCAAACTGGAGCCATTTCAATCTCTTTAAGAGATTGAAAGGCAAACTTAGAAATCTGTATTTTAAGGAAGAAAATGATGCTAGATAGAGATCAAGGCAATTATGGCTTCGGAAGAGGGATAGTAATTCAAAAAAATTTCATGCAGCAAAAAAGGTAAGGCAGAACAGAAATTTTATTGGGCAGTTGATTGTGAATGGGGAAGTCATTTATGATCCAGCTTAGATAAAAGAGATAATCTTTAAGTTTTTTGAAGAAATTTATATGGAGCCTATGAAACAAAGACCTAAGGTGAAAGGCATTATAGAGGGGCAACTTAGTGCTAAAAGTAGCGATGCACTTGAGGAGGATTTTAAGGAATTGGAGATATAGGAAGCTATCAAATCTTGCAATGGGAGCAAGACATCAGGGCTTGATGGGTCTAAAATGAGTTTCATGAAAAGTTTTGGAACTTATTAAAAAGTGGTATTACAAGATTCATGAGGGAGTTCCATGCTAATGTTAAATTGGTCAGTGGGTTAAATTCTTCCTTTATTGTACCCATTCCAAAGGAGGAGATGCCTTGTCGCTCCCAGAATTTTTGCAATCGAGGAATACACAAGTAAGCGGAAAAAATACTGTACTCTCTTATTAGAACTCATTCTCCTAGAAGAATGAGTGCGACTAGATTTGAATTGAAAATTGATTTGAATAAAGGACTTTTGGAAAACAATTTGGAGTCGCCATCTAACTTGATTAAGGTGAGTTAGGTTACCTAAAAACTAAGTACAATCTGAAGATTACACTTAGGGTTTTTGAAAATACTTCGTCTAGAGAGAGTTTTTAAGAAAATAGATTGTTTGGCAACCTTTAGAAAATATTTAAGCCCTTTTTTGAAAATAACTCCATTTTGGTCTTTGAAAACAGTGTTCTAAGTTCGGAGGTTGGTTACGTGTAGAGAAGACGCACTAAGCCATTACCCTACCCCGCCCTTGTGGTACTTACATGTTTATTCACCCTAGATTCATCCATTAGAGACTTCGATTAATAAATGTCTAAAACTATCCACTTTAGAAAAGAATGATGCATGATATGCAAGTGCAAGAAAAAGATTTGATTTTTGAAAATAGACTTCGAAATAGATTTGAAAAGAAGGATTGAAGTTTGAAATTGGAAAGAAAGTTTTGGAAATTGAAATTGAAGATTTCAAAATAGATTTTTGGAATTGGAAATTTGAAAATAGATTTTGGAATTAGAAATTTGAAAAAGATTATGGAATTGGAGATTTGAAAAAGGTTGTGAAATTTGAGATTTGAAAAAGGTTGTCACCACACCCATGAGGGTTGCCTACATATCCTTTTTGAGGAATCAGGTCAGTCGTAGTTCGGACAAGAGTCCGATTGAAAATAGAAAGTTTGATTTGGAAAAAGGGATTTTGATTTGGAAAATGATTTGATTTGAACTTAGAATAGAAAACTAGAAATTGGAATTTGGAATTGAAAGGATTAGACTTTGATTTGGAAAGATAGAACTTGGAAGAAGGATTTGGACTTGTTTTGAAAAGATTGAGTTTTAAGAAAGATTTGACTCGAATGTTGGACTTGGAAGATTAGGGAAAGATTGGATTTGAGAAAGATTCGAAATAGGGAAGTTTCAAAATAGGAAAGTGTCATTTTAGGAAAGTTTTGAAAGTTGAAAAGTTTAGAATTTAAGAAAGTTTTGGATTTGGAAAGTTTTGAATTTGAAAAGATTTGAAATTTGAGTTTTAGAAATACTTAAAATTAGGAAAGGTTTGAGTTTAAGAAATGTTTGAAAATTTAGATTTGGAAAGTTGAAATTTAGAAAGATGTGAAATTAGAAAAGATTTGAAAGTTTAAGTTTTGGAGACTCAAGGTTTAGGAAAGTACGAGATTAGGAAGGATTTAAATTAGGAAAGATTTGGAGTTGGAAGAATTGAGATTCCTATTTCCTAAAACAAAGGATTGGATTTTGTTTCTAAAAGAGGTGTTTTGATTTTGTTTCCAAAAATGGAGGATTGTATCTAGTTTCCTAAATGGGGAGATTGGATTTAGTTTCCCAAAGAGAAGATTGGATTTTGGCATGGATTTGGAAGGATGAAGTTTTGGAAATCCTAGATTTGAAGACTATAGTTTTGAGGTAGAAAATAGATTTTGGAAACTTATGGTTTGAGGCCAAAATAGGGAATTGGAAATCGTGCTTTTGGGAAGGAAAATTAGGATTTCCTAATCGTTGGCTCTAGGGCTTGTCTTGGGCTCCAAGGTAAAGAGTTTGTTGGAAAGCGAGTTTTTGGAAAGAGAAATTTTTCGAAGGAGTTTTTAGGAAAGAGATTTTTGAAAAGTATAATTTTTGGAAAGAAAAGTTTTTTGGAAGGAGATCTTAAAAAGGAGTTTTTGAAAAGTGAATTTTGAAAAGAGAGTTTTCGGAAAGAGATCTTTGGAAAGAATTTTTAGGAAAGCGTTTTAAAAAATAGATTTTTGAAGGTAAATTTTTAGAAAACAATTTTGGAAAGGAATTTTGAAAAGGAGATTGGAGAGAATTTTTAGAAAGTATGTTGGAAAAGAGGTTTTTTTAGAAAGAGAGATTTGAAAAAAGAGTTTTTAAAAAGTTCATAAAATATTCCACTTTCCTGAAGCGATTCTAACCATAAGAAGGCTAGAACCACTTTAAGATAGTGCTTTTAAAAATAACAAGGATTTGAAAATATAGACCATATTGGTCCCTTTAAATATAACACTTTCCTAAAGCAACCCTAGCCATGGAAAGGCTAGAATCACCTTAGGATTGTGATTTTGAAAACAAGTTTTGAAGAAAAAGATTTAATGCAAGTTTTGAAAACAGTTTTGATGCAAGTTTTGAAAACAAGTTGGAAAACGAATTTTGGAGGAATGCAAAATCATGATATACACAATGCAAGTTGGGGTCATAAACATATAAGGTTAAGGCTTCACCGTATAATCAAGGGGGCCGAACCCACATGGTCTCCAGTTAGACTAGAAAAAAGCACCCGACACGGTGACCTTCAATAGCCTAATCCTACACATGGACTGGCAAGTCCATTGTTTTAAGCATGCAAGAAAGGGGGGGAAGAAGATAGGGGATTAAAATAGAAGAAAACTTAAGTGGGTTAGGAGAGAGAAGAGAGGGGGGAAGATGTGTAAACGTAAATAGGAAGTCTACCTTATGTCTTCTTTATTCGCTTTGTTTTGCTTGCTTGCTTTACTTCGGTCGTCGCTTCGCTTTGAGTCAGTCTTCAAGGGCTTGTCTTAATCTTCGAGAGCTTCGGTTCGCAGCACTTCAAGTCTTCAATGGACACTTTGGAGGCTAGTATCGGAGTGTATAGGAGTGTATGTGAGCGTATGGGAGTATATGAGAGCAAGGGTTTGTATATGGGGGCTAGGGTTTTGAAAAACCTAAAGAAGACTAGGGTTTAGGGAGGCTACGAGCTCTGTATATCGAAGGGGAGAGTTTTTGGATTGAGTTTGCAGACCATTTTCAAGCTGGAAGAGACTCTGCATTTATAGAGAGAGGAATGACCTTGCGCCTGTTGTAGTAGCGCTAGTTAAAAAATCCTTCTGGTGCCACTTCTAGTGGCACCAGCCACTTAGGAAAGTTTTAAGGTCGGTGTCGCACACAGATTTTTCGCACTCGAGGAATACACACGCAAGCAGAAAAAATATTGTACTTTCTCGTTAAAACTCACCCTTCTAGAAGAATGAGTGCGACTAGGTTTGAATTGAAAATTGATTTGAATAAAGGGCTTTTGGAAAACAATTTGGAGTCGCCACCTAACTTGATTACGGTGGGTTCGGTCACCTTACAATTCGAAGACTACATTTAGGGTTTTTGAAACCGATTTTGAAAATACTTCCTCAAGAGAGGGTTTTAAGAAAACAGGTTGTTTGGCAACCTTTGGAAAATAATCAAGCCATTTTTTGAAAATAACTCCATTTTGGTCTTTGAAAACAGTGATCCTAGGTTCGGAGTTTGGTTACGTGTAGGGAAGACCCACTAAGCCATCACCCTACCCCGCCCTTGCGATACCTACATGTCTATTCACCCTAGATTCACCTATGAGAGTATTCAACTAACAAATGTCCAATCCTATCCACTTTAGAAAAGAATGTTTAAAAACGATCACGATGCATGATATGTAAATGCAACAGAAAAAGGGAGTTGGAAAATTGATTTGAAAATACATTTGAAAAGAAATTAATTTGATTTAAAAGAGATTTGAAAAGATAGATTTGAAATTGGAAATTTTTAAAAATTGGAAATAGAGATTTGGAAATAGAAATTTGGAATTAGAAGCTTGGAAGAGATTAGGAAATTGGAAACTTGAAGAAGATTGTGGAATTGGAGATTTGAAAAAGGTTGTGACCGCACGCACAAGGGTTGCCTACGTATCCCTTTGGAGGAATCAGGTCAATCGTAGTTTGGACAAGAGTTTGATAGAAAATAGAATATTTGATTTGAAAAAGGAGTTAAATTGAAATTTGGATTTGATTTGAATTTAGAATAGAAGATTGGAATTTAAAATGGAAGAGATTAGACTTTGATTTGGAAATATGGAGTTTTGGAAAACCTAGACTTAAGAAGATAGGATTTGGACTTGAGATTAAGAAAGATTTGACTTGAATGTTGGACTTGGAAGATTAGGAAAGATTAGATTTAAGAAGGGTTCGAATTAGGAAAGTTCTATTTTAGGAAATTATCATTTTAGGAAAGTTTTGAATTAGGAAAATTTCATTTAAGGAAAGTTTTGGTTTAGGAAATGTTTCGATTTAGGAAAATTTTGGAATTGGAAAGTTTTGAAATAGGAAAGATTTCATTTTAAGAAAGTTTTGAAATTGAAAAGTTTTGAATTTGGAATGTTTTGAAATAGGGAAGTTTTGAAAGTAAGAAAGTTTTGACTTTAAAAAGTTTTAAATTTGGAAAGATTTGAAGTTTAGGAAAGTTTAGAATTTAGGAAGTTTAGGATTTGGAAAGGTCGGGATTAGGAAAGATTTGAAAATTTAAGTTTTGGAGACCTATGGTTTAGGAAGAGTGAATTAGGAAAGGTTTAGACTAGGAAGGAATGAGATTCCTATTTCCTAAAACATGGGATTAGATTTTGTTTCTAAAAAAGATGGTTTGATTTTGTTTTCCAAAATGGAGGGTAGGTGAAGTTTTGGAATCCCTAGATTTGGAAGGCTAGAGTTTTGACGTAAAAAATGGATTTTGGGAACCTATGATTTAGATGTAAAGAAGGAGATTTTGGAAATCTAAGTTTAAAGGTAAGATTGAAAATCATATTTTTGAGAAAAGAAATTAGGGTTTCCTAATTGTTGGCTCTAGGGCTTGACTTGGGCTCTAAAAAAAGAGATTTTTGGAAATTGAGTTTTTAGAAAGGGAGATATTTTGAAGGAAATCCTAGAGAGGAGTTTTTGGAAAGGAATTTGAAAAAAGAGAGTTTTTGGAAGGGGATTTTTGGAAAGAGTTTCTAGGAAAGAGATTTAAGAAGGAAACCTAGGGAGTGTTTTTAGGAAAGGAATTTTGAAGAGAGCTTTTGGAAAGGAGTTTAAAAAGAAGTTTTGAAAAATAGATTTTTGGAGGGAGTTTTTGAAAACAATTTTGGAAAGAAATTTAAAGAGAGTTTATGGAAAGCATGTTGGAAAAGAGATTTTTAGGAGGAGATTTTTGAGAAGAGATTTTTTAGAAAGTACATAAAATATCTCACTTGCCTAAAGCGATTCTAACCATAAAAAGGTTAAAACCACTTTAAGGTAGTGCTTTTGAAAACAACAATGTTTTGAAGATATGGACCATATTGGTAACTTTAAATATAACACTTTCCTAAAGCAACTCTAGCCATGGAAAGGCTAGAATCACCTGAGGATTTTGATTTTGAAAAGAAGTTTTGAAAAATAAGATTTTGATGCAAGTTTTAAAAACAATTTTAATGCAAGTTTTGAAAACAAGTTTGAAAACAGAATTTAGAGAGATGCAAGATCATGATATGCACAATGCAAGTTGGGGTCGTGAATATACAAGGTTAAAGGCTTCACCACATAATCAAAGGGGCCGAACCCATGTGGTCTTTGGTTAGACTAAAAGAAAGCCCCTGACATGGTAACCCTCCAATAGCCTAATCTTACACATGAACAGGGAAATCCCTTGTTTCAAGCATGCAAGAAAGGGGGGGAAGAAAATGGGAGATTAAAATAGAAGAAAACTCAAGTGGGTTAGGAGAGAGAAGAGAGGGGGAAGATGCATAAACTTAAAGAGAAAGCCTACCTTGTGTCTTGTTTATTTTACTTTGTTTTGCGTGCTTTGTTTTTTTTGCTTTGCTTTGGTCTTTGCTTTAGTCTTTGTCTTGATCTTCGAGAACTTCAGTTTGCAGCACTTCAAGTCTTCAATGGAGGCTTTGGGAGCTAGTGTATGAGTGTATGTGAGTATGTATGAGTGTATAGGAGGCTAGGGTTTGCGAAAACCTAAAGAAGCTAGGGTTTAGGGAGGCTACGAGCACTGTATATCGAAGAATAGGGTTTTTAGACTGAGTTTGGGGACCTCTTTCACACTTGAGGAGGCTCTGTATTTATAGAGAGAAGAATGACCTGGCGCCTGTTGTAGTGGCGCTAGGCCATAATACCTTCTAGCACCACTAGGAATGGCGCCAGGCCAAATATTGGCTTGGCGCCATTACTAATGGCACCAGCCACTTAGGAAAGTTTTAAGGTTAGCAAGCAACATATCTTTAGATGATTTGGGCGCCTGTACTAGTGACTACCATGCAATTTTTAGCCTGGCTTCACTATGAGTGACTCCGGAAGGTCTGAGAATAATTTGAAGGGGCCGGGTATGACCCAGAAGGTCGAAAAGGGACAGGAACCCTTAGAATAAGGTCCTGGGAGATATTTGACTTAAAAAAGGATGACAAGAATTGTCGGAAGGGTTGACCGAGCCATTAAGGGCAAAACGGTTAACCGGGCCGGAAAGCTGCCGAAACGAACTCTGGATGTCCCGGAAGAAGACTCGAGATTTAGAAACCTTATTTAGAATATTCCCAAAGGCTACCGGTTTGATACCCAGAACCGGTGTGGTCGGAAAAGGCGACCGGACCACTAGGGGCAAAACGGTCATTTCGCACTAAGTTTGTCAGAACTGACTCGGAATAATCCGAAAAAATAATGGAAGGTTGGGAATACTATATAAAGCATTCTTGGGAGGTTACCGGTTTGATACCCAGAGCTGGTGTGGTTCCAGGGGCGTTCGGATGCCTAGGGGCAAAATGGTCATCTTGACTAGAAAGTCTCGAAATTAGCCTAAAACTGATTAGAAGGCACCTAAACATGCCGGATTACTTTTTAGACAATCTTGGAAGGATGGAATTACTATTCTAAGGACTTAGGTATTTTCTCAAGAAACGTGCCAAAAATGGCCCTAGGGGCAATTTGGTCATTTTTCACCGAAGTAGGCTAGCAGGCACCGGTGCTGACCTGGGTTTTGAGTGTTTCTGCCACTCTGACGGCGGTCCCGTGATACAAGAGTTTGTTGGCAATTCTCTATATCGACCTGTTTGTGACTACTTCTACTACTCAAACGACTGTGATGTTTGCGAGTACTTCCGCTACTTTGACAGTTCCCGATCATTCCCGAGACTTCCTGATCTCGAAAAGTTGTTAAAGGGACTTAGCGCCTGAGGAATCAACTTTCTCAAAAGGCGTGCTGAAACGGACATTTCTACATTGGCGGGCTAGCAAGCGCCAAAGGTGGACCGTTCTACCATCTAAGGGACTTAGGGTCTCGTCCTGGTCGACGGGTTTGAAGGGACTTACCGTTCTGAAGAAACTTTCTTTAGAAAACATGTCGGGCTGGATAAACTTATTGTCTTAAGGAATCAACTTTCTCGAGAGAGGGATTAGAATTGGAATTGGAATTGGAGTTGGACTTGAAAAAGGGGACTTACCGTCTTCGAGAAGACGTGCTTGATTTGGAATTGGACTGAACAATGCCCCTAAGGGCATTTTGGTCATTTTGCCTTTATTTGGGCCTAGTGGGCCCGCGAAGTGATGAATTGACTAGATTAAGACTAGAATTCTAGAATACGTCCATATTGGCTTGAATTCAAGTCTGGACGGACTGTAGACTACCGAGCGGTAAAAAATAGGGTGCTTACAGTCGGCAAGCAACGTATCTTCAGAAGATTTGGGCACCTATACTAGTGACTACCATGCAATTTTTAGTCTAGCTCACTAGGAGTGACTCCAAAAGGTCCGTGAATAATTTGAAGAGGCCAAGAATGGCCCAGAAGGCTGAAAAGGGACAAGAACACTTAGAACAGAGTCTCGGGAGTGGCAGACTTGAAGAATGATGTCAAGATGTGACGGAAGGGTTGACCGGGCCATAAGGGGCAAAACGGACAATTAGTCCGAAAAACTACCAGGATGGACTGGGAATGTCTTGGAAGAAGGCTCGAGATTTGGAAACATTACTTAGAATGTTCTAGGAGGTTACCGGTTTAATACCCAGAGTCGGTGTGGTTAGAAAAGGCGACCGGCCCACTAGGGGAAAAACGGTCATTTTACACCGGGTTTGCCGGAACTGACTTGGAATGATTTGGAAAGGTAATGGAAGGTCAAGAATACTATAAGAAGCATTCTCTAGAGGTTACCGATTTGATACCCAGAGCCGGTGTGGTTCCCGGGGTGCTCAGATGCCTAGGGGCAAAATGGTCATCTTGACTACAATGTCTCAGAGGTGGCTCGAAACTGACTAGGAGGCACCTAATCATGCAAGATTGTCTTTAAGATAATCTTAGAAGGGTAGAATTACCGTTCTGAGGACTTAGGTACTATCTCGAGAAATGTGCCAAAAATGGCCCCAGGGGCAGTTTGGTCATTTTTCACTGAAGTGGGCTAGCATGCACTAGTGTTGACCTGGGTTTTGACTGTTTTCGTCACTCTGACAGCGGTCTACTGATATAGGGGTTTGTTGGCAATTCCCTATATCGACCTGTTTTCGAGTGTTTCCGCCACTCTGGCAGTTGCGATGTGTACGAGTATTTTCGTTACTCTAACAAGTCGCGATCATTCCAGAGACTGCCTAATCTGTGGAAGTTGCTAGGTGGACTTAGTGCCTGAGGAATCAACTTTCTCGGAAGGTGTGCCGAAACGGACATTTCTATATTGGCAGGCTAACAGGCACCAAAGGTGGACCATTCAACCATCTCGGGGACTTGGGGTCTCGTCCTAGTCAACGAGTTTGAAAGGACTTACCATTCTGAAGAATTCACTTAAAAACGTGCTGGATTGGATGGCCTTACCACCTCGAGGAATTAATTTTCTCGAAAGGTGTGCCGAATTTAATTGGAATTGGAATTGAATTGGAATTGGATTGAAAATGGGACTTACCGTCTTCAAAAAGACTTGTCTATTGGAATTGGACCGAACAAGGCCACTAAGGGCATTTTGGTCATTTTGCCTCTATTTGGGCCTAATGGGTGGTATGCTGTCGCGGGCACCCAAAAATGAAACTGATACCCCAAAAACTTTTATGTAGTAGTGTGAGTAAAGATCGTTTCCATGGAGAGTGTTCAGTCTAGTTTTATGCTATGTGAATTTTGATGGGGGGCTTCGGATATAATGAAAACAATTTTAATAATAACTAACTACGGAACAATTCAGATTAAAGTATTGAAATCAATCAAAAGAACAAACCTTGGTCTAGGTCAATATCCACCGTCGAAATTTACAACTGATCATTGATGGAGGCATATCAATTCACATATTGAATATTCACTGTCGGAATTATTTTCTTGGGGCGTTCGGATGCCTAGGGGCAAAATGGTCATCTTGACCGGAAAGTCTCAGAATTGGCCCGAAATGGACTAGTAGGCACCTAAACAAGCCGGATTGCTTTTAAGACAATCTTGGAAGGATGGACTTACCGTTCTAAGGACTTAGATATTTTCTCAATAAACGTGCCGAAAATGGCCCTAGGGGCAGTTTGGTCATTTGTCAGCGAAGTGGGCTAGTAGGCACCGGTGTTGACCTAGGTTTTGAGTGTTTCCGCCACTTTGACGGCGGTCCCGTGATATAGGGGTTTGTTAGTAATTCCCTATATCGGCCTGTTTGTGAGTACTTCTGCTACTCTGACGGTTTGCGATCATTCCCGAGACTGCCTGATCTCGGAAAGCTGCTAAAAGGACTTAGCGCCTGAGGAATTAACTTTCTTGGAAGGCGTGTCGAAACGGACATTTCTGCATTAGCGGGCTAGCAGGCACCAAAGGTGGACCGTTCTATCATCTAGGGGACTTAGGATCTCGTCCTGGTTGACAGGTTTGAAAGGACTTACCATTCCGAAGAAACTTTCTTCAGAAAATGTGCCGGACAAGATAGACTTACCGTCTCGAGGAATCAACTTTCTCGAGAGAGGGATTGGAATTGGAATTGGACTTGAAAAAGGGGACTTACTGTCTTCGAGAAGACATGCCTTATTTGAAATTGGACCAAACATTGCCCCAAAAGGCATTTTGGTCATTTTACCTCTATTTGGGCCTAGTGAGCCTATGAAGTGATGAATTGACTAGATTAAGACTAGAATTCTAGAATACATCCATATTGACTTGAATTCTAGTCTGGACGGACTGTAAACTGCTGAGCGGTCAAAAATGGGGTGCTTACAGTTGCTCCTCTTTTTCTGTCTTTGCTTGTCGAAGAGAGAAAATGATAGAGTAAGAGTCCCATGTTGATCGTGAGGCGGTCGAAGGGATAGACCTTGGAAATTTTGGAAGACGAGATTGTAGAAACAAATATTAGGCCCAAAAGGTCTTTGAAATCAAGTTTTGGCGAGAAAAAGGGCAAAGTTGCCCAGAATTTGGAACTGCCGCCACTAGGAGTGGCGCCTTTGTCAAATTTAGCTTGGCGCCACTGCTAGTGGCACCAAGCTTAGGATCAAAACCAAAAAACTGCTGGTTCGACGCTGCTACAGGATTTGAAGAGTTTTTCACAAAACCGAGAGGCATTGTGAGGAAACCGACTTGGACATTGAAGAAGTGCTTCTTGGAGACCACGGGGGATTGCCAACAGTGAACGCCGTCACCGGAAAAGTCGTCGGAAGAGAATATTTTGCCGAAGAACTCCAAGAGGTGAGTTTTCTATCCTATGTTGATTTTAGTGTGTAGAACTCCATTTAAGTCTTGTGAATAGTGAAAATTGATATTTTGATATGTTTTGAACATTATGGTGATGTTATTTTTACATTTTGGTGCTTGTTGAACTGAATTTGAGTGATTATGTGAAGAGGGTTTTTTGCAAGAATTGGAGGTTTGTTCCTACAAGCTTGGGCATTGGATTTTTTGGCTAGATTTTTATGCCATGTGCCTTAGAAAAATGTGTTTAACACCCATGCGAAGTTTCGTGATTTTTTGAAAACTTGGTGAATTTTTGATTTTTAAAAAATAGAAAAATACTTAGAAAAATAGAAAAAATAAAGAAAATTATGAAATTAATGAAATTGATAGAGTTTAAAATTTTGAAAAATGTAGGAATATTTTAGAAAACATTTGAAATGATTTTAAAGAATTTTAGGACATTTTTGAAAACCATTGATTTATTGGGAAAACAAAACACGTGTTTTGAAAATTTTAAAAAATTAAAAAGTGTGCGCGGGTGCTGATGTTATGTGATTGTAATGTTGTGAGGTACACGGTTTGTGTTTTGTGTTGATGTCATGGGTGTTGTAGGGACTATTTTTAAAAGCAACTCTGTCGAAATTTTTAAAGATCAGGGAAAGAGTTGGAAAAAGTTTAGAAATTTTTTTGAAAGAAAAAGACAGAAAACCCTTGAGATTTGACTTGAAGTTGGAAAATCAAAAGGTGTAGAAATTTTTTTTTGACTTATCGTTTGAAATCTTTTTATTTTATTTATTCATTTATGTATTTTATTTTATTATTATTTTTAACTACATGTACCGTATATTAACACCTCTTACTTTGGCTTACCTTTTAAGGATGGCAGACATGATTTTGAGT
Organism: Euryodendron excelsum; assembly: GCA_033060915.1. Taxonomy (NCBI): domain Eukaryota; kingdom Viridiplantae; phylum Streptophyta; class Magnoliopsida; order Ericales; family Pentaphylacaceae; genus Euryodendron; species Euryodendron excelsum. The sequence continues at coordinate 40,873,555 of CM065390.1, read as the reverse complement.
CGACTGAGAGCTTGGCATGACAGTTACTCTCCAGATGAGCAGGATATCTTTCGTCAGTCCTTTGGTCGAGATCAGTGCAGCATATTCCCAGGTTCATGGAGGTATTGATTCCCTTTTGGCAGCCTGGCTTATCTCTTTTCCGCTTTGGGGAGTGCGAGCTTACCCCTACCCCTCACGAGTATGGATTTCTTCTTAGTTTCCGAGATGATTCCGCTAACATCGTAGGACCCATCTTTTCAAATGGTTGTATTACAGTGGTCTCGTCCCAGCTTGGACTTAGACGCGCAGTTCTTTCATCTTCTTCTTTGTCCTAGTTTCCTTACATTCCAGCAGAGTTCCTCTTTTCTTGCTTTGAGTTCCCCACAGGTATGCGAGCCCACTCAGGTGATTGGCACACTTCTCAAGATTGGTCTGTTTCCCGTATGGTTGCTTTGGCCCTGCTTCTTCTGAACTACTTGGCGTTCCCACGAGGAGATGATTTAGTTGACAGTCAACTATATGCACTGTTGGCCTTGATTCGTAAGGGGCATTCCTATACTCATATGATTGTGGGGGAGACCTTTGTGAGTCTTACAAGATTCTAGCAGACTATTGACGCTCATTTTCGGGGATGCGTTGCTCTCTTCCAGCTTTGGGCGATTGGGCACTTGTTTGTTACTCCTTTATTCCAGCATACATGGTATCCCGAGCTTGACCATATACATTCCCTGGCGAGATCTCAGAGAGTCATGGCAGATGAGACGAGGTTTTCGCGAACCACTGCAGCCTAGGCTAACTACCTTCGGAGCATGAGGTCAAGCACGATTAGGTGGTATTCGAGATTGGTTGGTAGGTAATGCTGGAGAGTTCGACCTTCTGAGAGGGCCTTCGTGCCCCTAGCAGGCCTGCGGGGCATTGCCCCTTTCTTCGGGATTTGGGTTTTGCGACAGCTTGGTAGGAGTTAGGATATCCCTTATTCGGCATCTGCAGCTGAGTTCACTCTTATCTTTGAGGCATCGATCCTGAGAGCACTGGTGGAGAGAGTTATGGATACATAGAGATCTTTGCTTCCTTATGTAGACGACGTTGGTCCATTCTTTGTCATGCCCCTTGAGACTGAGACTTATCACTATTGGCTTCGGTGCTATATGCTAGGTCCTAGCAGACTTGGGGATCTTCTCATTGAGACTCCTTTACCTCCCATAGGGTACACTGACTTCTTGACAGCTATGATTGTTCAGGGGCGTCGTCACAGGCGGCAAAACCGCCGGTTGATACAGGTATTACATGACTGGTTGAGAGTGAGGGACGTTGAGGTAGCTTCTTCGGAGATGCAGCTAGCAGCGGCCAAATTGACATATGATCGCCCACCTTTGAGTATCTCGAGGGGACGTAGGCCACCACGAGGTGCTCTAGACCATTCCACTCCCCCAGAGGATGGTGTGACGGATAATTAGTCCTTGCGGGAGGCTATGGAGTCCTTTATCCGAGAAAGGGATGTGCTTCTGGCTAGGTGTGCAAACTACAAGCGAGGTCGGCTTGGATCTTCTGCTACTAGTACTTCTTTGAGTGCTCCTCTTGCAGTTGGTGAGCCAGTTGATCCTTGCCTAGCTGATTCCTCTTCTGATAATGATGGGGAGCAATATATTTTTGCCCCTCGCTCCCATATTTATCGATTCTAGCATTTATAGAAAAACATATTTTGTTTAGTGTTGTATCCCTTTTTGTCTTATGAACTCATGGCCTCCCATACTTTTGATGTGATTTTCCTGCATGGTTAGTATAACAACAAACTTGAGAAAAGTTGAATGAAAGCCGCAACTCAGCGGAAAATAACTCCTCTTTGGTTTGATATTCTGACTAACTGATTGTCCTGCGAAAGAAACCCTTGCTCCCTTTAACCTTAACTGGGCTAAGCTGGAGAATGCCTTTCGAGATGCCTTCTGACTTTCACATTGTTGCTTTCATACATATAACTTCTGGGGAATTCTATAGCTTGGGTTATTTCTTACATCCAAACCTCTTCCCCCCCCCCCCCCCTCCCCCCTCGCTATTTTTACTACTAGTGCCTATGAGGGTTTTCACCAGTCCTAGCTCTGTCATTTTTGCACTAAGGCGCCTTTACAGGTTTTCACTGGGGTCGATAGTTTTGTGTCTTGCCATATCCCTACTTTTTTACCTACAGCGCCCTTTCGGGTTTTCACCGTATCCTCGGGAACGTGCTTATTTTCTATCTTCTTTCGCTCTCTTTCCTTAGCATTGTCTCTGGTTTCTGTTGAGAAGCTCCTAAATACTACTTATGCCATCCTCTAGCTCTTCTTACCGATAGCATATTTTAGTAAGCTCATTTGGGCTAATCAATTTAACTCTGATTTGAGAGGACTTTTAAGGTTTGTGGTGTGGGGTTTTTGCTTTTGAAAGAAAAGGAAAAGACTCAAACCTACCATTCTACTAGTGATCACCGTCAATGATTTTTGGTCTAATAACATTTTTTCTGCATATTCTTATCTTTCTTTGGATATCTCATCACCTTTTTTTTTTTTTTAAATAACATCGTTAACAACAATGCTTGTGCGAACTTAAGGTTATACTTCAAGGATTTTTTTTTTTTTTTGACGCATATCTCTAGTGCTTCTAATTTGACCTAGCGTGATCACTTTGTCAGGGAATGTTCCTGAAGGAAAGTAACCGGCTCTAAGGGTTTGACAAAGGTTACATATTTTTCCTAATTGTATAGGAAATGAAATGAGGGCCTCTCGTCATCTCAGAATAAAATTGTTTGGTCCATAGAGCTTTACCATTAAAACCCTACCCTATTGATTAGTGGAGATTAAGGAAAGTAGATTTTATTACTTCCGCACAGAAACCAAAGGTCTAGCTTTTGGAATCATATGTAGTAGTGTTTGAAAGCATCTGAATTTAATGGACTAGGGAATTCTTGACCATCCATTTCCTCCAAAACGAGAGCTCCTCCAGACAGAACTTTTTTTTATCACGAATGGCCTTTCATAGTTTGGAGCAAATTTCCCTTGCACTGCCTCCTGATGGGGGAGCACCTTTTTGAGCACCAAATCTCCCGATTGGAATGATCGAGGCCGTACCTTCTTATCAAACGCCCTGGCCATTCGTCTTTTGTAGCATTGAGTATAATAAACCGCGGCAAGCCGCTTCTCATCTAGCAGGCAGAGTGGGGCATACCGGTCTTTGATCCATTCTGCTTCATCCAGTTTGGTTTCTGTTAAGATCCTTAGGGAAGGAATCTCAATCTCGACGGGGATGATTGCCTCGGTGCCGTAGACTAGCTCAAAGGGAGTGCTTCCGGTGAAAACCTTCATAGTAGTTCGGTAAGCCATCAATGCAAAAGGAAGTTTCTCGTGCCAATCTCTGTAGTTGTCAATCATCTTTCAGAGTATTCTCTTAATGTTCTTGTTGGTTGCTTTCACTGCTCCGTTCATTTGAGGCCGGTAGGTAACCGAAGTCTGGTGCACAATGTGAAATGTTTGGCATAGCTTTGATATCAACTTATTATTCAGATTGGAGGCGTTTTTAGTAATGAGTGACTCGGGAATCCCATACCGGCAAATGATATGATTCTTTATGAACCTTTCCATGACCTTCTTGGTAACATGAACATAGAAGATGGCTTCCACCCATTTAATGAAATAATCAATGGCGACAAGTATGAAACAGTGGCCGTTGGAGGCTTTAGGAGTGATAGGGCCAATCATATCTATCCCCCCCATAGAAAAAGGCCACGAGGCTAACATGGAATGGAGCTCAGTAGGCGGTGCTTTAATCTTATCCCCATGTATGTGGCACTTGTGACACCGAAGAACGTATCTAATACAATCTCACTCCATTGTCGACCAGTAATATCCTGTCCGGAGAATCTTCTTTACAAGCATGTGGCCATTCATGTGCGGACCGCAAACTCCCTCGTGCACTTCCTCCATGATAACCTTAGCTTCGATGGCATTGACGCATCTTAGAGGTCCGAACCATGATCTCCTGAAAAGCTCATTCCCAGCCATAAAACAATGTCTCGCCAAATGACAAATGGTCTTCCTATCTCGTTGTGATGCTACATCGGGGAATGTCTTGGCTTGGATGTACCTCTGGATGTCATAGAACTATGGTTGCTCGTCGGGCTCAACCATTGTACGCAGGCAATAGGAAGGGATATCCCTGGTAAAAATCTGTAGAGGGGGTATCTCGGTGCCCCTGTCGACCCTGATTGCTGCAGCTAACATAGCTGAGGCATCAGCAAAACTGTTCTTTGCTCGGGGTACATGATGAAAATTCACGCTTCTGGATAGCTGACACAGATCCTTGGCCTGTTGATGATACGAGGAAAGTTTGGCATCTCGAGTTTAGTATACGTCCTTGGATTGCTAAATAACCAGATCTGAATCGCCAAAAACAACCAGTTCGTCAATCTTCATTTCTAATGCCAGCCTTAATCCCAGGATGCAAGCCTTATATTCGGCGATGTTATTGGTGCATAGTTCAAGTTGTAGCTTAACCACAATAGGATAGTGACTGCCTGTTCTTGATACTACTACTGCCCCAATGCCAGCTCCCTTTTTGTTAGCAGGCCCGTCGAAATACATCTTCCACCCAGCTCCTGCTTGCTCTTTAGATGCGTCATTAACGCATAGTATATTTTCATCGCAGAATTGGGGTTCCATGGATTGATAATCATCAATAGGGTTCTCAGCCAGATAATCAACTATCACCTGCCCCTTGAATGCTTTACGAATAGTGAATACAATGTCGAATTCTGACAGGATCATGTGCCATCGGGCAATTCTGTTGGACAGGGTTGGTTTCTTGAATATATATTTGAGGGGATCCATTTGAGAGATGAGGAAGGTGGTATAATAGAGCATGTAATGCCGAAGCCTGTGAGCTGCCCAGACTAATGCGCAGTAGGTTGTCTCGAGATCCGAATACTTTGTTTCATATGGCAAGAATTTCTTACTGAGGTAGTAAATGGCTTGCTCTTTTCTTCCCGTTTCATCATGTGGTCCCAAAACACACCCCATGGAAGTATCTAACACTGACATGTACATCAACAAAGGACACCCCGGGGTTGGTGCCACTAAGACAGGAGGATTCCACAGGTATCCTTTGATTTTCTCAAAAACTATTTGACAGTTATCATCCCACTCTTTTGGAACGTCTTTCTTAAGGAGCTTGAAAATAGGTTTGCACAGATGGGTCATTTTGGCAATGAATCTACTGATAAAGTTTAACTTTCCCAGGAAGGACTGGACTTCCTTTTCCCCCTTCGGTGCTGGCATTTCAACGATGGACTTAACTTTGGCAGGATCAACCTCTATCCCCTTTTTATTGACTATAAACCCCAGCAACTTCCCTGAAAATACTCCAAAGGTGTACTTGGCAGGATTTAGCTTGAGCTGATACTTATGGAGACGGTCAAACACCTTCCGCAGGTTGAACAGGTGGTCTTTTCGCTGTTTGGACTTGATGATCATGTCATCCACATAAATTTCTACTTCCTGATGCATAATATCATGAAATAAGGTTACCATGGCTTTTTGGTAGGTTGCCCCTGCGTTGTGAAGTCCGAATGGCATGACTTTATAACAATATACTCCCCAGGAGGTGATAAAAGCAGTCTTCTCTTGATCCTCTTCAGCTAGCTTGATTTGATTGTATCTCGAAAAACCGCCCATGAAGGAAAACATTTCGTGACCGGCTGTGTTGTCAACAAGCAAGTCTATATGTGGGAGAGGAAAGTCATCCTTTGGACTGGCCTTGTTGAGGTCCCAAAAGTCAATACACATCCGCACCTAGCCGTCTTTCTTGGGTACAGGGACAATATTAGCCAGCCATTGGGGATACTCTACTACTTGTAGGAATCCTGCCTGGAACTGTTTAATCACTTCTTCCTTGATCTTCAAGCTCCATTCAGGCTTCAATCTTCTCAATTTCTGCTTAAAGGGTTTCATTTGCGGGTCTAAGGGTAATCTATGTTCAACAATGGATTCATCCAGCCCGAGCATGTCTTGATAGGACTAAGCAAAAACATCCAAGTATGCAATAGTTCCAATAATTCTCTGCGCTGCCATTGATATAGGCCTTTACTGATTCTAAGCTCTTTTGGATCCCCTTCATTCCCCAAATTAACTGCTTCCGTTTCCTCAATGTTTGGGGTATTACAGTTCTCATGTCTTTCTATTTGTTCCCGAATTTCCTCTGGCACCTCGTCTGAATAATTTTCGTCTTCTGCAATTCCCAGTTGTTGGTAATCAAACTCGGTGTTAAAGTCATCATTTGTCAGGATTAGCATTCTCTAGATTAGTTAAGTAAGGCGTTGGATGCAAGGGTCCCTAACATGGAAAATAGTGTGCAATGAATCAAACAAAAAAGGAGTATTTTTCCATTAATAACTTGATTTAAAGTTTAAGATAAGTAAACTAAAAGGATAAAGTTTGTTTATGGCAAATCAGCTGCTCCAGGATCTCGCTCTAGTGAGCTTTGTACCGAAACTTGCGGGCACAAATGATGTTTTTGCTGGCCCAATTATGCAAATTTTTGCTAGGCAGCATCGCTCGAATGGATCCATCTTGAGTTATTCCAGTGTCGGCTGTCATAACAGGTGCTTCTTCTTGGACTTTCCTCTTCTTCTTATTTAATGTAGACATTCCTTTCCCCATGTCCAAGTGCTTGAATCGATCTAAGAGTTCCATGATAGCTTTCTTATCAGCTCTTTTCTTTCGCGCTGTTTCTCTTTTCTCCTTTCTCGTGCGTTCATACCCCAACCCAAAGGTGGGTTCAACCAACGGTATTTCTACGACCTCAGGCCTTCCTCGTAAATATCTCCCTAAGCCTTTCCCCGGATGAAAACCATTTGCTTTAAAGTACCGCACTATCATCTGAGAGTTTTGAGAATATTTCGGCTCCACTTAATCTTCTTTCTGCACAACAGTGATATATTCAAACGACTAAAAGTAGGAGGGCAATTCAGTGTCAGATGCAATGATATCAACTTTGTATATAGCGAATTCTTTTTCAGCGAAAATAGAAATCAGCTTGGAGCCCATGATGAACTTGACTTTCTGATGAAGGCTAGAAGGAACCGCACCCGCCGAATGAATCCAAGGCCGTCCTAACAATAAATTGTAGACAGCCGGAATGTGCAAGACCTGGAACTTGATTGTGAAGGTTACTGGTCCTATCTCAACAGGCATTTTAATTTCCCCTATAGCTTCCCTCCGGGAACCATCAAAGGTACGAATGATTATACTACTGTTTTTCAAATAAGTTTGGTCCATTCCAAGCCTTTCTAGGATAGAATATGGGCACACATTCAAAGCCGACCCATTATCTATCAATACTTTGGCTACCATTTTTCCTCTTGTTCTCACAGCGATATGCAGAGCCCGGGTATGGCCTATTCCGTCAGCAGGAATCTCGTCATCGGAGAAGGTAATGATGTTTGGGGCCATGATGAGGCTCACCATGTTATGTAGGTTATCTGGCATGAAACTCTCAGGCACATCAGCATCCATGAGGATCTTCATCAAAGCATCCCAGTGTACTTCAGAAGTGAGCAACAAGCCCAACATCGAAATATGTGCTGGGGCTTTTCTAAGTTGTTCCATGATGTTGTAGTAAACCTTTCCTAGAGCTTTGGTGAATTCTGACATCTCTTGATCTGTTGGTTGGTTGGAGCATTCTCCCTCTTTATCCTTCCCTTTTCTTTTTCTTTCCACTTCCGCAGAGGTGTAGAGTCGCCCTGACCAAGTCATCCCTCATATTTCTGTTACGGGCTCTCCAGTGCCCCCCCTATCATGTGGGTAATTCCATGGGACACTATAAAGACTGAATATTGGTGGTTGATTTACAATGGGAAGAGTTATCCTTCAGTTTATGGGCAAAGGGATTACCGTAGGTGAAGAGTTGGTAAGGACGGGTAAGGTGGTGGGCACAATTAGTTTTTTTGGCAAGACTAAGGGTAGCTTAGGTCGTACGACTCCTTGGATGTTGGTTTGAGGTTCAGGCCAAGCCATAGCAACCATAGGTTCAAGTTCAAACAATGGAGTAAGGACAAAGTGATAATGAGGGGGGTTAGGTGAGGTTTCTATGGTTAGGTTCATGTCGGGTTGGTGAGATTGCATGGTTAGGAAGGAATGGTTTTGGTATTCGGGTTCTTCTAGGGTATAAATTGTCCCTTCTGAAGTTACGACAAGTGGGTTACGTAAGGTGCCTTTGCTAACATTCCTGCTTTCCAATGGTATGTTCTCCTGAAGCTTGTGAACCATGACCTTCACTACTACGAAAGATATTGGACTAGTATTCATTTCCCTTACCTATCAAAATAAAGACAACAGTTGCAAGTTAGAGTTCGATTCTTGGAGAGTTCTATGCAATGCATGCCCTAGGGTGCCCCTCTATTAGGAGGAAAGCTAAGCATGATGTATTGGCTCACTTTTGGAGATAGGGGATTTGCCCCTGTATGCAGATACCTTACTGTCAGATGAGGAGCTTCATCCATTCACATATTCATCCATCCATATATTCATCCATTCATGTGCTCAAGGAAAAATAAAGAAATACATTTTAACTTTGGGTTTACGATACAAAAGAATTAAAATACATTTTCACAGGGGGAGAGAGAACTTTTTTTTGGGGGGGGGGGGGGGGGGGGGGGGGGGGGGGGGGAATTCCACCTATCTAGTTTTACAAAGGAAAACCTAAACTACTCTTGAGTCTACGGATTCGCCTTCGTTGGATTTGATGTCGAGGAAGTCGCTGAGTAACCTTGTTGACCGATTGCCCCTTGTCTTCTTGGCAACCCTATCTCTGTGAGCATAGAGGGATTGGGGGCCCTCTTATAAGATGACTTAAAATGCTTGCAATGATTCCTTAGGGTTAACGTGGGAACCCTTAGGGTTTGGGTAGGTCTAATGCAAGGGAGAGTGACCTTGGGGTCACTCTCAATGGGTTGATCATATGCATGAGAATGCAACGACTCGAGTTACTTGGAACTCTCGTCTTGACATGGAATATGAAATGCATGGGTATGGATATGCAAAGAGTATAAGGAGAGAGAATGCAATAGCAAGGTAAATGTGCATGCATGAGCAGTTAGACAGTCATTATAACAGTAAGAATACAATCATTATAACAACAGGAATAGACAGGTATGAATGAAAATAAGAGCAGTCGCCTTTTCCTCCATGGTTTTGAAAACGATGCGTGTATCTTAAATCCAGCAGAGTTTCGGCTATGCAAGGTGTCTATATGAGCATGAGGTTGAAGGTTGAGTAATGCGTCCTAAAAAGGCTCGGTCCCTGGATCTTCAAACCTAGGTCCACTCCCCGAGGTGGTGCCACGATCGGTTGGTGATCCCAGCGAGGGAACCATCAAGAGGTCGTAGGTGAAGAAACTGACACAGCATCTTGCCCACAACCAATATACCGTTCCCCCTTTCTAACTAGAAGGGTCATATCAGGGTAAAAATGCAAGTATGCAGAATGCAAGTGCATATGCAGTGTGTGTGTGATTTTTGAAAGCGGAGAAAAGAGCCCAACAACTCCCATCCATCCTGTTCATCACATTCATACATAGCAATTAATAAGATTTAAACAAAAAGAACACATACAAAACAAAGATGCAAGAGTTAGTATGTGGATGGCAAACTTAATACAAGATAATATGAATGAATGCGTGTTTTTGTGAAAACAATTTTGAAAATTTGGTTTTGAAAATTTAAAGTGAATAGGATTGAACAAGTTAATTGAAGACTCTACATGGGTGAAGGGTAAAGAGACATGACTACGGCCTAATCCTCTAAGTGTCCCCAGTGGAGTCGTCAGTTGTCGCGCTCAGACCATTCGCACTCGAGGAATACACACACAAACGGAAAAAATACTGTAGTCTTTTGTTAGAACTCACCCTACTAGAAGAATGAGTGCGACTAAATTTGAATTGAAAATTGATTTGAATAAACGGATTTTGAAAAACAATTTAGAGTCACCACCTAACTTGATTAAGGTGAGTTAGGTCACCTTACAAACTAAGCACAATTGAAGACTACACTTAGGGTTTTTGAAAACGATTTTGAAAATACTTCCTCAAGAGAGGGTTTTTAAGAAAACAGGTTGTTTGGCAACCATTGGAAAATAATTAAGCGTTTGTTTGAAAATAACTCCATTTTGGTCTTTGAAAATAGTGATACTAGGTTCGGAGGTTGGTTACGTGTAGGGAAGACATACTAAGCCATCACCCTACCCCGCCCTTGTGGTAACTACATATCTATTCATCCTAGATTCACCTATGAGAGTCTTCAATTAACAAATGTCAAATCCTATCCACTTTAGAAAAGAATGTTTAAAAACTATCATGTTGCATGATATGTAAATGCACTAGAAAAAGGGAGTTGGAAAATTGATTTGGAAATTGATTTGATTTAAAAGAGATTTAAAAAGATAGACTTGAAATTTGAAAGTTTTAGAAATTGGAAATAGAGATTTGGAAATAGAAATTTGGAATTGGAAGCTTGGAAGAGATTAGGAAATTGGAAACTTGAAGAAGATTGTGGAATTGGAGATTTAAAAAAGATTGTGACCACACCCATGAGGGTTGCCTAAGTATCCTTTTGGAGAAATCAGGTCAGTCGTAGTTCGAACAAAATTCCGATAGAAAATAGAAGATTTGATTTGAAAAAGGAGTTAAATTGGAATTTGGATTTGATTTGAATTTAGAATAGAAGATTGGAATTTGAAATGGAAGAGATTGGATTTTGATTTGGAAAGATGGAGTTTTGGGAAACCTAAACTTAAGAAGATAGGATTTGGACTTGAGATTAAGAAAGATTTGACTCGAATGTTGGACTTAGAAGATTGGGAAAGATTGGATTTATGAAGGGTTCGAATCAGGAAAATTCTATTTTAGGAAAGTTTTGAATTAGGAAAGTTTCATTTAAGGAAAGTTTTAGAATTGGAAAGTTTTAAAATAGGAAAGATTTCATTTTAAGAAAGTTTTGAAATTGGAAAGTTTTGAATTTGGAATGTTTTGAAATAGAGAAGTTTTGAAAGTAAGAAAGTTTTGAGTTTAGAAAGTTTTAAATTTGGAAAGATTTGAAGTTTAAGAAAGTTTAGAATTTAGGAAGTTTAGGATTTGGAAAGGTCAGGATTAGGAAAGATTTGGATGCTTAAAGTTTAAGGAAAGATTTGAAAATTTAAGTTTTGGAGACCTATGGTTTGGGAAGAATAAATTAGGAAAGGTTTAGACTAGGAAGGATTGAGATTCCTATTTCCTAAAACAACGGATTGGATTTTGTTTTTAAAAAATATGGTTCGATTTTATTTCCAAAAACGGAGGGATGGATCTAGTTTCCTAAAGGTGGAGATTGGATTTGGTTTCCAAAAGGGAAGATTAGATTTGGCATGGATTTGATAGGTGAAGTTTTGGAAACCCTATATTTGGAAGACTATAGTTTTGACGTAGAAAATGAATTTTGGGAACCTATGATTTAGATGTAAAGAAGGAGATTTTGGAAATCTATGTTTAAAGACGAAATTGAAAATCATGTTTTTGGAAAAAGAAATTAGGGTTTCCTAATCGTTGGTTCTAGAGCTTGACTTGGGCTCTAAGAAAATAGACTTTTGGAAAGTGAGTTTTTAGAAAGGGAAATTTTTGAAAGGAAATCCTAGAGAGGAGTTTTTAGAAAGGAATTTGAAAAGAGAGAGTTTTTGGAAGGAGATTGTTGGAAAGAGTTTCTAGGAAAGAGATTTAAGAAGGGAACCTAGTGTTTTTAGGAAAGGAATTTTGAAGAGAGCTTTTGGAAAAGAGTTTAAAAAGAAGCTTTGAAAAATAGATTTTTGGAGAGAGTTTTTAAAAACAACTTTGGAAAGGAATTTAAAGAGAGTTTATAAAAAGCCTGTTGGAAAAGTGATTTTTAGGAGGAGATTTTTTAGAAGAGATTTTTTAGAAAGTATATAAAATATCTCACTTGCCTAAATCGATTCTAACCATAAGAAGGTTAAAACCACTTTAAGATAGTGCTTTTGAAAATAACAATGTTTTGAAGATATGGACCATATTGGTCACTTTAAATGTAACACTTTTCTAAAGCAACCCTAGCCATGGAAAGGCTAGAATCACCTTAGGATTGCGATTTTGAAAACAAGTTTTGAAAAATAAGATTTTGATGCAAGTTTTAAAAACGATTTTAATGCAAGTTTTGAAAACAAGTTTGAAAACGGAATTTAGAGAGATGCAAGATCATGATATGCACAATGTAAGTTAGGGTTGTAAACATACAAAGTTAAAGCTTCACCATATAATTAAGGGGGCCGAACCCACGTGGTCTCCAGTTAGACTAAAAGAAAGCCCCCGACACGGTGACCCTCCAATAGCCTAATCCTACACATGGACTGGGAAATCTCTTGTTTCATGCATGCAAGAAAGGAGAGAAGAAAATGGGGGATTAAAATAGAAGAAAATCCAAGTGGGCTAGGAGAGAGAAGAAAGGGGGAAAATGCGTAAACTTAAAGAGAAAGCCTACCTTGTGTCTTGTTTATTTTACTTTGCTTTGCGTGCTTTGTTTTTCTTGCTTTGCTTCGGTCTTTGCTTCAGTCTTTGTCTTGATCTTCGAGAATTTCAGTTTGCAGCACTTCAAGTCTTCAATGGAGGCTTTGGAGGCTAGTGTATGAGTGTATGTGAGTGTGTATAAGTGTATAGGAGGCTAGGGTTTGGGGAAACCTAAAGAAGCTAGGGTTTAGAGAGGCTACGAGCTCTGTATATCAAAGAATAGGGTTTTTAGACAGAGTTTGCGGACCTCTTTCACATTGGAGGAGGCTCTGTATTTATAGAGAGAAGAATGACTTGGCGCCTGTTGCAGTGGCGCCCGGCCAAAATTTCTTGAAGCGCCACTAAGAGTGGCGCCAGGCCAAATATTGGCTTGGCGCCACTAGTAGTGGCGCCAGCCACTTAGGAAAGTTTTAAGATCGGCAAGCAACATATCTTCAGCAGATTTGGGCGCCTGTACTAGTGACTACCATGTAATTTTTAGCTTGGCTTCACTAGGAGTGACTCTGAAAGGTCTGGGAATGATTTGAAGGGGTCGGGCATGACTCGAAAGGCCAAAAAGAGACAGGAACCCTTAGAATAGGGTCTTGCGAGGTATTTGACTCGAAAAAGGATGACAAGAATTGTCGAAAGGGTTGACCGAGCTATTAGGGGCAAAACGGTCAACGGGGCCAGAAAGCAGCCGAGACGGACTCAGAACGTCCTAGAAGAAGACTCGAGATTTAGAAACCTTATTTAGAATGTTCCCAAAGGCTACCGGTTTAATTTCCAGAGCCGGTGTGGTCAGAAAAGGCGACCGACCCACCAAGGGCAAAACGGTCATTTTACACCGAGTTTGCCGGAACTGAATCGGAATGATCCAGAAAGATAATGGAAGGTCAGAAATACTATATAAAGCATTCTCGGGAGGTTATCGATTTCATACCCAGAGCCGGTGTGGTTCTAAGGGCGTTCGGATGCCTAGGGGCAAAATGGTCATCTTGATCGGAAAGTATCAGAATTGGCCCAAACTTGACTAGAAGGCACCTAAACATGCCGAATTGCTTTTAAGACAATCTTGGAAGGATGAACTTATCGTTCTGAGGACTTAGGTATTTTCTTGAGAAACATGCCGAAAATGGCCTTAGGGACAGTATGATCATTTTTCACTGAAGTAGGCTAGCAAGCACCGGTGCTGACTTGGGTTTTGAGTGTTTTCGCCACTCTGACGGCGGTCTCGTGATACAGGGGGTTTTTTGGCAATTCCCTATATCAACCTATTTGCGAGTACTTCCGCTACTCTGACGGCTGCGATGTTTGCGAGTACTTTCGCTACTCTAACGGTTCGCGATCATTCCCGAGATTGCCTGATCTCGGAAAGTTGCTAAAAGGACTTAGCGCCTGAGGTGGACCGAAACGGACATTTCTGTATTGGCAGGCTAGCAGGCGCCAAAGGTGGACCGTTCTACCATTTAGGGACTTGGGGTCTCGTCCTAGTCGACGGGTTTGAAGGGACTTACTGTTCCGGAGAAACTTTCTTCATAAAACGTGCCGGACAAGATAGACTTACCGTCTCGAGAAATCAACTTTCTCGAGAGAGGGATTGGAATTGGAATTGGAATTGGAATTGGACTTGAAAAAGGGGACTTACCGTCTTCGAGAAAACGTGCCTTATTTGGAATTGGACCGAACAATGCCCCCAAGGGCATTTTGGTCATTTGCCTCTATTTGGGTCTGGTGGGCCCGCAAAGAGATAAATTGACTGGATTAAGACTAAAATTCTAGAATACATCCATATTGACTTGAATTCAAGTCTAGACGGACTGTAGACTGCCGAGTGGTCAAAAATTGGGTGTTTACAGTTGGCAAGCAACGTATCTTTAGAAGATTTGGGCGCCTATACTAGTGACTACCATACAATTTTTAGCCTAGCTTCACTAGAAGTGACTCCGGAAGGTCTGTGAATAATTTGAAGAGGCCAGGAATGGCTCGAAAGGCCGAAAAGGGATAAGAACACTTAGAACAGAGTCTCAAGTGTGGCAGACTTGAAGAATGATGTCAAGATGTGACGGAAGCGTTGACCAGGCAATTAGGGGCAAAACGGTCAATTAGACTGAAAAACTACCAGGATGGACTCGGAATGTCCTGGAAGAAGACTCGAGGTTTGAAAACATTACTTAGAATGTTCTAAGAGGTTACCGGTTTAATACCCAAAGTCGGTGTGGTTAGAAAAGGCGACCGGCCCACTAGGGGAAAAGCAGTCATTTTGTACCGAGTTTGCCGGAACTGACTTCGAATGATTTGGAAAGATAATGGAAGGTCAAGAATACTATAAGAAGCATTCTCTGGAGGTTATCAGTTTGATACCCAAAGCCGGTTTGGTTCCCGAGGTGCTTGGATACCTAGGGACAAAATGGTTATCTTGACCGGAATGTCTCGAAATTGGCCCGAAACTGACTGGGAGGCACCTAATCATGCCGGATTGTCTTTAAGACAATCTTGGAAGGGTAGACTTAACGTTCTGAGGACATAGGTACTATCTTGAGAAATGTGCCAGAAATAGCCCTAGGGGTAGTTTGGTCATTTTTCATCGAAGTGGGCTAGGAGGCACTGGTGTTGACCTGGGTTTTGAGTGTTTCCGTCACTCTGATGGCGGTCTCATGATATAGGGGTTTGCTGGCAATTCCCTATATCGACCTATTTTCGAGTGTTTTCGCCACTCTAGCGGTTACGATGTTTACAAGTATTTTCGTTACTCTAACAAGTCGCGATTATTCCAGAGACTACCTAATCTGTGGAAGTTGCTAGGTAGGCTTAGTGCCTGACGAATCAACTTTCTCGAAAGGTGTGCCGAAATGGACATTTCTGCATTGGCAGGCTATCAGGCACCAAAGGTGGACCGTTCTACCATCTCGGGGACTTGGGGTCTCGTCCCAATCGACGAGTTTGAAGGGACTTACCGTTCTGAAGAATTCACTTGGAAATGTGCTGGATTGGATGGCCTTACCACCTCGAGGAATCAACTTTCTCGAAAGGAATGCCGGATTTAATTGGAATTGGAATTGGATTGAAAAGGGGACTTACCATCTTCGAAAAGACTTGCCTATTGGAATTGGACCGAACAATGCCCCCAAGGGCATTTTGGTCATTTTGCCTTTATTTGGGCTCAATGGGTGGTGTGCTGTTGCGGGCACCCAAAAATGAAACTGATACCCCAAAAACTTTTATATAGTAGTGTGAGTAAAGATTGTTTCCACGGAGAGTGTTCAGTCTAATTTTATGCTATGTAAATTTTGATGGGGGGTTTTGAATATAATGAAAACAATTTTAGTAATAACTAACTATGGAACAATTCAGATTAAAGTATTAAAATCAATCAAAAGAACAAACCTTGGTCAAGGTCAACATCCACCGTTGGAATTTACAATTGATCATTGATGCAAGCATATCAATTCACACATTGAATATTCACCGTCAGAATTATTTTCCTATCTCTCCTTAGTCATAGTTAATTAGAAACAAGCGATCTGATTAACCCTAACTATTAAACAATCCATGATAAGCACACAAGGTTTAATCTAACAGTAGCCTTAAAATTTAGAAAGATTGATGAAACTAAACAACACAAGCACAAGTGGTTGCATTTAATTTAGTCGAACGTCCTTCCTAAGATCTAACAATTCCTGACGCAATAATCCATTAAATCTTAATTGCTTCACAAATCAAAGGGATCAAACAATTACGGATTTGATATCTAATCCAACAGTAGATTACAACAATTAATAAACTAGTGGGCCTCCTAGCGATTAAACAAAACAATCATGAAAATAGGCACGAAAGAACATCTGATACTCAAAGTATAAATCGAATAATAAAAACAAATTAGATCTCACAGTTTTTATTAATTCCGAGGTTTCTGTCTCCTTTGACCAAGATTCAGAGTTTAGCCGTGCAGGGCCATGAAAACCACTCAAATAATGACCTAGAATAATACAAAAAATGTCGACCTCTTAAAAGCGAAACAGTCCCAGTTTTTATAGGTTTCTAAAATTCTGCAGCTGTGCACGACCGTTCGAACACCCTTGCCATCGTTCGAACGGTGCGTCGAACGCACTTCAAACGGCTAAAATTTTTCTCTGTATATTTCGGTTGCTCTTCGAACCTAAACTTGACATGAATCTGTCTTACGTACCGTTCGAACGCATCTACTACCGTTCGAACGCCTCTTGGGACTGTTCAAACGCTGCTTCTAATCTCACGCG
The DNA here is from genome assembly GCA_033060915.1 of Euryodendron excelsum. Classification (NCBI taxonomy): domain Eukaryota; kingdom Viridiplantae; phylum Streptophyta; class Magnoliopsida; order Ericales; family Pentaphylacaceae; genus Euryodendron; species Euryodendron excelsum. The sequence goes on along the minus strand of CM065390.1, from coordinate 40,856,771 downwards.
AATTCACCACTTTTAAGCTAGGATCTTCTTCCTAGGCATTCCATAGCACCCTAAGTCAAAAATATAAGCATAGTGAGTATCTTTAGGCACCAAATAAGCATAAAAGATTAAACATTAAGGGAGAAAAATATGATATTTATATTCTCATCAAATTCCCCCACACTTAACCTTTGCTCGTCCTTGGGCAAAACTCAAACTCACTTTTCTAATATATCAAAGTCTCAACAAAGAACAACCAAACTCTTCAAAACTCATAACATATCATGAACAACATTCTTAAACATCTCACAATCACTTTGCAAGCATTTCCACTTAAAGATGGAGTAAAATGAATATGTAGACCCTCACCGAAATAAACACTCGACTCTCATGTATTTAAAAAGGGTATATGTATTGCTCAAATTCATTCCAATGGAAATGATTTACCATAGGCTTGCATATCTTCTCATTGTCCACCATTAGGATCACCTATATAACATAGATCATAAGGACTTTTCAAAGGTTATAACGGGGTTTAGGATCAATGTGGGAAATATTTGAGAATATAGCTCAAAAACCATCGAAACTAGTGGAGCAACAATGAATCAACTCAAGTTCGAATATATGACATGTAAAACCAATCACTCCACTCAACATCTTCTCCTTTGTATAAATCCCATATAAACAGACCCATTTATTAGAATTTTAGGAGGAATTATGAACATGGATAATTTGTAACATTAAAAGCAATTTCCTCTATCACTTCCCTTCTCTTTTTTCTCTTCCCCTTTTTTTTTTCTTCTTCTTTTTTTTTTCAAAATTACATCAACAATGGAACTCATGAATTGGGAATGAAAACATGTTCCTTTTCACCAACCATAGCCCTACCACAATTCCGGACACCCCCACACTTATTTATTGCACACCCATACATATCATAATGATGAACAATGTTCCACTAGCTCTACGACTTGGGTAAAGGCATTATTTTTTTTGGGTTTAAAGCTTGTAATGTGGGTTCACAATAATGACATATCAAGCTCAAAGGGGTTCACAAAGGGAAAAATTAATTATAAGGCAAGCTATTTGGCTTATGTAGCTTATAACAAAGGTGGCCTTAATCATGTTCATGTAAGCATGTGTCAATATGACCTCAAAGAGAATCAAGGCAAGTTCTAGAGAAACAAATCCATGGAATAATATCTCACATGAAAGAAAATAATGACTGATGTAGATTCGTCAGTCTAAAGGTTCAAACTCTCACTAACTTTTGTCTACTGAATTCAGTCACTCCAATCTCAAGTAAAATACTAGCCTAATTAATTCTAAGTTGAAAAATCACTTATTCAATCATGTTATGAATTATTCAAGCTTAATTGAATCTTGTTATCATTTTTTTTTCAAATTTCAAATTTCAAATTAAAACACAAAAACACTACCTAAATCCCCTTCCCCACACTTAAAACTTACATTGTCCCAAATGTAAAGTAAAATGCACAGAGAGGGTAGAAATAACCAATATATAAATGCGAAAATAAGAAAAGAAAAACGATCTTCCCTTGGGTTGCCTCCCATGCAGCGCCTTTGTTTATTGTCGTGGGCCCGACTCAATGCTTCCTTCTTCAATCCGTATAAATTGAGTCCTCAAGGTTTAGTTTCTCCACATTCTGCGCTTAGAGACCTTCATAAAAAGGCTTAAGTAGATGGCCATTCACCTTGAACACTTTGGAAGTGGCTAAGCTTTCAATTTCAACTGCACTATGAGGAAAAACATTAGTAAAGAGAAAAGGTTAAATCCAACGAGAACGTAACTTACTCAGAAACAAACGAAGCCAAGACTGGTATAGAAGGACTTTCTGACCAACTTTCAACTCCTTCCTAGAAATCATCTTGTCATAAAAAGTCTTCATCTTTTCCTTGTAAATCCTTGCACCCTCATAGGCATCATTGCGAATTTCCTCTAACTCTTGAAGTTGCAATTTCCTATGTTCTCCATTTTCATCCATCTTCATGTTAAAACTCTTGATAGCCCAGTAAGGTTTGTGTTCTAACTCAACTGGTAGGCAGCACGGTTTTCCAAATACCAATCGATAAGGTGACATACCAATGGGCGTTTTATATGCAATTCTATACGCTCACAAAGCATTATCCAAGCACAAACTCCAATCTTTTCTTCTTGGATTGACCGTCTTTTCAATGATGGACTTGATCTCTCGATTCGACACTTCTGCTTGTCCACTAGTTTGCAGATGATATGAAGTCGACACCTTGTGCGTCACATGGTACTTTCTCAACAAAGTTGCCACAGTTCGATTGCAAAAGTGAGTACCTCGATCACTTATTAGAGCTCTTGGAATTCCGAACCTGGAGAGTATGTTAGATTTGATAAAATCTGCAACAACTTTAGAATCGTTAGTCCTGGTGGCTTTAGCTTCCACCCATTTCGAGACATAATCAACAGCAAGCAAGATATAAACAAAACCGAAAGATATAGGAAACGGTGCCATGAAATTGATGCGCCAAACATAAAAAATTTCACAAAATAGTATGGGAGTTTGTGGCATCTCATTCCTTTGGGATATATTACCTGTCTTTTGACAAGGCTCGCATGACTTACAATAAGAATATGAATCTCGAAATAGAGATGGCCAATAAAAACCACAGTCTAGCACTTTTCTCGTTGTTCTCTTGGCTCCAAAGTGACCTTCACAAGCATAAAAATGACAAAAGGTTAAAATACACATGATTTCATTTTTAGGAACGCACCTTTTGATCACTTGATCCGCACAATGCTTCCATAAGTATGGGTCATCCCACACATAGTATTTGGTATCACCCTTGATCTTATCTCTTTGAGCCTTAGACAAACCAGTAGGTAGTATGTTATTAACCAAATAATTTACAATATTTGCATACCAAGGTAATGTCACATTCGCGGAGAACAATTGCTTGTCAGGGAATATTTTCTGTAAATGAAGTTCATCCTCGACATGAACTAAACAACTCAAATGATCGGTGACACGATTTTCTGTTCCTCTTTTGTCTTTGATCTCCAAATCAAATTCACTTAAGAGAAGTATCCATCTAATTATTGGTTTTGTCTCTTTCTTCGCCATCAAATAACGAAGAGCTGCATGATTAGAGTAAGTAATGACTTTAGTACCAAGTAAATAAGATTGAAACATTTCTAAAGCAAAAACAACAGCTAAAAGTTCTTTTTCAGTAGTAGTATAATTTGTCTAAGCCTCATTCAAAGTTCTGGAAGCATAATAAATGGCGTGAGACGCTTTTTCAATTCTTTGACCCAAGACCGCGCCTACTGCATAATCACTTGCGTCGTACATTATCTCGAAAGGCACACCCCAGTCAGGGGTTTGGATAACTGGGGTAGAAGTCAGCAGTTCCTTCAGCTTATTAAACGCCTTTTTACATATTTCATTGAACTCAAAAGCCATATCCTTTTGTAGCAACTTGCATTGGGGTGCTGCTATTTTAGAGAAGTCTTTGATGAATCTTCGGTAAAAACCTGCATGTCCAAGAAAAGAACGAACTTCCCGCACACTAGTGGGATAAGGTAAAGATTGAATAATGTCAACTTTAGCTTTGTCTACCTCAATTCCCCTAGGTGAAACAACATAACCTAATATTATACCTTGTTCCACCATAAAATGACATTTTTCAGAGTTTAAGACAAGGTTAGTTTCCATGCATCTTCGAAGAACAAGTGTAAGATTATGCAAACAATTATTAAAGGAGTCTCCATAAACTGTAAACTCATCCATAACAACTTATATGATATGCTCAACATAATTTGAAAATATGCTAACTATACACCTTTGGAAAGTGGTGGGGGCGTTGCAAAGGTTGAAGAGCATGCGACGATATGCAAAAGTCCCAAATGGGCATGTAAAAGTTGTCTTTTCTTGATCCTTTGGCGCAATTGCAATCAGAAAATAACCTAAAAAACCATCAAGGAAACAATAGTAAGAATGACCAACTAACCTTTCAAGCATTTGATCAATAAAAGGTAAAGTGAAATGGTCCTTGCGGGTTACGGCATTTAATTTTCTATAATATATACAAACCAGCTACCCATTCTGAACACGGGTAGGAACTAACTCATCATTCTGATTTTTAACAACAGTTATTCCAATCTTTTTAGGAACCACTTGAACTGGGCTAACCCAATTGCTATCCGAAATAGGATAAATCATTCCAACTTCAAGAAGTTTAAGGATCTCCTTCTTTACTACTTCCATCATGGGTGAGTTTAATCTTCTTTGCGGCTAATGGGAAGGTTTTGCTCCCTCTTCAAGTAAGATACGATGCATGCATATAGACAGGCTAATTCCTTTAATGTCCGCAACTGTACAACTAATAGCCGTCTTATGCTCCTTTAGGACCTGCACAAGTTTTTCTTCTTGCAACTCACAAAGTTTACTAGAGATGATCACTGGTAATGTTCCTCCGTCTCCAAGGAACACGTACTTGAGGTGACTGGGGAGAGGCTTCAAATTTGGAATAGGGGCCTGCAAAACGGAGGGTAATGGCCTCTCGTTAGAAACTGGTAATGCAACATAAGGCACGTTACCTGACTGCTGTAACTTTGAAAAATCATTCAATGCTACAACAGTTTCTTGCAACTCAGTACTCAAGGCTAACTCTCCATTCTCTTCCTCAAGATGCTTACTGATAGCAACTTCAAATACATCTTTTCCATCAAGTTAAAAAACTTCTTGTACTAGAGAATTAATCACATCAATAGAATAAATAGGATTATCATCACAAGGGTATTTCATGGCATCATAAATATTAAACTTAACAATTTCACTACCAAATTCCATGGTGAGTGTGCCACTATGAACATCCACCTTAGTCTTAGATGTCTTTAAAAATAATATTCCTAACAAAATAGGGGCATTTTGGTCTCTATTTTCCATATCAAGCACATAAAAATCAGCAGCAGAGAAAACCAGATCATTAACTTGTACAAGAACATCCTCAACTACACCTTTAGGATAGGAATTAGATCTATCAGCCAATTGAATCACAACACTAGTTTTATTCAAAGGTCCAAGTTTCAAAGAAGTATATATAGAATATGGCATAACATGAATAGAAGCTCCTAAATCGATCATGGCTTTCTCAAATCTAGTGTTACTTATCGTACAAAGGATAGTAAACATACGTGGATTCTTTTCTTTGAATAACTGCAGAAACATTCTCCCCTATTCTCACCTTCTCACATCCTTTAAGTTTCTGTTTCCTCTTAATTGTACACAATTCTTTAAGGAATTTAGCATAACGAGGTACTTGTTTAATAGCATCTAAAAGTGAAATATTTACCTTGCATCTACGAAAAGTCTCATATAAATCTTCAGTTTGCTCATCTTTTCTAGATTCTACTAAAGCCCAAGGAAAAGGAGGTACAGGTTTATAATCAGAACGAGGCGAAAACATACGCTTAGGTACGTCATCGTCATTGGGAACGTTCCCGTCTGTTGTAACGTTTTTCTCCTTTTCTTGATTCGACGATGCAGGGGTTGCCTTTACTAGAATCTCAACATTTTTACCACTTCTCAAAACAATTGCATTTGCATTTTCTCTTGGATTTACTACCGTCTAAGAGGGTAATTTTGCCAAACTTTGGGCTTCTAGCCTACTGATTGCGATTGCCATCTGGCACATTTAATTGTCTAGATTTTGAATACTGGCCTTCGTCTCTTGTTGAAACTGTTTTGCCTCCTGTTGAATTTGCAAAGTATTAGTGGCAAGAGATTTTACAATATCTTCTAAAGACATACCAGAATTAGAAGTTTGGCCCGGTTGTTGTCTAGGGGAGTATGGTTGCCTATATTGCTGGTAACTTGGGTGGTTTTGAATTACGGGTTGATTCACTTTTGGATTCCCATAGCTAAGATTGAGGTGATCCCTTCATCCTAAGTTATACGTGCTCGAATATGGATCATACTTTCTTTGTGGTTGGCGAGGAAAACCACCTGCTGCATTCACTTGCTCAATGGGCTCCTCTTGAAGAGTTGGACACATATTGGTTGGATGCCTTGCTACTGAAAAAATTCCACAAGCCTTCGCCATTTGCATATTAGCTACAGCCATTTGACGAACAAGGGAAGTTAGACTCGCAATTTATTGTTCAATGGAGGAAATATTTACCTCATTGACATGCTTAGGTGAATGGTCAAGTCTAGTGCCAAATCGTTGAGAATTGGCCGCCATATTCGCAATTAGATTTCTTGCGGCATCGAGAGTTTTATACACCAAAGCTCCTCCACTAGCAACATCAATCATGCTCCTATCAGTGGGCAATAAGCCCTCATAGAAATACTAAATAAGAAGTTGCTCACTAATTTGATGACGGGGACAACTTGCACATAATTTCTTAAAACACTCCTAGTATTCGTGTAAGGACTCTCCGTTGTGCTGTCTTACACCACAAATTTCTTTTCAAATGTTGGCCGCCCTTGAAGTTGGGAAATATTTCTCCAAAATTAATCTTTTTGTCTCGTTCCATGTGGTAATATTTCCAGAGGGTAGATAATAGAGCCAATCCTTAACCGCATCCTTCAAAGAAAACGGAAAAGCTCTTAATTTAATTTGCTCTTCGGTCACCCCGTGGGTTTCATACTCGTGCATACTACATGAAACTCATTTAGATGTTTGTGGGGATCTTCACCTGCAAGACCATGAAAAGTGGGCAAGAGAAGTATCAATCCAGATTTTAATTCAAAGTTAGTAGGAACATCTAAAGTAGGGAATGTTATGCATAAGGGTTGTTGATTCAGATCAGGGGCCGCAAGCTCTTTCAAAGTTTGATTTCCAACCATGACTTCCTCCTCTCCTAAATCAGAATCGCTAGCAAATAGGAAATTAAGAGTTGGATCGTTCTCTATAGAATTTCTTCGAGCTTCCCTTCTTGACCTATGTAAAGTTCTCTCTATTTCTGGGTCGCACTGCAAATCACCTTGATTAGAAGATCGAGTTACACTCATAAACACTCAAGAAAACTCTAACCAACCCTGAAAAACAATTCAGAAAAAAAATCTAGAGTAATGAAAATAAGTAAAATATTTTATTTTTTATTTTTTATTTTTTTGAATGAAACAAAAATCACAAGAAGCACAAAAATTAACTAGAATCATTCCCCGGCAACGGCACCAAAATTTGGTGTGCTGTTGCGGGCACTCAAAAATAAAACCAATACCCCAAAAACTTTTATGTAGTAGTGTGAGTAAGGATCATTCCCACGGAGAGTGTTCAGTCTAGTTTTATGCTATGTGAATTTTAATGGGGGGTTTTGAATATAATGAAAACAATTTTAATAATAACTAACTACAGAACAATTCAGATTAAAGTATTGAAATCAATCAAAAGAACAAACCTTGGTATAGGTCAATATCCACCGTTAGAATTTACAACTGATCATTGATGCATGCATACAAAGTTTAATCTAACTGTAGCCTTAAAAATTAGAAAGATCGATGAAACTAAACAACACAAGCACAAGCGGTTGCATTTAATTTAGTCGAACGTCCTTCCTAAGATCTAACAATTCCTGACATAGTAATCCATTAAATCTTAGTTGCTTCACAAATCAGAGGGATCAAACAATTACGGATTTGATATCTAATCCAGTAGTAGATTGCAACGATTAATAAACTAGTAGGCGTCCTAGCGATTAAACAAGACAATCATGAAAATAGGCACAGAAGAACATCTTATACTCAAATCATAAATCGAATAATAAAAACAAATTAGATCTCACAGTTTATTATTAATTCTGAGGTTTCTATCTCCTTTGACCAAGATTCAGAGTTTAGTCGTGTAGGGCCATGAAAACCACTCAAATAATGATCTAGAATAATACGAAAAACGTCGACCCCTTAAAAACAAAACAGTCCCAACTTTTATAGGCTTCTGAAATTTTGCAAATGCGCACGACCGTTCGAACGCCCTTGCCACCATTCGAACGCATTGGACTATCGTTCGAACGATGCGTCAAACGCACTTCGAACGGTTAAAATTGTTCTTTGTATATTTCAGACGCTCTTCGAACCTAAACTTAACGTGAATCCGTTTGACGCACCGTTCGAACGCTCATGGGACCGTTCAAACACTCCTTCGAATGTTGCTTCTAATCTCGTGCGAATTCGCCACTTTTAAGGTAGGATCTTCTTCCTGGGCATTCCATAGCACCGTAAGTCAAAATATAAGAATAGTGAGTATCTTTAGGCACCAAATAAGTATAAAAGATTAAACATCAAGGGAGAAAAATATAACATTTGCATTCTCATCAATGGGCCTGCGAAGCGATTGATTGATGGGATTAGACTTGGAAAGTTGATTTAGATTGGAATACGTTCATATTGACTTGAACACAAGTCTGGATGGATTGGAGATTGTCGAGCGGGCAAAAATGAGGTGCTTACATGCCTGATAGCTTGCTAAGTTACAGACCTATCAGTTTAGTCTCTTCTATGTATAAAATTTTGTCCAAAACTTGGCTAATAAACTGAAGAAGGTGATGAAGGAAATAATAAGTGTAAATCAACTAACCTTCATAATAGGAAGATAGATCCTTCTAGTGTCCTAATTGAAAATGAGATAGTACATAATTGGAAAAGGGAAAAAAAGAATGGCATTATACTGAAGCTTGATTTTTAAAAGGCATATGACACAATTAGCAGGGCTTTTCTGTTTCTGTTTTAGATGATGGAAATGATGGGTTTGGTCAGAAATGGATCAACTAGATCAAAGCTTGCTTGTATTCAAGCAAGATATCAGTGTTGGTAAATAGATCAGCTACAATGGAGTTCTCAATGCAGAGAGGCATCAAACAAGGTGATCCACTTTCACCTTTTTTATTCCTTATTATTGTAGAAGGATTAAACATGCTAATTTAAAGGGCAGTTAATCTGAAGCTAATAAAAGGATCAAAAGTGGAAAAAGATGGCCTAGTGATTACCCACCTTCAGTTTACATATGATACAATCTTTTTATGTAAGGTAGTGAAGGATGATCTATAGAATCTAAAAAGGATACTAAGAGTTTTTTAACTGATATCTGGGTTAAGCTTAAACTTCTAAAAAGTGTTATATGTGGTGTAAAGGTGGATTTCCTTAGGGAGGTAGCTTATTTCTTCAAGTACAAAATTCAAAAACTCCCAATGAACTATCTGGGATTGTCAGTTGGGGCAAATCCAAGACATGTCAAATCTTGGGACGTAGTCAATGATAAGATCAAAAGAAAACTAGCATCTTGGAAGAGAAATTATTTATCTATTAGAGGAAGGCTCACTTTGGTAAATCAACTCTTTCCAGCTTACCTTTATATTATATGTCCATGTTTAGTGCTCCAAAGGAGGTCATTAAAAAGATTGAGAAGATACAAAGAAGGTTCTTATGGGGGGATCAGATGAGAAAGAAGAAAATTCATTGTGTTAGGTGGAATAAGATAACTAAATGCAAAAGCAAGGGAGATCTTGGGGTTATCCATGTCTCAGTAATGAACAAGGCCCTATTATCCAAATTGTGATGGAGATTTGCAGAAGCAAAAAAAGCATTATGGTGGAAAATGGTAAGCAACAAGTATAACTATGATTATGGGGATTGGTTTCGCAGAGAAATTCAAAAGAATTATGGGTCCACAGTATGACTAGACATATTAAAGATTGGATGGGAGCAAAGAATCTTCAAAGAGATCATATTCAGGATTCTAAAACACAAGGTTGGGGATGGATTGAGTATTAAATTTTGGAAATAAAAATGGATTGGGGATAAATCTTTGAAAGAATGTTTCCCTAGGTTATTTAACCTGTTATTATAAAATGATGCTAAAATTCCAGATGTGAAGGAAGGCAAGATGGGTTAGGTATTGAAGCATGGAAGAAACCAATTTGAATCGGAAATTAAGGAGCTAAGTAATTTAGTTAATTGATAACTTTGCTCTTGACAGTTCAAAAAGAGATTCAATAAAAAAGGAGTTAGAAAAAGATGGCTTGTTCTCAGTAAAATCTATTCGCAGGGAAGCAAGAAACTAGAGGAGTCCTAAAATGCCAGTTCTAACAAAGGTATGGAAAGTAAAAGCTCCCTTGAAATCCATTATATTCTACTAGATAGCTCTACAAGGTAAAATAAAATCAAAAGGAATGTTGGCAGAAAGGAATTGCCTCCTTTAGAGTAGCTCTCTGCTATGCATTTTGTGCAAAAAAAGTGAGGAAGATTCAAATCACCTCCTTCTCAATTGCTTGTTTGCTTGGAAAGTTTGGAGTGCAATGCTAAACTGGTGGGGGTTGTCTTGGGTAAGTGTAAATGCATTGGATGAGCATGCCAAGTGGTGGTGGAGTATTAAACTTAGAAGATTGGAAAAGCAGCTATGGGGGACCCTATTCATATTAGTAACATGGCATATATGGTTAGCTAGAAATGATGTCACCTTTAACAATTTTGATGTCTACTGGATGGAAGTTGCTGATAAGGTAAAGTGCCAAGCAGTAATAGGGTTCAAAATAGGGAATCAGGGACTTCCTATATCAGTAAATAATATCATTTACTCATTGGAGGGAGTGAGAAGTATTGTATGGTAAACTAGAAGAGGGTGCAGCTGTAATGGGGAAGAGTTCTTCTTTATAATGGCCATTTTGTGTTGGATTCTCACCAGCATTGTTTGTTTATGTTATGTTGGTTAGTTCGACTTGGTGTGGTATTGCCTCTTGGTCTTGGACTTGGAGTTCCTAAATCTAGCCCTTACTCGTATCACTTTTATAACATAAATATTATCAAGCTTTGCTTTAAAAAAAAAAAAAGAACATTTATATGGGTGCACAATTTGATTTCTAATAAGTCAATTTGTAATTAAACAATTATTTTTTTTAAACTACCTTAGGTACTGTAGAAGTCTTTTTTTTTCAAATTACATTTACGATTGTCTTCCATTTCGAGCAGTTGCATGTAAAAGTAAATTATATTCAATTCATTCATTCTTAGAACATATCAAGGTTGGAACAAGGAGATAGCTTATCACAACTAGAATAAGCAGATGAAATTTTGATCTAATAATGCGCAGATCAGTTAATTTCTAGTTCATATTAAATAATATTATTTGACTTCTCTTTATGAATAATGGGGAACTAAAAATAGTACCAATTTACGTGCCACAAAAGTTTAAGAGACTTAAAAGGGTTAATTACTCAAAGAATAGTATCTTACTTGCTAAACAAATGCCATGACAAGTACAAGACTAAGAAAATGGAGCATTTTTTCTTATCCTCAAGCCATTTTTATATGTGTTGCTTCATTTCTGTCATTGAGGCGAGGAAAACTAACGTCACACCCCAGTTTTTACATGAGTCTAAGTCTTGACTCGGGTAACCTGATACTTATCTATTAGAACTTATCCTCCTAAAAGGACAAGTCAATGGGGGTTTAATCCTGAAAACTTGATTTGTAAATGAGGGCTTTTTGGAAAATTTTGGGATTCGCCACTTAACATAGTTAAAGATATGCTAGGTCACCTAAACTAAGTGTAATCCAAAGACTAAACTTAGATTTTTCAAAAGAATTTTGAAAATGCCTTCTGAAGAATGTTTTAGAAAACAAGGTTTCTAACAACCTTTTGAAAGTACTTTAAAGTTCTTTAAAAAAATATGACTCTGGATTGGTCTTCTAACTAGAAATCTATGGTCCGGGAGTTGGTTACGTGTGTGGAAGATATCCTAAGATCTTTGTCCTACCCTGTCCTTTCGTTACGAACATGTCAATTCACCCTTAATTCACTCACTAATATCCAGTTACTTAAATATCCACTATATCCACTAATTATAGTTTTTAAAATATAGTTTGGTCATCACTTTGGGGATGAATGATGCATGATGCATGTTGTACATTTTTGGAAAGACTTTTAAAAGAATAGGAAGTTTTTGAAACTTGATTTTGAAAAGTATTTTTGATGGAAGGAAAAGTTTTGAAAGAGGATTTGTCTTAAAATAAGAGTTATGACCGCACCTATTTAGGTTGCCTACATATCTCATTTAGCGCGAATTAGGTTATTCATAGTTCTTGCAATAGAACGATTTGAAAATGGACTCAAAGAGCCTTGGAGGTTTTGGAATTTTGAACTCAAAAGAGTTTTAACTTGAAAATGAACTCGAGAGAGTTTTAAAATCTAGTTTTGAAATAGAACTCAAGAGAGTTTTTGAAGTGTTTTGAAATCAATTCGAAGGAGTTTTAAAATGTTTTAAAATCAACACACAGGAGTTTTTGAATGTTTTGAAATCAACTCAAGTGAGTTTTTGAATAGTTTTAAAGTGAACTCAAGAGAGATTTGAAAGTGTTTTTGAAATCAACTCGAAAGAGTTTTGAAGGTGTTTTTGAAATAGGGCTCAAGAGAGTCTTGAAATGTTTTGAAATAAATTTAAGTGAGTTTTGAAAATATTTTTGAAATGGAAATAGAGTAGGAGTTTTTATGAACTTGCCTCGAAAAATTTTGAAAACCATTTTTTGTATACCTTATGAAAGATATGTTGGATGTTTCATCACCATTAGGAGATTACTTATTTATCAAACCAAACTCCCTTATGGTTATGATTTTTGAAAGATAGTTTTTAGAAAAAGGGCTAGAAACTTACTTTAGGGTTTTGAGAACTTTAGGGTTATAGAACACTACTTGTTATCTTAATCATTGAATGATTAAGATTATCCCAATAATGTGATTTTTGAAAGATATTTTGAAAATACTTATGAACCACGAAGGTTTCATTTAAATTATTACTTTTCCTTGAAAACCCTAATCATGGAAGAGTTAGGATCATCCTTAGGGTTGTGAGTTTTGAGAAAACATTTCAGAAAGTGGTTTTTGAAATTGCTAAGTATCTAACCATTTTTGGTTAAGACAAGTTCAAGAGAACTTTATAAAAATAATTTGAGAAGGTTATAAAAGTGTTTGAAAATGTTTTATGAACATGATTTTTGAATACCCAAGAGGGTAAAGATTTTTTAAAGCAAGTGTGAAAGAGGTTTTTGAAATTGAGATTTGGAATTGAGGTTTTGGCATTTGGACAATTTAGACAATGTTTACTAATTAGGGTTAGGTTGACCTAGGGTTAGTTAGCTTAGGTTGACTTAGGATTAACTAACTTGGCTTAAGTGGACCTAGGATTAACAAACTTGGGTTAGGTTGACCTAGGATTAACCAACTATAATTAGGATGACCTAGGGTTTTGAAAACCAAGAAAAAGAAACTAGGGTTTTGAAGCTGTTGGTTTTGAAAAATGGTTTTGAACCTAGTAGTTTTGAAGGTTTGGAAAGTGTCATTGTATACATGAAATGAAAGTATATTTTGAAAACTATGATTTCATGTAGAAACTCTATGATTTTATGTGAAAAACCTTATGATTTTAATTGAAAAACTATTTTGAAAGTATCATTTCATGTGAAAAAACTATGATGTTATGTAAAACGTTTTTAGAAAACCAACTAATGGGATTTGTGGGTTTTGAAAACTATTTTATTGAAACCATTCAACAAGAGAGGGTTGTCTTAGAAACCATTTCAATCACAAACTCAAGAGAGTAAAACTTTTGAAAATCACTCAAGGGAGGGTTGTTTTGAAAATCATTTTAACAAAACTCAAGAAAATAAAACTTCAAAAAACTACTCAAGAGAGGGTTATTTTGAAAACCACTTTAAAAAATAGAAACCACTTAAGTAAGCGTGGGATTCATATAGTTAATTTGTGAAAATCACTCAAGAGACGATTGCCTTAGAACCATTCCAACCGCAAACTCAAGAGAGCAAAAATTTCAAAGCCCCTCTAGAGAGTGTTGCTTTGAAAACTACCTTTGTGCAAACTCAAAAGAGCTAAATGAAATAATGCAATTTAGAGGTTAGGTGGTTTTGAAAACATTCTAAGGTATAAAAACTTGGGGTTATTGACATGAACATTAAGAAACCCTAATTTGGGGAGTTTTAGAGAGATGTTTTGGAATAAATTTTGAAAAGAACATTGAGAAGCTTTTGAAGATGAAATCAACGGGCATTTGAAAAGCAGTTTTAAACACAAAAACAACCTCAATGCATGCACAACATGAACATTATAACAAATATAATGCGAAGGGGTATGAACATTCCTGGCTATGTGTCACGCCCTGATTTTTTGCAATTGAGAAAACACACAAGTGAGAAAAAAAAAAGGTACTCTCTCGTTAAAACTCATCCTCCTAGAAGGACGAGTGCGACTAGGTTTGAACTTGAAATTGATTTGATTAAGGGCTTTTAGAAAAGTTTTGAGTTGCCACCTGACTTTGTTAAGGTGAGTTAGGTTACCTAAAACTAATTGCAATCTAAAGATTAAACTTAGGGTTTTCAAAAGGTTTTGAAAATATCCTCAAGAGAGGGCTTTTAAATAAAATAATTTGTTTGGCAACCTTTAGAAAGATTTAAGCCCTTTTTGAAAATTGCTCTGTTTTTTGGTCTTTAAAAACAGTGATTCTAGATTCAGAGGTTGGTTACGTATAGGGAAGATGCACTAGGCTATCACCCTATCCTGCCTTTGTGGTACCTACATGTCTATTCACCCCTGGTTTACTCATTTAAAATTTCTAATGTTCAATACTATCCACTTTGAAAAGAATTACATTATGCATGACATGTAAGTGTATGAAAAGGATTTGATTTTGAAAATAGATTTGAAGAGAGGATTTGAAACTTAAAAAAGGTTGGGAAATGGAAAACTTGAAAAAGGTTGTGGAATTGGAAACTTGAAAAAGGTTATGACCGCACCCATGAGAGTTGCCTACATATCCTTTTGTTAGGAATCAGGTCAGTCGTAGTTCAGACTAGGGGTCCGATTGAAAATACAGACTTTGAGGTCTTTGAAAAGTTTGACTAGAAAAGGTTTCATTTGGCACTTCGATTGGAGGATTAGAAATTGAACTTTGATTTGAAATCGAACTTGGAATTGAAGTTGAACTTTGATTTGAAATTAAACTCAAGGAGTAGATCTTGGACTTGTTTTGAAAAGTTTGAATAGAATTTTAAAATCATCTTGACTTAGATTGAAGTTTTAAAACAATCTTGGTTTTGGATTTGAGTTTTAGAAAAGAGTGAAAATTTCCTAACTTCAAGGTTAGAGTTGAACTAGGGTTGAGACATCTTAGGACTTAAGTAACTTAGGGTTGAAGCATGCACTTGAAATAAGAAGGTTGATTTAGACTTAAAAATTTTGACTATAGAAAGTTTCAAATTAGGAAAGTCAGATTTATGAAAGATTAAGAAAGGATTTGATTTGATTTTAAGAACACTTGATTTAGAAAAGACTTGTAAAGATTTGACTTAATTATTTGATTTGAAAAAATTTAGAAAGTTAGCATTTAGGAAAGATTGGATTTTAAAAAGCTTTAAATTAAGAAAGTTAAAAAATAGAAAAGTTTCACTTTAGGAAAGTGCTAAATTAAGAAAGTTTCATTTTAGGAAAGATTCAATTTTAGGAAGTAGTTGATTTTGGAAAGATTTGAATTTGAAAATTCTTGAATTTAGAAAGATTTGAATTTGGAAATATTGAAATTTGAAAAGATTTGGAAGTTTAAATTTAAGAAGGACTTGAAAGCTTGAAATTTGAAAAGGTTTGAAATTATGGAAGATTTGATAAGTTAAATTTTAAAAAGTCGGGATTTAGAAAGGTTTGAATTTGGAAAAGATTAGAACTAGGAAAGATTTGATTTCTATTTCCTAAAATTGAAGATTGGATTTACTTTTCAAAAATAGATGATTTGATTTTGTTTTCAAAATTGGAAGATTGGGTTTGATTTCCTAAATTGGAAGATTGGATTTGACATGGAATTGAAAATATTATGTTTTAGAAATCTTGGATTTGGAAATCTACGATTTAAGGCAAAATATGAAGTCATGATTTTAAGAAAGGAACTAGGGTTTCCTAATCATGGATTCTAGGGCTTGACTTGGACTTTAAGACAAAGAGTTTTTGGAAAGTAGATCTTTGAAAAGAGTATTTAGGAAGTAGATTTTTTAAAAGAGTTTTAAGGAAATAGATTTGCAAAACAATTTGGAAAGAGGTTTGAATATGGACTTTTGCAAGCCTATTGAATATCTCACTTTTCTAAAACGATTCTGACCATTAAAAGATTAGAACCATTCTGGGGTTGTGATTTTGAAAACCAATATGGCTTTAAAATATGGACCACAATGATCACATTGAATATAACACTTTTTTAAAACAATCCTAACGATGGAATGGCTAGAATCACTTTAAGATTGTGGTTTTGATAAAAAACAATTTAGGGTTTACCTCCAAAATTTGGACCTTAATAGTCACATTGAATATAACACTTTCCTAAAATAACCCAAACCATGGAATGGCTAGAATCATCATAGGAGTGCGATTTTGAAAACAATTTTGAAAAAGAACTTTGATGCAAGTTCGAAAACAACTTTAAATGCAATTTTGAATGTAATGCATGAACATGATAACTAAAATGCAATAGGATCATGAACATACAAGGCTAGGCTTCACCACATAATCAAAGGGGTCGAACCCACACCATCAAAGGTTAAACTAGAAGAAAGACTCCAGCACGATGACCTTCAACAATCCTTTCTAGGTATAAATTGGGGAGTCCCTTATTTCAAATATGCAAGAAGAGGAGATAGAAGATAGGAATTAAAATAGAAGAAAAATCAAGTAGGTTAGGAGAGAGAAGACAGAGGGGGGATTACATAAAAGTAAATAGAAAACTAACCTCATATTCTTCTTACTTTGGTTACTTGGTTTGCTTCACTTGACTTGAACTTTGAGAGCTTTGAAGTTGCAGCACTTGAGTCTTCAATGGATATTTGGAGGCTTGTGTTTGAGGGTATAGAGTGTACAGAGGTAGAGTTTGAGTATATGAAGGCTAAGGCTTGAAAAGGCTTGAGAGAATTAGGGTTTGGAAAGACTTTGAGCTCTTTTTCAAAGAGACTGAGTTTTTAGACTGAGTTTGCGAACCCTTTTTACATTGGAAAAGGGTCTGTATTTATAGGCAATTAAAATGACCTTAGCGCCTGTTACAGTAGTGCCAGGGTAAAATTTTCACTGGCGCCACTAGGAGTGGCGAGTGGCACTAGGCCATTTATTGACTTGACGCCACTACTAGTGGTGCCAGCTACTTAGGAAAGTTTTAAGAAGGTAAGAAACGTATCTTTTAACCCTTGGGATGCAAGGAAAAAAATTTGAGCACCTATCCTAGTGACTACCATGTAATTTTTAGCTTGACTCCACTAGAAGTGACTCCAGAAGGTTCGGGAATGACCCGAAATGTCGAGGATAGACAAAAACCCTTGAAAGAGTGTCCTAGAGGTAACTGGCTTAAGAAACAATGCCGGAATATTTGAAAAAGTTCACCGGTTCACAGGGGTAAAATGGTCAACTGGACCGAAAAGACATCGGAATGGATTCGGAGTGACCCGTGAGAAGGCTTAAAAGTTGGAAACACTATTGAGAGTGTTCCGAGAAGTTGCCAGTTTGATACCCAGAGCTGGTGTGGTTAGAAAAAACAACCAGCACACTAGGGGCAGAATGGTTATTTTGCACTAGATTTGCCAGAATGGACTCAAAATGATCCAAAAATGTATTGGAAGATTGAGAATACTATTTGAAACATCCTCAGAAGGTTACCGGTTTGATACTTAGAGTCGGTGTGGTTTCCGAAGGCGATTGGATGCCTAGGGGCAAATGGTCATTTTGACCGAATGGTCTTGTAATTGATCTAGAACCGATTAGAAGGCAATTGGACGTTTCGGATTGTCTTTGGGACAATCTTGGAAGGGTGGACTTACCGCTCTGAGGATTTAGGTACTTTCTTAAAAAGCATGCTGAAAGGGCCCAAGAGTCAATTTGGTCATTTTCACCGGAGTAGGCTAGCAGGCATTGGTGTTGACCTGGATTTTGAGTGTTTCCGTCACTCTGACAGTATGTGACGAGTTGGTTTCCAAAGGTATCCTGTCCTTTGGTGAACGTGTCACAGCCAAGAGGCATGTTCGTTCCCGTGACATAGAGGTTTTGTTGGCAATTCTCAATGTAGACCTATTTGCAAGTGTTTCCGTCACTTTGATGG
This sequence comes from Euryodendron excelsum, assembly GCA_033060915.1. Taxonomy (NCBI): domain Eukaryota; kingdom Viridiplantae; phylum Streptophyta; class Magnoliopsida; order Ericales; family Pentaphylacaceae; genus Euryodendron; species Euryodendron excelsum. Next base: position 40,838,668 of record CM065390.1, on the reverse strand, counting down.
TGTGCATTTGTCACGGCCCGATTTTTCACACTCGGGAAAATACACAAGCGAGAAAAACACAGTACTCTCTCATTAGAACTCATCCTCCTAGAAGGACGAGTGCAACTAGGTTTTAACTTGAATTTGATTTGATTAAGAGCAATTTGAAAATGATTTAGAGTTGCTACCTAACTTGGTTAAAGTGAGTTAGGTCACATAAAACTAAGTGCAATCCGAAAATTAAAATTAGGGTTTTTTGAAAAAGGCTTTGAAAACTTCCTCAAGATAGGGTTTTTAAGAAAACAGGTTGTTTAACAACCTTTGAAAAGATTTAAGCCCTTTTTGAAAAATAACTCAATTCTTGGCCTTTCGAAAACAGTGATTTTAGGTTCAGAGGTTGGTTACGTATAGAGAATATGCACTAAGCTATCACCCTATCCCGCCCTTACGGTAGCTAAATCTCTATTCACAATCGGTTCACTCATTTAGAATCTTCGATTAACAAATATCCAATGATATCCACTTTGAAAAGAATTTGGAAAGAAGTTTGATATGATATGCGACATGCAAGCATGTGAAAAGAACTTGGGGAGAGATTGACTTTGAAACAGAAAATTAGAATTTTGAAAAAGGTTATGGAATTAGAAATTTAAAAATGGCTGTGAAATTGAAATTTGAAAAAGATTGTGGTCGCACTTATGAGGGTTGCCTGCATATCCCTTTGTTGGAAATCAGGTCAGTCGTAGTTCAAACTCGGGGTCCGATTGAAAATAGACACTTTGAGATTTTTTGAAAAGTTTAACTTGAAAAGGGTTTGATTTGGAACTTTGATTAGAAAATTGAAAATTGAACTTTGATTTAAAATCGAACTTTGATTTATAATTAAACTTCGAATTGACTTTGATTTGAAATTGAACTTTGAATGAGAACTTGGACTTGATTTGGAAAGATTGAATTGAGCTTTGAAAACATCTTGACTTAAATTGAAGTTTGAAAACCATCTTGGTTTAGAAGAGTTTTAGAAAGAGGTTGAAGCTTTCTAACTTTAGGGTTAGTGTTGAACTAAGGTTTGGTCTCCTAGGGTTTAGGTAACCTAAAGTCGAAGCATGTAATTGGAAAAGTAAGGTTTGATTTAGACTTGAAAAGTTTGATTTTTATAAAGTTTGATTTTAGGAAAGTTCCATTTTAGAAAAGGTTTCGATTTTGGAAAATCTCAAATTAGGAAAGGTTTTGATTTTAGAAAGTTTCAAATTAGGAAAGATTGAAAAAGATTTGAGAAGGATTTGATTTGATTTAAAAACATTTGACTTGAAAAGACTTGTAAAGATTTGACTTAATTATTTGACTTGAAAGAATTTAGAAAGTTAGGGTTTAGGAAAGATTGAATTTTAGAAAGCCTTGAATTAGGATAGTTTCAAAATAGAAAAGTTTTCATTTTAGCAAATAGTTAATTTTTAAACAATTTGAATTTGGAAAGTTCCATTTAAGAAAGGTCTTGATTTAAGAAAGGTTTGAACTTAGAAAGGTTTGAAATTTGCAAATAAAAATTGAAAGTTTGAAATTAGGAAAGTTTTGAAATTTAAAAAGATTTGACAAGTTGAATTTAGGAAGTTGAGATTTGAAAAGGTTTGAAAATTTGAATTTAAGAAAGATTGAAATTAGAAAAGATTAGAATTAGAAAATACTAGAATTAGAAACGATTGGAATTAGAAAAGACTAGAATTAGGAAAGATTTGATTCCTATTTCCTAAAGTTGAAGATAGGATTTTATTTTCAAAAATAGATGATTTTATTTTATTTCCAAAATTGGAGGATTTAAGTTGGTTTCCTATATTGAAATATTTGATTTGACATGGAATTAGAAAGGTTGAGTTTTGAAAATCTTGGATTTGGAAATCTATGATTTGATATGAAAAGAGGTTTTGGAAACCTATGATTTGATGTAGAAAATAGAAGTCATTACTTTAGGAACAGAATTAGGGTTTTCTAATCATGGTTTCTAGAGCTTGATTTGGAGTTTTTAGAAATTGGATATTTGAAAAGAGTTTTTAGGAAGTAGATTTTTGAAAAGAGCTTTTACGAAGTAGATTGGTAAAACAATTTGGAAAGAGGTTTGAATATAGACTCTTACAAGTCTCTTGAATATCTCACTTTTCTAAAATGATTCTAATCATGAAAAGATTAGAACCATTCTAGGGTTGTGATTTTAAAAAGACATAGGGTTTTGAAATATGGACCATAATGATCACATTGAATATAAAACTTTCCTAAAACAACCCTAACTATGGAATTACTAGAATCACTCTAAGATTGTGGTTTTGATAAAAACAATTTAGGGTCTGAACCCAAAATTTGAACCTTGATGGTTATATTGAATATAACACTTTCCTAAAATAATCCTGACCATGGAATGGCTAGAATCATCCTAGGAGTGTGATTTTGAAAACAAGCTTTGAAAAAGGAGATTTTGAATGCAAGTTTTGAAAGAGAACTTTGAATGCAACTTTGAATGCAGTGCATGAACATGATAACTACAATACAATAGGGGGGTGAACATACAAGGCTAGACTTCACCATATAATCAAAGGGGCCAAACCCACACTATCAAATGTTAAACCAGAAGAAAGTCTCCCACGGTGACCTTCAACAGTCCTTACTATGCATGAATAGGGGAGTCCCTTATTTCAAGCATGTAATAAGAGGAGGTAGAAGATGGAGATAAAAATAGAAGAAAACCCAAGTGGGTTAGGAGAGAGAAGAGAGAGGGGATATTACATAAATGTAAATAAAAAAACCAATCTCGTCTTCTTCTTGTTGTGATTGGTTGGTTTGCTTTACTTTACTTGGACCTTGAGAGCCTTGAAATTACAGCACTTGAGTCTTCAATGGATGTTTAGAGACTTGTGTTTGAGTGTATAAAGTGTATAGAGGCTAGGGTTTGGGTGTATGGAGGTTAAGGTATGAACAGGCTTGAGAGAATTAGGATTTGGAGAGACTTTGAGCTCTGTTTTCAGAGGTACAGAGTTTCTGGACTGAATTTGCAGACCCTTTTTATATAGGGGGAGGGTCTGTATTTATAGGCAATTGAAATGACCTTGGTGCTTATTGCAATGGCGCTAGAGTAAAAATTCCATTGGCGCCACTAGTAGTGGCACTAGCCACTTAGGAAAGTTTTAAGGTGGCAAGAAACATATCTTTTGACCTTTGGTATGCAAGGCAAAAGATTCGGGTGCCTGCCCTAGTGACTACCATGCAATTTTTAGCTTGGCTCCACTAGGAGTAACTCGAAAAGTTTGGGAATGATCCGGAGGCCCAGGGATGGATAGGAATCCTAGAAAGAGTGTCCCGGAGGTAACTGGCTTAAGAAGCAATGCCGGGATATTTGAAAAGGTTGACCAACCCACTAGGGGCAACATAGTCAATTAAACCAGGGAAACACCAGAATGGACTCGGAGTGACTCGTGAAAAGGCTTGAAAGTTCGAAATGCTATTAAGAGTGTTTCAAGAGGTTGCTAGCTTGATACCCAGAGCCGGTGTGGTTGGAAAAAGTGACCGGTCCACCAGAGGAAAAACAATCATTTTGCACCGGGCTTACGAATTTGATACCCAAAGCCGGTGTAGTTCCCGAAGGCGATCGGATGCCTAGGGGCAAAATGATCATTTTGACCAGATGGTCTTTGAATTGATCTGGAACCAATTAGAAGGTACTTGGACTTATCGGATTGTCTTTGGGATAATCTCTGAAGGGTGGACATACCGCTCTGAGGACTTAGATTCTTTCTCGAGAAGTGTACCGGAAGGGCCCAAGGTGCAATTTGGTGTTTTTTACCGGAGTAGGCTAACAGGCACTGGTGTTGATCTAAGTTTTGAGTGTTTCCATCACTCTAACAATGTGTGATGAGTTGGTTTCCAAAGATCCTTCGGCAAACATGTCACGGCCAAGAGGCGTGTTTGATCCTGTGATATAGGGGTTTTGTTGACAATTCTCAGTGTCGACCTATTTGCGAGCGTTTTCACCACTCTGACGGTTGTGATGTTTATAAGTGTTTCTGTCACTCTAACAGTGTGCGTTCATTCCAGAGACTGATTGATCTCAGGAAGGTACTAGATGGTCTTATCGTTTGAGGGATTAACTTTCTCGAAAGACGTGCTAGATAACAGACATTCAACATTGGTGGGCTAGTGGGCGCCATAAGTGAACTGTTTTATCATCTTAGGGACTTGGGTTCCATCTTGGTAGACAAGTTTGAAGGGACTTATTGTTCCGAGGAGTTTTCTCAGTAAACGTATTGAATTGATGGACTTACCGTTTGAGGGATTAACTTTCTCGAAAGACGTGCTGGATTAAGTTTGATTGGCTTGGGCTGAAATTAAAATTGGAGTTGAGGTTGAAATAGGGACTTACAATCTTTAGGAAGACGTGCCAACTAGAATTGAACGGAGAAATACCCCAAGGATATTTTGGTCATTTTGCCTCTATTAGGCCTAGTGGGCTCGTGAAGTGATTGATTGACTGGATTGAGATTAGAAAACTGGTTTGGACTTGAATATGTCTGTGTCGGTTTGACTATGAGTCTGGTCAGGCCAGAGATTGCCAAGCAGGCAAAAATGGAGTGCTTACAGCGTTCATTCTAGAGACTACCTGATCTCAGAAAGTTGTTGGATGGTCTTATCATTTGAGGGATCAACTTTCTCAAAAAATGTGTCGAATAACAGACATTCAACATTGGTAGGCTAGTAGGCACCAGAGTTGAATCGTTCTACCATCTTGGGGAATTGAGTGATGTCCCGATCGATAGGTTTGAAGGGACTTACTGTTTCGAAGATTTTTCTAGGTAAACGTGTCAGACTGAATGGACTTACCATCTAAGGGATCAACTTTCTCGAAAGATGTGTCAAATTTGAGTTTGATTGGTCTGGATTGGAATTGAAACTGAAATTGAGGTTGAAATAAGGACTTATCGTCTTTAGGAGGACGTGCCGATTGGAATTGGACCGGGCAATGCCACAAAGGCATTTTGGTTTGGACTTGAATGTGTCTGGGTCAGTTTGAATGTGAGTCCAGTCAGACTGGAAATTGTCAAGCGAGCAATAATAGGGTGCTTACAACTACCCCTCTTTTTTGTCTTTATTTGTCAAATACAAAAAATGATAAAGTAAGAATCCTATATTAACCATGAGGTGATCGAAGGGATTAGGAGAGTTGAAATCTAAATAATAGTTACCTCGAGCCGATGGTCGATGTTTGGCGTTTCGTCTGATAGAATGACACTCCTCTAGCGAAATTGATGCTCCATCTAGTAGATTGATACTCCTCTGGGGAAATTAATGCTTCTTGAATCGGTATTCCGTCTGACAAGACAATGCTCCTCTAGCGAAGTCCGGGGTTGATGTCTTGAAACTGCTACTTCTTGAACCAACACTCCATGTGGCAGAACAATGCTCCTCTGGGGAATGTCGCGCCTAGATTTTTTGCACTCGAGGAATACACACACAAGCGGGAAAAACACTGTACTCTCTCGTTAGAACTCACCCTCCTAGAAGAATGAGTGCGACTGTGTTTGAATTGAAAATTGGTTTGAATAAAGGGCTTTTGGAAAACATTTGGAGTCGCCACCTAACTTGATTAAGGTGAGTTAGGTCACCTAAGAACTAAGCACAATCCGAGAATCACAGTTAGGGTTTTTAAAAACAATTTTGAAAATACTTCGTCAAGAAAGGGTTTTTAGGAAAATAGTTTGTTTGGCAACCTTTAGAAAATAATTAAGCCCTTTTTGAAAATAAACTCCATTTTGGTCTTTCGAAAACAATGATCTAGGTTCAGAGGTTGATTACGTGTAGGGAAGACGCCCTAAGCCATCACCCTACTGTCGCGCCCAGATTTTTTGCACTCGAGGAATACACACACTAGCGGGAAAAACACGGTACTCTCTCGTTAGAACTCATCCTCCTAGAAGAATGAGTGCGACTAAGTTTGAATTGAAACTAGATTTGAATAAAGGGCTTTTAGAAAAGATTTGGAGTCGCTACCTAACTTGATTAAGGTGAGTTAGGTCACCTAAAAACTAAGCACAATCCGAGGATCACAGTTAGGGTTTTTGAAAACAATTTTGAAAATACTACCTCAAGAGAGGGTTTTTAAGAAAAGAGATTTTGGAAATATACATAGTTTTGATATAGAAAACAAGAGGTTTTGAAAACTTAGGTTTTGAGGCCAAAGTAAGGGATTGGAAATCATATTTTTGGGGAGGAAAATTAGGGTTTCCTAATTATGGGTTCTAAGGTTTAACTTAGGGTCTAAGGGAAGAAATTTTTGGAAAGTGAGTTTTTAGAAAGAGAGATTTTTGGAAGGAAATTTTAGAGAGGAGTTTGTAGAAGGGAGATTTTGGAAGGAGCTTTCAGAGAGGAGTTTTTAGAAAGTGAATTTGAGAAGAGAGACTTTTTAGAAAGAAATCCTAGTGAGGAGTTTTTAGAAAAAGATTTTTAGGAAAGAGATTTAGGAAGAGATTTTTCTAAGAAGGAAACCTAGGGAGTGTTTTTAGGAAAGGAATTTTGAAGAGAGTGTTTTGGAAAGGAGTTGAAAAGCAATTTTTAAAAAATAGATTTTTGGAGGGAACTTTTGAAATCAATTTTGGAAAGGAGAGTTTTAGGAAAGCATGTTGAAAAGGAGGGTTTTAGAAAGAGGGACTTTGAAAAGAGAGTTTTTAAAAAGTATAAAAATGTCTCACTTTCCTAAAGCGATTCTAACCATAAGAAGGCTAGAACCACTTTAAGAAAATGGTTTTAAAAACAACAAGGATTTGAAAATATGGACTATATTGGTCACTTTAAATGTAACACTTTCCTAAAGCAACCTTAGCCATGAAAAGACTAGAATTACCCAAGGATTGTGATTTTGAAAACAAGTATTGAAAAAGAAGATTTTGATGCAATTTTGAAAACAAGTTTAATGCAAGTTTTGAGAACGAGTTTGAAAACGAATTTTGGAGGAATGCAAGATAATGATATGCGCAATGCAAATTCGGGTCGTGAACATAAAAGGTTGAAGGCTTCACCACATAATCAAGGGGGCCAAACCCACGTGGTCTCCGGTTAGACTAAAAGAAAGCCCCCGACACGGTGACTCTCCAATAGCCTAATCCTATACATGGACCAGGAATTCCCTTGTTTCAAGCTTGCAAGAAGGGGGGGAAGAAGATGGGGGATTAAAATAGAAGAAAACCCAAGTGGGTTAGGAGAGAGAAGAGAGGGGGAAAGATGCGTAAACTTAAAGAGAAAGCCTACCTTGTGTCTTCTTCATTTTGCTTAGCTTTGCACACCTTGCTTTTCTTCAGTCTTCGCTTCACTTCAGTCTTGATCTTTAAAGGCTTGTCTTTGGTCTTCAAAGCTTCATAGTTGTAGCAATCCAAGTCTTCAATGGAAGATTGGAGGCTAAGGTACAAGTATATGAGAGTGTATGAGTGTATAGGAGACTCGGGTTTGTGTATGGTGGCTAGGGTTTGAAAAACCTAGAAGAGCTAGGGTTTAGGGAGGCCACGAGCTCTGTATATTGAATATTAGGGTTTTCAGACTGAGTTTTCGGACCTCTTTCACATTGGAAGAGGCTCTGTATTTATAGAGAAGGGAATGACCTGGCACCTGTTGTAGTGGCGCTAGGGCAAAATTCCTCTTGGCGCCACTAGGAGTGGCGCCAGGCCATTTTTTGGCTTGGCTCCATTACTAGTGGCGCCAACAACTTAGAAAAGTTCATTAAGTCAACAAGCAACGTATCTTGAGAAGATTTGGGTGCCTGTACTAGTGACTACCATGTAATTTTTAACCTAGCTTCACGAGGAGTGACTCAAGAAGGCCCGAGAAGGATTTAAAGGACCGAGAATGGCCCGGACGGCCGGAAAGGGACAAGAATCCTTAGAGTATGGTCCTGGAGGTAATGGACTTGAAAAAGGATGACAAGAATTGTTGGAAGGGTTGATCGGGCCATTAGGGGCAAAACGGTCAACTGGATCGGAAAGCTGTCAAGACAGAATCAGAATGTCCCAAAAGAAGAATCAAGATTTAGAAACATTATTCAGAATGTTCCCAAAGGCTACCAGCTTGATAACCAAAGTCGGTGTGGTCGGAAAAGGCAACCGACCCACTAGGGGCAAAACGATCATTTTGCAACGGGTTTATTAGAACTGACTCAGAATGATCCGGAAAGATAAAAGAAGATCGGGAATACTATAAGAAGCATTCTCAGGAGATTACAGGTTTGATACCCAGAGCCGGTGTGGTCAAAAAAAGGCGACCGGCCCACCAAGGGCAAAATGGTCATTTTGCACCAGGTTTGCCGAAACTGACTTGAAGTCATCCGAATAGATAATAGAAGGTTGGGAACACTATAAAAATCATTCTCGAGAGGCTACCGGTTTGATACCCAGAGCCGGTGTGGTCCCCGGGGCAAAATGGTCATCGTGACCAGAAAGTCTCAGAGCTGGCCCGTAATTGACTAGAAGGCACCTAATCATGCCAGATTGCTTTTAAGACAATCATGGAAGGGTGGACTTATCATTCTGAGGAATCATGTGTGTTTTGGAGAAACGTGCCAAAAAATGGCCTTAGGGGCAATTTGGTTATTTTTCACCGAAGTGGGCTAGCAGGCACTGGTGTTGACCTGGGTTTTGAGTGTTTCTGCCACTCTGACGATGGTCTCGTGATACAGGGGTTTGTTGGCAATTTTCTATATCGACCTGTTTGTGAGTATTTCCGCTACTCTTACGGTTGCGATGTTTACGAGTATTTTTGTTACTCTGACGGTTCGCGATCATTCCCGAGACTACCTGATCTTGGGAAGCTACTAAAGGGACTTAGTGTCTGAGAAGTTAACTTTCTCGAAAGGCATGCCTGAAACGGACATTTCTGCATTGGCGGGCTAGTAGGTGCCAAAGGTGGACCGTTCTACCATCTAGGTGACTTGGGGTCTCACCCCGGTCGACAAGGTAAAAGGAGACTTACCATCTTCAGAAAGACGTGCCTATTGGAATTGGGAAGGGGTCTTATCGTCTTCGGAAAGACGCGCCTGATTTGGAATTAGAAAGGGGACTTACCGTCTCCGGAAAGACGTGCCTTATTTGGAATTGAAAAGGGGACTTACCGTCTTCGGAAAGACACGCCGGATTTGGGATTGGAATGGGGACTTACTGTCTTCAGAAAGACGTGCTTGATTTGGAATTGAAAAGAGGACTTACCGTCTTCGGAAAGACGTGCCTGATTTGGGATTTAAAAGGGGACTTACCGTCTTCGAAAAGACGCGCCTGTTTTGGAATTGGAAAGGATAATGCCCCTAAGGGCATTTTGGTCATTTTGCCTCTATTTGGGCCCGATGGGCTCGCGAAGCGATGGATAGACGGGATTAGACTTAGAGAGTTAATTTCGATTGGAATACGTCCATACTGACTTGAATACAAGTCTGGACGAACCGTAGATTGCCGAGCGGTCAAAAATGGGGTGCTTATAACTACCCCTCTTTTTCTGTCTTTGCTTGTCAAAGACAGAAAACGATAAAGTAAGAGTCCCATGTTGACCGCGAGGCAGTCAGAGGGACGAACTTTGGGAATTTTTCGACAACGAGGGTTCGAAAATGGATATTGGGCCCAAAAGGCCTTCGAAAATGAGTTTTGGCGGGAAAAAGGAGTGGCGCCTAGAATTTGGAAACTGGTACCACTAGGAGTGGCGCCTATGGCTAGAAAGGCTTGGCGCCTCGACAAGTGGCGCCAAGCTTGGGATTATAACTAGAAAAATTCTGGTTCAAACACTTGCGGTATTTTGAATAGTTTGTGGAGAATCGAGAGTCTTTGTGTGGAAATCGACTTGAACCTTGAAGGGGCACTTCTTGGGGATCACGGGTGATTGCCGAAAGGAGATCACGTCGCCGGAAAAGTCGCCGGAAGAGAAGATTTCGCCGGAGAACTCAAAAAAGTGAGTTTTCAAATTTTTGTTGATTTTGATGTGTAGAATTTCGTTTGAATCATGTGAATAGTAGAAATTGATGTTTTGATATGTTTTGATCATTATGGTGATATTATTTTTGCATTTTGGTGCTTGTTTGATTGAATTTGAGTCATTTTACGTGATTATGTAAAGAAGGTTTTTTGCAGGAATAGGGAATTTATTCCTACAGGCTTGGGCATTGCGTTTTTTGGCTAGATATTTGCGCAATGTGCCTTAGAAAAATGTATTTAACAACCGTGTGAAGTTTTGTGATTTTTTGAAAACTTGGTGAATATTTTATTTTTGAAAAATAGGAAAATACTTAGAAAACTAGGAAAATTGAGAAAACTTAGGAAATTGATGACATTTTTAGAGTTTGAAATTTTGAAAAATGTAGGAATATTTTTAGAAAACATTTGAAATGATTTTGAGTAATTTTAGGATAACTTTGAAAATCATTGATTTATTAGAAAAATAAAACATGTGTTTTGAAAATTTTGAAAATTCAAAAAGTGTGTGCGGGTGTTGATGTTATGTGATTGTAACGTTGTGAAGTGCACGGTTTGTGTTTTGTGTTGATGCTGTGGGTGTTGTAGGGGCCATTTTTAAACAAAACTCTATCGAAATTTTTAGAAATTAGGGAAAGAGTTGGTTAAGGTTTAGAAATAAAATCTTTTTGAAGGAAAAAGACAGAAAACCCTTGAGATATGATTTGAAGTTGGAAAATCAAAATGTGTAGAAATTTCATTTTTAACTTATCATTTGAAATCTCTTTGTTATTTTTATTGTTTGTTGTTTGTTGTTTATTTTGTTTTGCTTTATTATGTTATTATTTATCTGTATGTATGGTATATTAACACCTCCTACCTTGGCTTACCTTTTCAGGATGGCGGATGCGGGTAATGACGGTTCTGAGAGGAAACGCCGCTTGGGGAAGACGGCTCGGACAGATTCCACTAGTGGCTCCAGTCTGTCTAGGGGTAGCCGACAGTCTACTGGGCAGGTAGCGTCTAGCCAGAGTGGTCAGGGGAGTAGGCCACCTGTCGACCCCTTTCCTCCAGTTGAGTAGGCCTTTGCGGAGGAGATCGGTGGAGAGGAGGAGGTACTAGGTCTGGGCGACCAGGTCACTGATTACGGGAGAGCCTCCTCCAGACACAGGCAGACGGATGCTGACTTGGGAGATTTGTAGGTACCGGATGTTCCACCACTCAGGGATCTTGCTTATCACCCTAGTGTGTACTCTAGATAGCATTTGCCCCTTCCGCAGGTACACACAGATTTTAGAGGGGCTATACATCAGGTCTTTGCAACTATGCAGCGGGCTGCCCCATCATATTGTGCCATCTTGGCTGAGATCGGATTTGGAGCCTTCATGGGATTACAAGCTAACCACCTGAACTGGCATTTGGTACTGGCCCTTGTTGAGAGGTGGTTCGGAGAGACCGGGACCTTCCATTTTGTCAGCTTCGAGTTAGGACCCACTCCCTTGGATTGGGCGATCATTACAGGGCTTTCCTTCGTTGGCCGGCGGATCACTCTACAGTCAGTCAGTAGAGACGAGGCATGCATTCTGCCTTCCCAGTCTCTTGGCTCAGTCAGGATGATCGTACCTTTGTTGTCGAGCCATGGTCTGCCAGGCGGGACATTATAAGACGGTGACTTGTTTTGTACATCATCTTTAGCTGCTACTGCAACAACAGCAAGTTGCTTGTGCCTTTTCGTTTGGTGAGCATAGTACTGATCTTGGGGCTTTTATCGGAGCTGGATTGGGGGTCCTTCTCCTTTGGCTGCTTCCTTCGATCGATGCGGGTTTGGACTTCTTCCCGTTGGGGCAGCATGACTAGTTTCTGGCCCTTTCTTGTCTGGTGGAGCTATGAATACCTGCCTACGTGTCGCCCTGCAATTGTCGAGGATGACCTTTATCTACGTGCTTTGAGGTGGGCTCGTGACCAGGTGGCCCAACAATCGAAGATTACTAACTTTGTGACGCTACGGGCGAACCTGGAGTTGATTGAGGCAAGAGATGTGACTTGGTGGCCCTTCATTGGATCAGTTCATTACAAGACCGTCCAGTACTTGGTCCCACTGTCTCTGTCGAGGGCTGCTTTTCTTAGTGACGATACTTAGGAGTCCTATCTTGGAAAGCGACACTGGCGGCAGTTTCATAAGGAGTTCCGATCAACAGGAGCTCTGCCGAAGTGCATGTTTGGAGCCTTGGTGGTGGAAGTGTCTATCCCCTATTAGGAGCGGCAGCCGGGTGCCGAGTTCTTGCTTCCTCTGGATACAGATTACGATGCACACTTTGGGGCTCATTCAATCAATGCCTTCACTCGGTTTGAGGTAGTAGTCGGCGGGTACGTTGTGGGCCAAGAGGTGGTTGACTTGTGGCGCCGAGCCGGAGGATATGTGCCCTAGGCTGAGTTTACTACTGTGAGGGATCAGAGGGATTGATACCAGACAGAGCGAGATCAGTATCAGGTAGAGGTAGTTTCTCTGCAGTTCGGATGGCTCAGATGGGAGGTGGGGGGGTATATCGGCTTTTCTCCCCTTCTTTTTGCTCTGCTATTGTTTAGTTCTTCTTTCATATGGCTGATTTCAGTTCTATCTTCCCTGCAGGATGCTGATACTTCAAGTAGTTATCCACCTCCTCTGTTGCACCCAGATTTTTCGCACTCGAGGAATACTCGCACAAGTGGGAAAAACACTGTACTCTCTTGTTAGAACTCACCCTCCTAGAAGAATGAGTGCGACTAGGTTTGAATTGAAAATCTGATTTGAATAAAGGGCTTTTAGAAAAGATTTGGAGTAGCCACCTAACTTAATTAAGGTGAGTTAGGTCACCTAAAAACTAAGCATAATCCGAAAACTACACTTAGGGTTTTTGAAAAAACGATTTTGAAAATATCTCCTTGAGAGAGGGTCTTTAAGAAAAACAGGTTGTTTGGCAACCTTTTGAAAACATTTAGCCCTTTTTGAAAAATAACTCCTTTTAGTCTTTGAAATCAGTGATCCTAGGTTCAGAGGTTGGTTACGTGTAGGGAAGACGCACTAAGCCATCACCCTACCCCGCCCTTTCGGCACCTACATGTCAATCTACCCTAAATTTACCTATGAGAGTCTTCGACTAACTAGTGTTCAATCCTATTCACTTTAAAAAAAAACAATGTTTAGAAAACTAACATGAACCATGATGTGCAAGTGCAATAGAAGAGAATTGAAAAATAGATTTGGAAAGAGATTGATTTGATTTGAAAATAGATTTGAAATTGGAAAGTTTGAGAAATTAGATATAGAAATAGAAATTTGGAAATAGAATTTTGAAATTGGAATTTTGAAAATATATTGGAATTTGAAATTTGAAAGGTGTGGAGACCGCACCCATGAGGGTGGAATTGAAAGTTTGAAAAGTGTTGTGACTGCACCTATGAAGGTTGCCTACGTATTCCTTTAGGGGAATCAGGTCAGTCGTAGTTCGGACCGGAGTCCGATTGAAAATAGATTGATTTGAAGAGAGAGATTGGATTAGAAGAAAGAGATTGACTTGAAAATTGGATTTGTTTTGAGATTAGAAAAGGAGGTTGGAAATTGAAATTGAGAAGATTGGACTTGCTTTGGAAAGATTGATTTTGGAAAGACTTGGTTTGGAAAGATGGAGGTTTAGGAAACCTAGACTTAGGAAAGATGGGAGACCTAGGAAAGACTTGAGATTAAGAAAGATTGGATTGGAATGTTAGATTTGGAAGATTTGGAAAGATTTGGAAACTTGGAATTTAGGAAAGATTTGGATTAGGAAAGTTTCGAATTAGGAAAGTGTTATTTTTGGAAAGTTTTGAATTAGGAAAGTTTCAAATTTAGAAAGTTTTCAAAATAGGAAAGGTTTTCAAATTAGGAAAGTTCCCAAATTAGGAAAATTTTCAAATAAGGAAGTTTTGAAAATTGGAAAGTTTAGAATTTGGAAAGGTTTGAAAAAGGAAAGTTTTGAAAATTGAAAAGTTTAGAATTTGGAAAGGTTTGAAAAAGGAAAGTTTTGAAAATTGGAAAGTTTTGAAAACAAGGAAGTTTTGAAAATAAGAAAGTTTCGTTTTGGGAAAGGCTTAAAAAAAAAAAAGGAAAGTTTTCAGTTTAGGAAATGTTTGAATTAAGAAAGTTTTGAGTTTAGAAAAGTCTTAGATTTGGAAAGATGTTGAAGTTTTGGAAAGTTTAGAATTTTGGAGAGATTTAGGTTTAGAAAGATTTAACTTGAGAAAGTTTCAAATTTAGAAAGTTTTGATTTTAGAAAGATTTGAAATTTAGAAAGTTTAGGATTTAGAAAGTTTCAGAGTTTGAATTTTAGAAAATCTTGAAATTAGGAAAGGCTTGAATTTAGGAAAGGTTTTGAAAACTTGAATTTGGAAAGTTAAGATTTAGAAAGGGGGTTAAATTAGGAAAGGCTTGGATTAGGGAAGATTTGGAAACTTAATGTTTAAAGAAAGATTTGAAAGTTTTAGGAAATTTAAGATTTAGGAAAGTGGAAGTTTAGGAAGGATTTGAATTTAAGAAAGATTTGGATTTTGAAACTTAAGGAAAGATTTGAAGTTTAGGTTTAGGAAACTTATGGTTTAGGAAGGTAGGAAATTAGGAAGGAGTTGAATTAAGAAGGGACTGGATTTGGTTTCTAAAAGCAAAGGTTTGATTTTGTTTCTAAAAATGGAGGATTGGATTTGGTTTCCTAAAAGGGAAGATTTGATTCGGTTTCCTAAAGAGAAGATAGGATTTGGCAAGGATTTGGAAAGGGGGATTCTAGAAACCCTAGATTTGAAAAATTATAGTTTTGACGTAGAAAAAAAGGTTTTGGAAACGTGTATCGTTTGGATGTGAAAACAAGAGGTTTTGGAAACCTAGGTTTGGGGCAAAGTTTGAAAATCATGTTTTTGGAAAGAAAATTAGGGTTTCCTAATTGTGGGTTCTAGGGCTTGACTTGGGCTCTAAGGAAAGAGTTTTTGGAAAGTGCATTTTTAGAAACGAAGGTTTTCTAGAAGGGAATCCTAGAGAGGGACTTTTGGAAAGTGAATTTGAAGAGGGAGTTTATGGAAAAAGATTTTAAAAAGAAGGAGTTTTAGAAAGTGTGTTTTTAAAAACGTAGATTTTAGAAGGAAAATCCTAGAGAAGAAATTTCTAGAAGGAAGATTTTGGAAAGAGAGTTTTTAGGAAGGTGAATCTAGGGAGTGTTTTTAGAAAGTGAATTTTGAGGAAAAGATTTTGGAGAGGAGTTGAAAAAAAGAGTTTTGAAAAATAGATTTTGGAAGGGAGTTTTTTAAAACAATTTTGAAGAGGAGAGTTTTAAGAAAGTATGTTGAAAAAGAGATTTTTAGGAAGAGATTTTTGAAGAGAGAGTTTTTAGAAGGTATAAAAACGTCTCACTTTCCTAAAGCAATTCTAACCATAAGAGGGCTAGAACCACTTTAGGAAAGTGGTTTTGAAAACAACAAGATTTTGAAAATATAGACCAAAAATGTCACTTTTAATGTAACACTTTCCTAAAGCAACCCTAGCCATGGAAAGGCTAGAATCACCCTAGAATTGTAGTTTTGAAAACAAGTTTTTGAAAAAGAGATTTTGATGCAATTTTGAAAACAGGTTTAAAAACGATTTTGAAAACAACTTTGAAAATGGATTTTAGAAGATGCAAGATTATGATATGCACAATGCAATTTGGGGTCGTGAACATACAAGGCTAAGGCTTCACCACATAATCAAGGGGGCCGGACCCACGTGGTCTTTGGTTAAACTAGAAGAAAGCCCCCGACACGGTGACTCTCCAATAGTCCAATCCTACACATAGACCAAGAATCCCCTTATTTCAAGCATGCAAAGAAAGGGCGGGAAAGAGATGGGGGATTAAAATAGAGAAAACGCAAGTGGGTTGGAGAGAGAAGAAAGAGGGGGGAAGTGCGAAAATTTAAAAAGGGAGCCTACCGTATGTCTCTTATTTATTTTGTGCGCCGTGCAGTCTTCGGTCTTCGGTCATCGGTCTTCGTCTTGATCTTCGTCTTCAATCTTCAAGAATTGTCTTCAAGCTTTAGATGGCAGCTCTTCAAGTCTTTGAAGGAGGGTTGAAGGCTAGTGTATGAATGTATGGGGGTGCGTTTGAATGTATAGGAGGCTAGGGTTTAGTGTATGGTGGCTAGGGTTTGGAAAACCTAAGGAAACTAGGGTTTAAGAGGTGCTCGAGCTCTGTATATCGAAATATGTGATTTCTAGGTTAAGTTTGCAGACCCCTTTCACGTTGAATGAGGCTCTGTATTTATAGAGGTTGGACAAACCTAGCGCCTGTTGTAGTGGCGTCAGGGCAAAATTGCTCTTGGCGCCACTAGGAGTGGCGCCAGGCCAATTCTTGGCTTGGCGCCACTACTAGTGGTGCCAGCCAATTAGAAAACTTTATAAGTCGGCAAGCAACGTATCTTTGACTAGATTTGGGTGCCTGTACTAGTGACTACCATGTAATTTTTAGCCTGGCTTCACTAGGAGTAACTCCGGAAAGTCCGGGAATGATTTGGAGGAGCCGGGAATTACCCGGAAGGCCGGAAAGGAGCAGGAACACTTAAAATAGTGTCCTGGAGGTATTTGATTTGAAAAGTGAGGATAAGATGTGTCGGAAAGGTTAACCGGGCCCTTAGGGACAAAACGGTCATTCAGACCGGGAAGCTGTCGGGGCGAACTCGGACTGTCCCGGAAGAAGACTTGGGATCTGGAAACATTATTTAGAATGTTCCCAGAGGTTGCCGACTTGATTTCCAGAGCCGGCGTGGACGGAAAAGGAGACCGGCCCACCAGGGGCAAAACGGTCATTTTGTACCGAGTTTGCAGGAACTGACTCGGAATGATCCGGAAAGGTAAAGGGAGGTTGAGAACACTATAAAAAGTAGTCTCAAAGGGTTACTGGTTTGATACCCAGAGCCGGTGTGGTTCTCGGGGCATTCGGACGCCTAGGGGCAAAATGGTCATCTTGACCAGAAAGTCTCGGAAAAGGTCCAAAGGGCAGTTTGGTCATTTTTCACCAAAGTGGGTTAACAGACACTGGTGTTGACCTGGGTTTTGAGTGTTTCCGCCACTCTAACGGCGGTCATCGTGACACAGGGGTTTGTTGGCAATTCCCTATATCGACCTACTTGTGAGTATTTCCGCAACTCTAACGGTTTTGTGAGTAGTTTCGCTATTCGGACCGTCTCGAGGAATAAACTATCTCGAGAGAGGGATTGGAAAGGGGACTTATCGTCTCCGAAGAGACGTGCCTAGATTGGAACCATCTCGAGGAATAAATTGTCTCGAAAGAGGGATTGGAAAGGGGTCTTACCGTCTCTGAAGAGACGTGCCTGGATTGGAACCGTCTCCAAGAGTAAACTATCTCGAGAGTGGGATTGGAAAGGGGTCTTACCGTCTCCGAAGAGACGCACCTGGATTGGAACCGTCTCAAGGAATAAACTGTCTCGAGAGTGGGGTTGGAAAGGGGTCTTACCGTCTCTGAAGAGACGCGCCTGGATTGGAACCGTCTCGAGGAATAAACTGTCTCGAGAATGGGATTAGAAAGGGGTCTTACCGTCTCCGAAGAGACGTGCCTAGATTGGAGCCGTCTCGAGGAATAAACTGTCTCGAGAGTGGGGTTGGAAAGGGGTCTTACCGTCTCCGAAGAGACGCGCCTGGATTGGAACCGTCTCGAGGAATAAACTGTCTCGAGAGTAGGGTTGGAAAGGGGTCTTACTATCTCTGAAGAGACGCGCCTGGATTGGAACCGTCTCGAGGAATAAACTGTCTCGAGAGAGGGATTGGAAACGGAAAGGAAAGGATAATGCCCCTAAGGGCATTTTGGTCATTTTGCCTCTATTTGGGCCTGACAAGCCCCCGAAGCGATGGAGAGAAGGAATTTGGACCTAGAGAATTGGTTTCGATTGGAATATGCCCACAATGACTTGAAAACAAGTCTGGACGGAGTGTAGACTGCCGAGCGGTCAAAAATGGGGTGCTTGCATCCTCCAATGCCGGGCTTTGGGGATTTCGATCCAGATGACATTGACTTTGACCTTTGATAGATACCCCTTGTCGATACTCTGATCTTCCCTTGCCCCTATTCCTGAGATGTATTTGTGTTAGACAGTTTTATTTTGATATCTATTTTTTTATATTTTGATGCAAGGATAGATAGATACATTTATGATCTTTACAGCTAGGCATATAATCAGATGTATGTGATGGATGATGATGTTATGTATCTATTACATGAGTTGATGTTGGTGACTTCTGTTTTTATATGGAGTTATATCCTATATATGCAAAGCTCATGCCGACTTTCTTTTTTATTTTTTAAATATGTATGCACGTATTAGAAGTATGTTAACTAACAGAATGACAAGGGTTGCTGTCGAACTTGGTATCTTTGGAATGGTAACTCTTTTCTTTCCGGGGGTCTAACCTCTCCTCTGGCTCAACCTTACCTTGATTGGATGATAGCACTTCGCACTTTTCTCAACCTTTTGATCACCTCTGACTCTCTGCCTCGAGGTTAGTGTATACGATTGTTGAGCTAAAACTCTCAACTTTCGGGGTTTTAACAACAGCTTACCTGACCTTCAGCAAAGCGATAAACAGCCAATCCTTTCAATCCAAGGAGACTTTGTTTAGGACGGTAATGTAGGCTAGGTTATGGGATTTTTGAAACAATGGGATACATAGGCTCAAATTCAATGTTGTTTTCAACAGGGTTTAGATCCGTACCATCCTTGACTTTTTTCAATAGGGCTAGCATCCCTCCTTAGCTTCGGTAATGTATCTAGCTCATTTAGATCAAGCAATATGTTTTCAATCAGAGTGGACTTTAGTAGGGTTGTAATGTAGGCCATGGTTTTGGGGTTTTCCAAGAAAGGATAGAGGCTTGAACCTATTGTTTCTACTGGGTTTCTTCGTAACCTAGGATCACCTTTAGATTCCCTTCTTGTTCTTACTATACACTTCTTAGGGACTGAAATGACCCTTTTCTTTCAATCCTGCTATATATATATATATATATATTGAGATAAACATGTCTTCATTCTTTTTCGGCCTTCCTATTATGTTTTTGAAGATGACTCAATCATGGTTTTCTTCAGGCCTTTTCTTAAAGATTTTTTTTTTTTTTTGAGCTCATGCCCCTTGGTAACTCTTTTCCTACCCTTTTTTCTTAGACCTTTTCCTTGGCAATTCAATCTACCCAATGTGGGTGGTGATCCCTAGGTTGGGGTTTTATTAGGAAAAGATAGATGGCTCAACAGGTTTTGCAAGGGGTTGCTTTTGATTGTATGATAAATGAAATGAAGGCCTCTCTTCACTTTGAATTAGATTGCTTGATCGATAGAGTTTTCGACACTACCCTAGCATGATAGAGGTGGATACCATTCCTAGAGTTCTCAACTATTGTCTACCCCAGTGTGGGGAGGACAGTCTTGGATCAGGGTTTGACAAAGAAAATTTTTATTTGTTGCAAGGCTCTAGGGGTTAAGCAAAGGGAGTATAAGCATTTTTTATTATTACTATTTTTTTTTTATATGTTGGAAAGTGAAAGATGGCTCCCCTTCACTTTGATAATCTGGCCGCACATCACTTAGCTTCGGAGTCTTGCCATTGTTGCCTTTGGGTAGTTTCCTCACTCATCCTTATCCTCTCTCTCTGTGGAAAACTGATCATTTGGCGAGTGGTTAACTCATGCTATCATCCCTTCAAGTAGGATTATTCCATAAGATAAACCATGCCCCTTGCGTGGAAAGTAGTTACCATTCACAAGAGACATATAAGATAGCAGCAGTGAATAAGAGGACTATCATTTGATTACTATTATCATTTTTTATAGAAAGCATAGAGTTCTTGAGTAGTAAGAAAATGTAAACATCAATTTAAAAATAGGAAGTAAAAGGGATAGAAAGAAAGTGGGTGAAAACACCCCTCTCTTGTACTCTTTTGATAGGATTCCTATTTTAGTAAGGCCTCGGGACAATGCCCACATCTTCGATACTCCATTTGAGGTTCAGGTCCTTGGCCAAGGCAAGACAGGCGAAGGCTTCTGCTAGAGCTCCGGACATGTCGACAGTGATGGTGCAGTCAGTAGCTTCATTGATCTCTTTCTCGTTCTTTGCCACAGGTCCTTCTGTAAACAGTGTGGCTAGTTCACCTCCTTCCAACTCGAACGGCTCTGTCTGTTCTCTTGGCTCTTCTAGCCCCCAGCCCATGTCTTCATAGTTATACTCAGTTGCGGGCCAAGGGTTTTCCAGCAAGTGACTTTCAGCTGCTACATACTTCGGGTGTAAAAACTCATCACCCCATCCATCGGCAGTTATGCTTTCGATATGTTCTTCTTTCAGGAACATTGGCTCCTTAATGAGCCAGTCAGAAGCGTCAGGTACCTCATCAGGGTTATAGAGATAAATCGGGCACAATTGGAGATCCTCCTCCCAGTCATCTTCTTCATTGGTCTCCCAATCGTCCTCATAACCTTCGGCCTCGGGCTCGTCGAACTCTCCCTTGCCTTCCATTTCTACTAGTATCATGTTGACGGTGTGATTCGGTAGAGGGTTAGTGGTCACATTGGGGGTCAAAGCGGGTTGTACTGGCTACAGATCAATGGTCATGTTGTCGGTCAAGTCTTGGATTTTATGCCTGAGAGCAAAGTAGCTTTTGGTGTCATCCTCTTGGCCACCCGAATAGTATTCGCATGTAAGGGTGGCATTAAAGGTTAGGGGCAGAGGGCTTGGCAATGGGTGAGCAGGCATAGGCTTCAGGATATTATTCTTCAGCAAGTTATGGTAGGCCTCAGTTTGAGTGCAGGCTAAGGTGTCCAAGGTACGGATGCGTTGAGCAGGTCTATTAAAGTTGGGTCGTGCCCCAGCGGGGTCATAGTTAGAGGTTAGAACAGGCATTGTTAAGGTGGGTAAGGGCAAGACAGGGTGTGATTGTAGTGGTGGACGGTATTGGGGTGGTTGGCTAGGCAGGATGGCAGACACTTTGCTTTCCTTCCTGATTGTTCCCTTTGTAATAGCCACTCTCTTGGCTATGTTGGCGATACTTTCTCCAGTCTTGGTGTAGGGGTCCATAATCCTCCCAGTCTTGAGGCCATTTTCTATCATTTCCCCCTGCATGATGAGCTCGGAAAAGCTTTTTCCTACACTTGTGCAGAGCTTCTCATAGTATATACCCTGAAAAATGTGCACAAATAGTTGTACGTACTCCTTCTCTTCTAATGGGGGATTAACTTATGCGGCAGCTTCTCTTTATCTCAAGGCATACTTATTGAAGCTCTCCTTTTCACCCTTGCACATAGTCATCAAGGACCATCGGTCAGAGGTGAGATCAATATTATGATGACATTGGGCTTTGAATACATTGACCAGCTCGATCCAAGTTGTGATTATCCTTAGGTCCAGACGAGCAAACTATTGTAGAGCAGACCCCGTGAGGCTATGTTGGCATAGCTACATGAGGAGCTTCAGATCGTTGCCATGACCACTTAGCGCTCCAGCATAGAGACGAAGATGAGCGACAGGGTTACCAGTGCTGTCATACTTCTAGAAGTCAGGCATTTTGAACCTAGCAGGTCTCGGGTGGTCAGGAAAAAAACACAACTCGTCATAGGCAGTGAACCTGTAAGTGTCGTGGCCATGGAGACTTCGCAGTGAATCCTCTAACCCTTGGATTTTCAAACTGAGAGGGTTTAGGGGGGCCTTCTTTATGACAGGTGAAAGTAATATGGTCTCGTCCTCTTCAGCGCTGATCCCTTTGGCATCTTCCTTATTCCTCCCCGTATTGTCAAACTGAAGCACGATCTTTGAATTAGCGGGTTCGGGGTCCTTTGATGAAGTCATAAATGATGATGGGACTGCAGCAGCATCCTTCATAGCCATAGTTTGAATGAGTTTGAGCATCTTATCCATCTTGGTCCTCATTTCGTTGACCTCTTCTCGAGAAACTTGAGACGATTCTTCAGGATTAGCAGCCATCAGTGATGCTCTTTGCCAGGTGATAATGGGATCCCTAGGTGGATATTGCCCCTTCTTGGGAGCAATGTTGGCTCAGTGTAGGGTGATCTCTGTAAATAAAAAGAAATAAAGAAAAGACAAAAGCACAAATTACAAGTCAGTTTCTGATTTTTAGATAGCTTTATGCGATGCATGTCCTAGGGTGCCCCTCTTTAGAGGGTAGACTATACATGGTGCATTGGCTCACTTTTGGAGATAGGAGATTTTCCCCTGTATGCAGATACCTTACCGTCCAGTGGGAACCTTTCCTTCGTTCATACATTTATTTACTCACTCATTTGCGGAAAATAAAGAAATACATTTAACTTCGGGTTTAATATATAAAAGAATTGAAATATATTTTAAACAGGGGGAGAGGGAACATGTTCCCTTGGGGGTTCCACCTATCTAATTTTACAAAAGACACCCTAAACTACTCTTAAGTCTTCGGATTCGCCTTCGTTGGATTTGATGTCAAGGAGGTCGCTTAGAGACCTTGTTGATCAATTGCCCCTTGTTTTCTTGACAATTCTATCTCCATGAGCATAGAGGGATTGGGGCCCCTCTTATGGAATAAATTGAGGTGCATGCCATGAGTCCTTAGGGTTACATGGGAACCCTTAGGGTTTAGGTAGGTTTAATGCAAGGGAGAGTGAACTAGGTGTCACTCTTAATGGGTTGATCATATGCATAAAAATACAGTGACTTGAGTTACTTGAAACTCTTGTCTTGACATGGCGTATTGAATGCATGAACATGGGTATGCAAAGAGTATAAGGAGAGAGAATGCAATAGCAAGGTAAACGTGCATGCATGAGCAGTTGGACAAGCATTATAACAGTATGAATACAGTCAGTATAACAACAAGAATAGACAGGTATAAATGAAAGTAAGAGCAGTCGCCCTTTCCTCCATAGTTTTGGAAAACGATGCACGTGTCTTAAATCCAGTAGAGGTTCGACTATGCATAGTGTCTATATGAGCATGAGGTTGAGGGTTAACTAATGCGTCCATAAATGGCTCGGTCCTCGGATCTTCAAACCTAGGCCCACTCCCTAAGGTGGTGCCATGATCAGTTGGTGATCCGAGCAGGGGAACCATCAAGAGGTCGTAGGTGAAGAAACTGACACAGCATCTTGCCCACAACTAATATACCGTTCTCCCTTTCTAACTAGAAAGGACATATCAGGATAAAATGCAAGTATGCAGAATACAGATGCACATGCAGTGTGTGTGTGATTTTTGAAAGCGGAAGAAAGAACCCAACCACTCCCATTCATCTTGTTCATCACATTCATGCATGGCAGTTAATAAAATTTAAACACAAAGCACACCTACAAAATAAAGATGCAAGAGTTAGTATGTGGATGGCAAACTTAATACAAGATAATATGAATAAATGCATTTTTTTTAAACAATTTTAAAATTTTGGTTTTGAAAATTTAAAATGAATAAGGTTGAACAAATTAATTGAAGACTCTACATGGGCGAAGGGTAAAGAGACATGACTACGGCCTAACCATTAAAGTGTCCCTAGTGGAGTCGCCAGCTGTCGCGCCCAGATTTTCTGCACTCGAGAAATACACACACAAGCGGGAAAAACACTGTACTCTCTCGTTAGAACTCACCCTCCTAGAAGAATGACTGCGACTATGTTTGAATTGAAAATTGGTTTGAATAAAGGGCTTTTGGAAACCATTTAGAGTCGCCACCTAACTTGATTAAGGTGAATTAGGTCACCTATGAACTAAGCACAATTCGAGGATCACACTTAGGGTTTTTGAAAACGATTTTGAAAATACTTTGTCAAGAAAGGGTTTTTAGGAAAACAGGTTATTTGGCAACTTTCAAAAAATAATTAAGCCCTTTTTGAAAATAAACTCCATTTTGGTCTTTCGAAAACAGTGATCTAGGTTTGGAGATTGGTTACATGTAGGGAAGACACACTAAGCCCTCACCCTACTGTCGCGCCCAGATTTTTTGCACTCGAAGAATACACACACTAGCGGGAAAAATACTGTACTCTCTCGTTAGAACTCACCCTCCTAGAAGAATGAGTGCGACTAAGTTTGAATTGAAACTAGATTTGAATAAAGGGCTTTTAGAAAAGATTTAGAGTCCCACCTAACTTGATTAAGGTGAGTTAGGTCACCTAAAAACTAAACACAATCCGAGGATCACACTTAGGGTTTTTGAAAATATTACCTCAAGAGAGGGTTTTTAAGAAAAGAGGTTTTGGAAATATACATAGTTTTGATGTAGAAAACAAGAGGTTTTGAAAACCTAGGTTTTGAGGCCAAAGTAAGGGATTGGAAATCATGCTTTTGGGGAGGAAAATTAGGGTTTCCTAATTATGGCTTCTAGGGTTTAACTTAGGCTCTAAGGGAAGAAATTTTTGGAAAAGTGAGTTTTTAGAAAGAGAGATTTTTGGAAGGAAATCCTAGAGACGAGTTTCTGGAAGGAAGATTTTGGAAGGAGCTTTTAGAGAGGAGTTTTTAGGAAGTGAATTTAATAAGAGAGTTTTTGAAAAGAAATCCTAGTGAGGAGTTTTTAGAAAGAGATTTTTAGGAAAGAGATTTAGGAAGAGATTTTTCTAAGAAGGAAACCTAGGAAGTGTTTTTAGGAAAAGAATTTTGAAGAGAGTGTTTTGGAAAGGAATTGAAAAGGAGTTTTTGAAAAATAGATTTTTGGAGGGAACTTTTGAAAACAATTTTGGAAAGTAGAGTTTTAGGAAAGCATGTTGAAAAGGAGGGTTTTAGAAAGAGGGACTTTTGAAAAGACAGTTTTTAGAAAGTATAAAAATTTCTCACTTTCCTAAAGCGATTCTAACCATAAGAAGGCTAGAACCACTTTAAGAAAGTGGTTTTGAAGACAACAAGGATTTGAAAATATGGACCATGTTAGTCACTTTAAATGCAACACTTTCCTAAAGCAACCCTAGCCATGAAAAAACTAGAATCACCCAAGGATTGTAATTTTGAAAACAAGTTTTCAAAAATATTTTGATACAATTTTGAAAACAAGTTTAATGCAAGTTTTAAGAACGAGTTTGAAAACGAATTTTGGAGGAATGCAAGATAATGATATGCACAATGCAAATTGGGGTCGTGAACATACAAGGTTAAAGGCTTCACCACATAATCAAGGGGGCCAAACCCACGTGGTCTCTGGTTAGACTAAAAGAAAGCCCCCAACACGGTGACTTTCCAATAGCCTAATCCTACACATGGACCAGGAATTCCCTTGTTTCAAGCATGCAAGAAAGGAGGGAAGAAGATGGGGGATTAAAATAAAAGAAAACCCAAGTGGGTTAGGAGAGAGAAGAAAGGGGGGAAGATACGTAAACTTAAAGAGAAAGCCTACCTTATGTCTTCTTTATTTTGCTTAGCTTTGCGTGCTTTGCTTTTCTTCGGTCTTCGCTTCACTTCAGTCTTGATGTTTGAGGGCTTGTCTTTGGTCTTTAAAGCTTCATAGTCACAGCAATCCAAGTCTTCAATAGAGGATTGGAGGCTAGGGTATAAGTGTATGAGAGTGTATGAGTGTATAGGAGGCTAGGGTTTGTGTATGGTGACTAGGGTTTGGAAAACCTGGAAGAGCTAAGGTTTAGGGAGGCTACGAGCTCTGTATATCTAATATTAGGGTTTTCAGACTGAGTTTTTGGACCTCTTTCACGCTGAAAGAGGCTCTGTATTTATAGATAAAGGAATGACCTGACGCCTGTTGCAGTGGCGCCAAGGAAAAATTCCTCTTGGCACCACTAGGAGTGGCGCCAGGCCATTTTTTGGCTTGGCGCCACTAGTAGAGGCGCCAATAACTTAGGAAAGTTCATTAAGTCGGCAAGCAACGTATCGTCTGTACTAGTGACTACCATGCAATTTTTAGCCTAGAAGAGTGACTTTGGGCGCCCTTAGAATACTAGTGACTACCATGCAATTTTTAGCCTAGTTTCACTAGGAGTGACTCCGGAAGGCCGAAAAGGGACAAGAACCCTTAGAATAGGGTCCCCCAGAGGCAAAACAGTCATTTTGCAACGGGTTTACTAGAACTAACTCGGAATGATTCGGAAAGATAAAGGAAGGTCGGGAATACTATAAGAAGCATTCTCGGGAGATTACCGGTTTGATACCCAGAGCCGGTGTGGTCAGAAAAAGGCGACCGGCCCACTAGGGGCAAAACTGTAATTTTGCACCAGGTTTGCCGGAACTAACTCGGAATGATCCAGAAAGATAATAGAAGGTTGAGAACACTATAAGAAGCATTCTCGAGAGGCTATCAGTTTGATACCCAGAGCCGGTGTGGTCCCCGGGGCGTTCAGATGCCTAGGGGCAAAATGGTCATCTTGACCAAAAGTCTCGAAGCTGGCCCGAAACTGACTAGACGGCACCTAATCATACCAGATTGATTTTAAGACAATCATGGAAGGGTGGACTTATCATTCTGAGGACTCAGGTGTGTTCTTGAGAAACATGCCAAAAAATGGCCCTAGGGGCAGTTTGGTCATTTTTCACCGAAGTGGGCTAGCAGGCACTGGTGTTGGCCTTGGTTTTGAGTGTTTCTGCCACTCTGACGGCGGTTTCATGATACTAGGGGTTTATTGGCAATTCTCTATATCGACCTGTTTGTGAGTATTTTCGCTATTCTGACGGTTGCGATATTTACGAGTATTTCCGTTACTCTAACAGTTCGCGATCATTCCCGAGACTGCCTGATCTTGGGAAGCTGCTAAAGGGACTTAGCACCTGAGAAGTCAACTTTCTCGGAAGGCGTGCTTGAAACAGACATTTCTGCATTGGCGGGCTAATAAGCGCCAAAGGTGGACCATTCTACCATCTAAGAGACTTGGGGTCTCATCTCGATCGACAGGTTAAAAGGGGACTTACCATCTTCAAAATGACGTGCTTATTGGAATTGGAAAGGGATCTTATCGTCCTCGGAAAGACGCGCTTGATTTAGAATTGAAAAGGGGACTTACCGTCTCCGAAAATACGTGTCTTATTTGGAATTGGAAAGGGGACTTACAGTCTTTAGAAAGACGCGCCTGATTTGGGATTGGAAAGGGGACTTACCATCTTCGAAAAGACGCGTCTAATTTGGAATTGGAAAGGAGACTTACCGTCTTCGGAAAGATGCGCCTGATTTGGGATTGGAAAGGAGACTTACCGTCTTCGAAAAGACGCGCCTATTTTGGAATTGGAAAGGATAATGCCCTTAAGGGCATTTTGGTCATTTTACCTTTATTTGGGCCCAGTGGGCCCGCAAAGCGATGGATAGACGGGATTAGACGTAGAGAGTTGATTTCGATTGGAATACGTCCATACTGACTTGAGTACAAATATGGACAGATCGTAGATTGCCGAGCGGTCAAAAATGGAGTGCTTACAGCGAAGTCCAAGGTTGATGTCTTGAAACTGCTACTTCTTGAATTGGCACTCCATCTGGTGGAACGATGCTCCTCTAGGAAGTCCAAGATTGATGTCTTCTTGAATCAACACTCCGTCTGGCGAAATGATGCTCCTTTGGGGAAGTCCAAGATTGATGTTTTCTTGAACCGACACTCCGTCTAGCCGAATGATGCTCTTCTAAGGAAGTCCAAGGTTGATGTCTTCTTGAACCGACACTCCGTCTGACTAAATGATGCTCCTCTAGGAAAGTCTAAGGTTGATGTCTTCTTGAATTGACACTTTGTCTAGTGGAACCATGCTCCTCTGGGGAAGTCCAAGTTTGATTGGGGAGGAGGGTGGGTTATTGCCCCATTCTCTGTTTCTTGTTGGTTATGGAAGTCTAAACTTTTTGAGATGTATGCCAGTGTTGGAGATGTCAGAGGTTACTTGCACGCGAGGTGGCTTTAGCTGCTTTTTATGCTTTACCTCGTTCCTTGTTTCCTATTTGAGAAAGAGAGAGAGAGTAAGTTTTTGTGCAAAAAAAATTTATTTATACCAATTCTAAAAATGCACAGGTAAAGGGGTGAATGCATGTTATACTTTTAGATAAATGCACATACAATAATAGAATTGAATACATGTCATTCTTTTTGATAAATGCACATACAAGAATGGAATTGAATGCATATCATACTTTTGATGAATGCACATGCAAGAATAGAATTTGAATGCATGTGATACTTTTTTATGCATACACAAGCAAAAATGGAATTGAATGCATGTCATACTTTTGATGAATGCACATACAAGAATGGAATTTGAATGTATGTCATACTTTTCTATGAACACATATGCAAGAATGGAATTGAATACATGTCATACTTTTTTATGTATGCACACATTTTACATATAGATGGGAATGGATGCATGCCCCCTTGGGTTTGCCTAAGGGTTCATGTTTAGTTATGAGTGTTGTATCCTAGAATTAGGCAGTTTTTTGAACTTCAGTTTCTCTTTTAGAATTTTCCTTTTAAATGTCGTCCTTTTCTTGTCAGGATGTGATAGTACTTGCACCATTCTCCAATATTTAACCCATTGACTCGTTCTCCCCCCCCCCCCCCCCCCCCCCCCCCCACCCCCTCTCTTGTTGAAAGAAAAAACTCTCCTTAGTGGACCTCTCTATTTCTTCTAAGACTCTTCTTTGGATCGGTGGGCACTCTTGAATGGCAGTCGGCATCACCCTTTGGCCAAGCAACAGGTAGCTTCATTCCTTAGTTCGGGAAGACCTTGAAAGTCATTAAGAAGCTCAAGCAAGCCCAATTTTTGGTAGAACTATTGAACTTTTCAAATATAGGAGCTCTATAGAGACATGATCAATAATGAAGGGTAAATATAGATTTATGAATATCAAGATGCGACTTAGATTAAAAAGATCAACATCAGATACGTATGAAATTACACAAAATGAGCACAATTGGTCATGAGATGATCAAGACTATATCAATGACAATGTAGTGGTGTAAGTATGAACTTCACTGAGACTAATGAGAATATAGACCCTTGGCATGATCTAGGATGGCATACCATGTTTTATAGCTCGCAGACTAACACATCTAGAAGTCAAACCTGTTTTATCCCATGCTCTCTCTATTTTTTCTTCTCCTCTTTGTTTTTTTTTTTTTTTTTTTTTTTTTTTTGTGGAAATCCAATCCTATCTCTCTAATGGTGGAAATACTGAAATGGCAGCTTTCACACACATGAATAGGTAGTCTTTCCCTCTTGTCATATAACAATGGTAGCTACACACAAACTCACCGGTAGCCCTTTCCATAAGTGATGAGAGATGGAATCGACAAAAGGTCAATCTAGGTGTGAGACAATTTGCAAATATTTAATAATGGCTGAACAATTTAAAATAGATCATAAAGGCAGATTTCATATTCTAAGAAGTCTCGAGAAATGTACATTAAGATGAACATGAAACACCAATATGGTAAAGATCATCAAAACCGTTAACTCATATTTATGCAAATGAACATGCACAAAAGATTTAACCTCAAACAAGCATGCACATCAATATGTTCATAATTGAATATTTGCCCTAGTAATTGTGCACGTGTAGGACAAACACTATCAAAAATATTTTTTATTTTTGCAAAGATTTAAACATCCCAGGCTTGCCAATGTGCGCTAATTTTCCTTTTGAGGGTGTAGTTACTTGTTGCTTTGCCAGCACGTCCTTTGAGGGTCGCTACTTGGATTCTAACGAGCTACATTATTGATCTTCATCTCTCATCCTTCTATATTTTTCCTCTCTCTACACTCTTTATTTTTCTCTCCCTTCTTTTTGGAGTCAGAGATTGTTTTTGCTAAATGTGGTGCTTGTGCTATCATTTCCTTCGAGTCAAGGGCAACACAGATCAAATTTATCCACAAGAGTTGAAATAAAGGGAATAAACCAGAAATCACTACTTAGTCCAATTTGAATCTATATATATGACATGAAAGCTCTTGATTCAATGCAAAGTGACAGGCAAAATAGGATGCAGAATAATGAAGTGTAAGAAGAAAATGGACAAGTTTAGAAACATCCATTTTCATTGTACTTTGAGAAAAAAAAAACCCTCCAAACAAGTTTTGGAACCACACCAACTTCCTCTATGCTTCATTCACGTGGTTCATGTCCAGGGTGCCAATGACCTTTGCGTCGATCAAATCTTGTATTTTATGTTTCAGGATGAGATAATGCTCAATATCATGCCCTTATCTTCCGAAATGGTACTCACAAACAAGAGTCGAGTTGAAGGTAGGCGTTAAAGCATCCGACAATAGTGGGGCAAATATAGGGGCCAAAAGGTTGGCTTATAGGAGGTCATGATAGGCTCTTGTTTGGGTGTAGGCTAAAGGGAAAAGGCACAAGGTCGGCGGGCCTGCTTCTTAGGGCTAAAATGTGGTTGGACTGCCATTGGCCCGGGAGCAGGTGCTTGAATAGCTACAGGTGGCTAAGACTAGTATTGAGGGTGATATTGTGGTCGCTGAGCAGGCAAGATGGCAGGCACTTCTTCCTCATTTCGACCTATTTCCCATGTTGTGGTTACCTTCTTTGCTAAGCTTGTAGAAAGTTCTTCAATTTTAGCATAGGAGTCAATGATCCTCCTAGTTTTTAGGTCATTCTCTATCATCTCCTCTTGCATGATCAATGCTGAGAAGCTCTTTCCTATATTTATGCAAAGCTTTTCATAGTATATGCCTTGGAAGGTATGCACGAACAGTTGCACGTACTCCTTCTCTTCCAAAGGGGGATTGACTTGTGCTGCTGCTTCTCTCCATCTAAGGGCATAGCTCTTGAAGCTTTCTTTCTCTCCTTTACTCATCGTCATCAAGGACCACCGATTAGAGATAAGATCTATGTTGTGATGATATTAGACTTTGAATGCATTAACTAGTTCGATCCACGTTGTGATCTTCCTTAGATCGAGTCACCCAAACCATTGCAGGGTGGATCTAGTGAGACTATATTAAAAAAGTTGCATGACGAACCTTGGATCATTTCCATGGCCACCTAATGCCCCAACATAAAGGCGAAGGTGGACTATAAGGTTGCTAGTGCCATTATACTTTTAGAAATCGGGCATTTTGAATTTGGCCGGTCTTGGATGGTCAAGGAAGAAGCATAGTTCATCATAGGAGGCAAGCCCAAAAGTGTCATGACCATGAAGTCTTCATAATAAATCTTCCAACCCTTAAATTTTCAGACTGAGAGGGTCTAAAGGAGTCATTTTTATAGAAGGAGAGAGCAGTATAGTTTCTTCTTCTTTGATATTGGCCCCCTTGGGGTCCTCTTTGCTTTTCCCCATTAAGTTAGATTGAAGCACAATTCTTGGGTTAGCAATTTCAAAGTCTTTAGGGACGGTCAGGGAGGTCTCATTAAGGTTGGCTGCCATTAGCAAAGCTCTTTGTCAAGTAAAGATAGGGTCTCTAGGTGGATGCTAATCTTTCTTAGGAGCAATGATGACTTTCTATAGTGTAGTCTATGTGAAAGGAAAAGAAAGAAAAGAAAAACAAGGATACAAGCCACAAGTTAGTTTTTGTATTTAGAGAGCTTTACGCAATGCATGCCCTAGAGATGTCCCTTATTGTGAAGGAGACTAAGCATGATGAATTTGACTCACTTTTTGGAGATAAGGGGTTTGCCCTATATGTAGATACCTTACCGTCGAGTGGGAACATTCATTCATTTACGGGAAATAAAGAAGCATATTGAACTTTTGAGTTTAAATACAATGAAATTGAAACACATTTTAACAAGGGGAAGGGGGACATTTTCCTTTAGACTTCGACCTATCTACTTTTATATTTTAAGATCCTAAACTACTCTTGAGTCTTTGGATTCGCCTTTTTTGAGTTTGATATTGAGGAGGTCATTGAGAGACCTTGTTGTTTGATTGCCCCTTGTCTTCTTGGCAACCTTATCTCCGTGAGGATAGAAGGATTAGGGCCCCTCTTTATAGAATGACTTGAAATGTATGCCATGAGTCCTTTAGGGTTACATGGAAACCCTTAGGATTTTGGTAGGTTTTATTCAAGAGAGAGTGATCTTAGCGTCACTCTCTATGGGTTGATCATATGCATGAAAATATAGTGACTTCAGTTACTTTGAAACTCTTGTCTTGAAATGAAATATTTAATGCATGAACATGTATGCATAAAGTATAAAGAGAGAGAGAGAATGCAATTGTAAAGTAAATATGTATGCATGAGCATTTATACAAATATTATAACAGCAGGAATAGAAAAGAATAAAGGAAAGTAAAGAAATAGCATTTTCCTCCATGGTTTTGAAATTAACGTGCGTGTCTTAAATCTGGTAGAGGTTTGGCTATGCATGGTTTCTACATAAGCATGAGGTTGAGGGTCTACTAATGCTTCCTAAAGAAGGCGCGGTTCCCATATCTTCAAACCTAGGCCCACTCCTCAAGGTGGTGTCATTATAGGTTGGTGATTCGAGCGAGAGAACTAGCAAAAGGCCGTAGGCTAAGAAACTGACATAGCATCTGCCCACAACAAATATACCATTCCCCTTTCTAACTAGAAGGATCGTAACCAGGTAAAATATATAAGTGTGCAAATGCAAAAGCACGTGCAGTGTGTGTGGAATTTTGAAAAACAGAAGAAAGAGCCTAATAACTCTCATCCATCCTGTCCATTCCATCCTATTCATTTATAACATATATGGCAATTAATATGACATAAAATAAAATGTGAACAAAGATCCACCTACAAAAGAAAATGCACAAAGTTAGTACCTTGATGACAAACTTAATACAAGATTGAATAATTGAATATGAATAAGAAGCATGTTTTTGAAAAAGCTTCGAAAATGTTGATTTTGAAAATTTTGAAGTGAATAGGATTGGACAAGCTAATCGAAGATTCGAGATGAGTGAAGGATGAAAAGATATGATAATGGCCTAATCCTCTAGGTGTCTCCAGTAGAGTCGCTAGCTGTCACGTCCTGATTTTTCGCACTCGAGAAAACACATAAGCGAGAAAAACACCGTAGTCTCTCGTTAGAACTCATCCTCCTAGAAGGACAAGTGCGATTAGATTTGAACTTGATATTGATTTGATTAAGGGCTTTTGAAAAAAGTTTGGACTCGCCACCTAAATTTGTTAAGGTCAGTTAGGTCACCTAAAACTAAGTGCAATCCGAAGATTAAACTTAGGGTTTTTGAAAATGTTTTGAAAACTTCCTTAAGATAAAGTTTTTAAAGAAAATAGGTTGTTTGGCAACCTTTGAAAAGATTTAAGCCCCCCTTTTTTAAAATAACTCCGTTTTTTGTATTTAAAAACAGTGATTCTAGGTTCAAAGGTTGGTTATGTATAAGAAAGATACACTAGGCTATCACTCTATCACCCTATCTCGCCCTTGCGGTACCTACATGTCTATTCACCCTAGGTTCACTCATTTAGAATATCCAATGTCCAATACTATCTACTTTGAAAAGAATTACATGATGCATGACATGCAAGTGCAAGAAAATGATTTGATTTTGAAAATAAATTTGAAGAGAGGATTTGAAGCTTGAAAAAGGTTGTGAAAATTGAAAATTTGAAAAAGGTTGTGGAATTGAAAATTTGAAAAAAGTTGTGGAATTGGAAAGTTGAAAAAGTTTGTGACTGAACCCATAAGGGTTGCCTACGTATCACCTTGTTGGAAATCAAGTCAGTAGTAGTTCAGACTCAAGGTCTAATTGAAAATAGACACTTTGAGGTCTTTGAAAAGTTTGACTAGAAAAGGTTTGATTTGGAACTTTGATTGGAGGATTAGAAATTGAACTTTGATTTGAAATCAAACTTGGAATTGAAATTGAACTTTGATTTGAAATTAAACTCGAGGAGTAGATCTTGGACTTGTTTTGGAAAGTTAGAATAGAATTTTGAAATTATCTTGACTTAGATTGAAGTTTTAAAACCATCTTGGTTTTGAATTTGAGTTTTAGAAAAGATTGGAAGCTTTCTAACTTTAAAGTTAGGGTTGAACTAGGGTTGAGACATTTTAGGACTTAAGTAACCTAGGGTTGAAGCATGTACATGAAATAAAAAGGTTTGATTTACACTTAAAAAGTTTGATTTTAGAATGTTTCAAATTTGGAAAGTCGAATTAAAGAAAGATTAAGAAAGGACTTGATATGATTTTAAGAACACTTTATTTAGAAAAGACTTGTAAAGATTTCACTTGATTATTTGATTTGAAAGAATTTAGAAAGTTAAAATTTAGGAAATATTGGATTTTAGAAAGCTTTGAATTAAGAAAGTTTCAATTTAGAAAAGTTTTCATTTTAGGAAATAGTTAATTTTAGAAAGATTTGAATTTAGAAAGATTAAAATTTGGAAAGATTTGAAAGTTTGAATTTAAGAAAGACTTGAAAGCTTGAAATTCATAAAAGTTTGAAAGTTTGAAATTAGGAAAAGTTTAAAATTATGAAAGATTTGATAAGTTGAATTTCAGAAAGTCGGGATTTGAAAAGATTTGAAATTGGAAAAGATTGGAATTAGGAAATATTAAAATTAGGAAAGATTTGATTTCTATTTCCTAAAGTTGAAGATTGTATTTTATTTTCAAAAATAGATGATTTGATTCTGTTTTTAAAATAGGAAGATTGGATTTGGTATCCTAAATTGGAAGATTTGATTTGACATGAAATTGGAAAGGTTGAGTTTTGAAAATTTTGGATTTGAAAATCTATGATTTGAGCAAAATAGGAAGTCATGATTTTAAGAAAGAATTAGGGTTTCCTAATCATGGATTCTACGACTTGACCTGGACTTCAAGACAAAGAGTTTTTGGAAAGTAGATCTTTGAAAAGAGTTTTTAGAAAGTAAATTTTTTAAAAGAGTTTTTAGGAAGTAGATTTGCAAAATAATTTCAAAAGAGGTTTGAAAATGGACTTTTGCAAGTCTCTTGAATATCTCACTTTCACAAAACGATTCTAATTATGAAAAGATTAGAATAATTCTAGGATTGTGATTTTGAAAACAAATAGGATTTTGAAATATGAACCACAATAGTCATATTTAATATAACACTTTCTTAAAATAACCCTAACTATAGAATGGCTAGAATCAAATTAGATGGTGGTTTGGATAAAAATAATTTAGGGTTTACACCCAAAATTTAGACTTTGATAGTCACATTGAATATAACACTTTCCCAAAACAATCCTAATCATAGAATAGCTAGAATCATTCTAGGAGTGTTGTTTTGAAAACAAGTTTGAAAGAGAACTTTGATATAAGTTTGAAAACAACTTTGAATGCAATGCATGAACATGGTAACAACAATGGAATAGGGTCGTGAATATACAAGGCTAGGCTTCACCACATAATCAAGGGGGCCGAACCCACATTAGCAAAGGTTGAACTAGAAGGAATCCCAACACGGTGACCCTCAACAATCCTTCCTAGGACTAAATCGGGGAGTCTCTTATTTCAAGCATGCAAAAAGAGGAGGTAGAAGATGGAGATTAAAATAGAAGAAAACCCAAGTGGGTTGGGAGAGAGAAGAGAAAGGGGGGATTACATAAAAGTAAATAGAAAACCAACCTCGTATTCTTCTTGCTTTAATTACTTGGTTTGCTTCACTTGACTTGAACTTTGAGAGTTTTGAAGTTGCAACACTTGAGTCTTCAATGGATGTTTGGAGGCTTGTGTTTGAGTGTATAGAGTGTATAGAGGTTATGGTTTGATTGTATAGAGGCTAGGGCTTGAAGAGGCTTGAGAGAATTAGGATTTAGAGAGACTTCGAGCTCTGTTTTCAGAGAGACTGAGTTTCTAGACTGAGTTTGCCGACCCTTTTTACGGAAAAGGAGGGTCTGTATTTATAAGCAATTGAAATGACCTTGGCGCCTGTTATAGTGGTGCTAGAGTAAAATTTCCTAGTGGCACCAAGCCATTTATTGGCTTGACCACTACTAGTGGCGCCAACTACTTAGGAAATTTTTAAGGTGGAAAGAAACGTATCTTTTGATCCTTGGGATGCAAGGTAAAAGATTTGGGAGCCTATCTTAGTGACTACCATACAATTTTTAGCTTAGCTCCACTACCAGGCCAGGGATGGACAAGAACCTTTGAAAGAGTGTCCTAGAGGTAACTGGCATGAGAAATAATGCTTGAATATTTGAGAAGGTTGATCGGCCTTATAGGGGCAAAACAGTCAACTTGAATAAGAAGACACCGGAATGGACTCAGAATGACCCGTGAGAAATCTTAAAGGTTAAAAACACTATTGAAAGTGTTCTGAGGGGTTGCCAATTTGATACCCAAAGCCAGTGTAGTTAGAAAAGGCGACCGGCCCAGTAGAGGCAAAACGATCATTTTGCACTAGGCTTGCTGGAATGGACTCGAAATGATCTGAAAAAGTATTGGAGGATTAAGAATACTATTTGAAGCATCCTTAGAAGGTTACTGGTTTGATACCCAGAGCCAGTGTGGTTCTTGGAGGCGATTGGATGCCAAGGGGCAAGATGGTCATTTTGATCGGATGGTCTCGGAATTGATCCAGAACCGACTAGAAGGCACTTGGACGCTTCAGATTGTATTTGGGACAACCTTGGAGGGGTAGACTTACCACTCTGAGGACTAAGGTACTTTCTCCAGAAGGGTGCCGAAAGGGCTCAAAGGGTATTTTTCACTAGAGTGAGCTAGCAAGTACTGGTGTTGACTTGGGTTTTGAGTGTTTCCGTCACTCTGACGGTGTGAGATGAGTTGGTTTCTAAAGGTATTCTATCCTTCAGTAAACGTGTCACGACCAAGAGGTGTGTTCGGTCCCGTGACGTAGGGGTTTTGTTGGCAATTCTCAATATCAACCTATTTGTGAGTGTTTCTGCCACTCTAACGGTTGTGATATTTGTGAGTGTTTTCGTCACTCTGACGGTGTGCATTCATTCCGGAGATTGCCTGATCTTAAGAAGCTGTTCGATGGTCTTATCGTCTGAGGGATCAACTTTCTCAAAAAACGTGCCAAATAACGAACATTCTACTTTACCCAGCTAGATGACACCAAAGGTGAACCGTTGTACCATCTCGGGAACTTGGGTTATGTCCCGGTCAACAGTTTTGAAGGAACTTATCGTTCCAAGGAGTTTTCTCGATAAACGTGACGAACTGGATGGACTTACCATCTGAGGGATCAACTTTCTTAAAAGACGTGCTAGATTTGAGTTTGATTGGTCTAGATTAGAATTGGAACTAGAATTGAGGTTAAAATAGGGAGTTATCGTCTTTAGGAAGATGTGCCAACTAGAATTGGACCGAGCAATGCTGCAAAGGCATTTTGGTCATTTTGCCTCTATTGGGCTCGACAGGCCGGCGAAGCGATTGATTAACTAGATTGAGTCTTGAAGACTGGTTTGGACTTGAATGTGTCTGTGTCGATTTGAATGGGAGTCCGGTCGGACCAACGATTACTAAACAGACAAAAAATAGAGTGCTTACACTACACTTCACCAAATTGCAAGGTGCTTCAAAGTCATATCATCTTCAATTAGGCTATCAAGACTTCCCCGGGTATCATGGGTCTTACAAGCTTTCATCTAGTCATGACCTTGAAGCTCTCTTGTTTCAAGCACACAAGAAGTTAGGGTAGAAGATGGGGGTTAAAAGAGATAATAGCTCAAGTGAACTAGGGGGGAGAATAGAGGGTGGGAGTATACATAAGCTTAAATGGAGTATACCTTTGGTCTTGTAGTTTTCAATCCACCATTGTTGAAGTTTGATCTTCAAATGAGTTGGATTTCTTCTTGGATAAGAGAGACTTGAAGCTTTTTTGGAATTTTAGATTTTCTAGAATGAATTGGGAAGAGTTTAGCTATTGTTTTTCTCTCTTAAATATAGATGGGGGTGCCTCTATTTATAGGCAAGCTGGCTTGGAGCCCATGCATGTAGTACATGCGCATGGCCAAAAAATGCCCTCGCTCATGTAATACATGCACGGGGATCCAACCTATGGGAGAATGCCACGTGGCACTCTTGTACTTCCTAAACTTGGGCTGCAAGACAAGTTTTGTGTCGATCTAGTCAAAATATGTGCGCATGTAGCTTGCGCTTCCCTGTCAAAAAATTTTATGCTTGCTTTTTCTTGATATTCGTGTCATTTGGAAAAAATTTGGGGTAATCGGACGTGATGGCGATATTCCCCTATAGTTTCTTTTTAACTTAGTGCCCTAGTGGAGCTTTGGATGATTCTGAATGACAAAGATATTGCCTTGGGAAGCGAGTTTGAAAATAAGCTTTTGGAGGCATTTGCAAGACGCTTGGTTGGTTTCCTAAAATGGCCTTCTTTGATCCATGCAATCATGGCCTTTCAGAAGCGATCATCTTGATTGAAATGTGCCGATGTAAGGCCCTCTAGAAAGGCTCTTGGGAATTCCCTAATTTATGTATTTTGCTATTCGTTTGATGGTGCTTATAATTAGGGAATGGGATTCGACATGAGAAATGGAAAACGACTTTCATACGCTTCCCAAGTTTATGAAAGTACCTTACTTGGAGTCGTTCATTCATAACCTTTGGGTGATGTTTATTAACGATTGGACTATACCGATGGAAAGCCTATTGCTCAAGTTTCTAGGAATTCCCTAGTTAGCACATCTTGTCAATCAATTAATAGTGCATTTTAGTTTGGGAAGTAAAAAAATTGGCTTTAGAAAAACATCTGTGATGCGCTTCACGAACATCTTATTAATTAAAGCGTGTTTCAAGTCAAGGAACTCACCCGGCGCAATTATTCCCAAGACACTTTGTTTTATTTCCTGTTAGCTGGAATGTTTGCCTATAAACGGGGTGAGTTGTAAAGCTCAGTAGAAAATATATTCAGCATTCACAATGTAAATACTTTTCAATATGAGATGTAAAGAGATAATGATCTGTAATTAAAAAAAAAAATATTCTAGTTCAAAACAATTCTTTTCTTTGATACAATTTCAGTTTCACAGTATGCCATATCAAATGATATCAAACTTTGAATCTATTGAGGTTTTTTAAATTTTAGGTACTTTGGTAATTCAAACAGAATCCTTACCGACACATCGAAGGTTTCCACCTTTATAGCACCCTTGCCAACCACATCGGTCTGAAAGGTGAGACCCCTTTTTCCCTTTCACACCTACACACTAGAAAGAATCCACCCTTATAGCACCCTTGCCAACTACATCAGTCCGAAAGGCGAGGCCCCATCGGTCCGGAAGGCGAGACCCCTTCTTCCCCTTTACACTTACACACCTGAAGGAATCCACCCTTATAGCACCCTTACCAACCACATCGGTCCAAAAGGCGAGACCCATTCTTCCGCTTCATTATCGTTATCTCAATTTACGCATATTTATCATAGTAAAGAAAGGACAAAAAATTCAGTTGTAAAGCAACATTATTGAGCTTTCAAAAATTGAAATAACTTTTTAACAGTTATACTAGCATCGTAATAGAGGGTATGAATTCCCTACCTAAAATATGATTCAGCTTAGTTGTTCTGTTGTAAACACATCATCACTTGTATTATCGTTTAAATCTAATTTAGTGTAAATGAACACAAGACCTTCCCTTTTTATGTGTCTTAAGTCCCACAGTGTTCATTGTTGATTAACTTAGCCCTACAGTTGCTCTGTTGTAACCTGAGCAATTTCTGTGTCATCCTAAGTTGTAAAATCTGTTCATTTCTAGTATAATTTACTAAAAATATATTCATTTATTTATTTCAATTTTTTATACTTGTTTTGAAATCCCAATTTCAAGTTTTGTAAAAAGAACGTCAAGTTTGTTCTTTTTCAAGTAACGATGTCAAAAAGACCATTTTGTCCCTAAAAGTTTAGAATTTTTAAATTTTGATTTAGATGATGGGAATATCCCATCTCCCTAGAATATTTTCATTAGTGTCTAAAAATAATATTTTTAGTTCATCAAAAATAATTTTTAATGATTTTTCTTTGATAAAACACTAGAAAATTCGAAAAAAATGCTTTCTGGTGTCAAAAAAATACCAAACCAGTTTTAAAATGCTTCTTATATAAAAATATAAATTTTATAAAAACAATTGGGGTCTAGAGGGTAGCCCATGGGCTCCCACGTGCCACCCCCCGAGAGTGGGGGTGGTGGTCCCCTACCTTTCTTCTCTAATGGCCTAGGCTCGCTGCCCTCACAACCAAGCTGCCTTCTGATGATTATAACTCACTCATTTTAACTCCGAAAGATGCAAGGCCAGCCCCAGAAGATACGGGGGCATGACAAGTTCAGAGCCAAATGGTTAATTTTCACACGTCAGGGCTAGCGGGCATCAGTATTGACATGGGTTTACCAGTATTTCCATCACTCTAACAATAGTGGTGAGTTGGTCATTTAACATCAGGGTTTCTTGTAGAGCATCGGTTCTGATCTTTAAAGGTTTATGAATGTTTCTGCCACTCAACAACTTTAATGGTTTGTGAGTGCTTCCATCACTTTAATAGTTTAAGCAATTGGTTTCGGAGCCCGATTGGTCACGAAAAGCTACCTGGTTGCCAAGATACAAAATGATCATTGTGCATCGGAAGGGCTGGCGGGCTTCGACGTTGATCTGTGTAAAGTTTGTCAGTGCTTAAGTCACTCTGTCATTTTTGGATCCATTTTGGAGATCGTTCAATCTCAAAAGCTACCTAAAAAATTGTTTAGGGCTTGAAATTGAACCTTCCTGAATTGTACTCATTTATGGAGTTCAAGGCTTGAAGTTTGAGTCATGCTGAACCAACATTATAAACAGTGGAATGACATTCCTTTGGGGAGGTTCAGTGTTTGACATTTGATTTTGAAATTGAGCCTTCATGAACAGGCATTCCAACCAATGGAATGACACTCCTTGAGGAGGTTTAGGGCTTTGAAATTTAATTCTAAAATTGAGTCTTTCTAAACTAACATTTCAAGCCTAACTATTGGAATGACACTCCTTTGGAGAGATTCAGGGTTTGAAATTTGATTTTAAATTGAGTTTTCCTGAACCGACATTCCAACTCCAACCAGTGAAATGACACTCCATTCGGGAGATTCAGGGTTTGAAATTTGATTTTGAAATTTAGTCTTCTTGAACCAACATTTCAACTAGTGGAATAACACTCCATTAGAGAGATACAGGGTTTGAAATTTGATTTTGAAATTGGGTTTTGAAATTGATTTAATTTGATTTGGTAAGAATTATACCTTTATTTTGTCTTAAAGCTCTAAAAGTAAACAGAGCATAGGGAGCCACGAGAAACTGCTTTGTACTAATAAAAGGGAGACTTTTGTCGATCTTTTGTCTTAGAATTTAAAGGATAAGCCATTTGTTGTTTCTTTGGTTGAGATCACTTAATAGTAATAAGGAATTCTTGGTGTTTCCTTGAATCTTTAGTGTTGTTGACTTTTGATTTTGCTTAGCATGACAGAATTTTTAGTTGACTCGCTTTCTTGTGATTTGTGGGACTATGGTTCCTTAAAGTCAAACACCTTGGGTTAGCTTCTCGAGGAGATGAGATCCATTGAAAAATTTTAAGATTTCTAGAGGGCTAAACATCTTCAGTTGGTTTTTTTGGATGAATTAAATGATTCCAAGTTGAAAAGGAGGTTGAGAGTGGGTCATTGCCCATTTTTTGTGGTTTGACAAAGGTTGTATCATGATCTGAAATTGATTAGGAGGTTGAGGCTGCGTCATTGCCCCATTTTCTATGGTTTGAAAAAGAAGGTATCATGGTTCAATGGTCTTGACAAGAAGGCTTCTTTTCACTGGAATGTGAGACCTACTACAATAGCTCTAGTCTGCTAACTCAGAGAACATAATTTGGTTGATTGACTTCATTTTTTTTAGTTATCCAACATTTGTTTGGCATGTCTAATGTCTTCCAGATTCCAAGAAGCTAAATTATCAAGGTCACTACTCCCATTTTCTCTTTTCCTTTCGACTAGAGGTCTAAAGACTTCCTTTACTACTAGAGCTTTGGGATTAATGGATCATTGTGAATCGAAGTGGTATTTCCTTTGGACTATAATGTACTTGAGGGCAGTGAAAGAACAGGTTCTCTCCAGCCCAAAAATTTGATATAGGTGAAGACTAAGGATCACTGCCTTTGAATCACTTTTGAGTGAAATCATTCCTTGTGTAAAGGGTGAAAGCTTTTAGTGCTAAATGTCTATCATCAGTCTAGGAGGACTTTAATTTGGACTATAATGTAGGTTATGGTTTAGAGGTTAAGAATGGAATAATAAAAGTCTCGAACTTTGTTGTTAAGCGTGTCATTTTACCCAGAATCATCTTTAGGAATTTCTTCTTCCAATCAATGCCCTAGTTTGGCAAACACCTTGAGTTACCTATCTTTTGTAGAAACTTTTTTGGACTTTGCAATCTTCTTTGATCGAGGAAGGCTTTGATTTTGACCGTAGCTTAGGCAAGGATATGAGTTTAGGAAAAGAAGGGCAAATGAGCCTCAAACTTTTTATGTAACTGGTTATTAAAACACATGATCACCTTTTGTTGAATTCTCCTTCCTTTTTGGTTGCCCTAGTTTGGATAGGGATATTTTTTTTTAATTGAACTATTTTCATTTGAGTGAAAAGACTTTAATTTCTCCTCTTTTGTAATTTTTTTTTCTTATGCTCCTTTGGAGTTCCTAATATTTTGAAATCAACCCATTATGGGCAATGATCATCAGGTGGGATTTACTAAAAAAATTTATATAGGCTCAACGGCCTTGCAAGAGATAAAGATGTCTTTTTTCAAGGTAAAAGAATTGATGGCCTCTCCTCATTTCAAATTGAATTGCATACTTCATAAAACTTCACAAAGTCTTGACAAACGAAATGTTTCACTTGAGAAACGATGTCGACTCATGTTATTACCAAAGGATTGTCCCAGTATAAGGAAAAACTTGTTCATTGCCTTTTGTGCTAGCTAAGCGAGTTGTTTGATCGCATTGTTGTCCAAGTGTGGTGGATGACTCCAAGTGAGATTTGGAAAAGAATTTTTATGGCGCAAAGGGTTTAGCAAAGAGGATTTTTTTTTTTTTTAGTATGGAAGGGATAGCTGAAATGATGG
Source organism: Euryodendron excelsum (assembly GCA_033060915.1). Lineage (NCBI taxonomy): Eukaryota > Viridiplantae > Streptophyta > Magnoliopsida > Ericales > Pentaphylacaceae > Euryodendron > Euryodendron excelsum. The sequence continues at coordinate 40,795,733 of CM065390.1, read as the reverse complement.
CCACCTACCATTTTCATTTGGAACCTTGGTCATTTGAGCTTTTGATCGCCTGAATTAGGACTTTTGAAACTACTAACCGAACCAATGTGGGGTGTGATCCTTAGTAGGTCTTTCTGAAAGAATTACAATATAGGCTCAAAGGGTTTTTCAATGGAATTATACGTAAATCATATGAAAGATAGCATAAGCAAATGTCTCCTATCATGTCCACTTTAATCTAATAATCTTTCAAGCTCATCAAGTACTTTTGGAAATCCTTTTTAGGAGATATTGATTTTTTTTCTCTTGTTATGGCCAAACCCAGGGATTAGACCTAAACTACCTACATATCTCGATGGGTCTAAGAATCAGGTCAATAGTAGTTCTGACCTAGGACACCTAGTAATTGAAATCCTAATGATTCAACTTTTGTATATATCTATGCATATGATGAGGATGGTGACTGAAATCTTGTCTACACATATATAAAGACATTATATGCTTTGTATATTGAGACCTAATATAGCATTTTGTAAGATTATAATATGTATTTTATTTTATGACCTTACATTTGGCCAAAGAAAATGTCAACTTGTTTTATCCACTATTGGTATTGTAAAATGGAGCTTAGGACTTGGACACATGCTGTTAATGGAATGGATTACACAGCCACTTGCAATTGCCATATTAAGCTTCTGCCATCATGTATATAATTAATCAATTAACATGAGCACAAAACTTCGGTTTTGTGAGGCATTTGGTAGTAATACTATTGACCGATCACTACACCTAATTCTGTGAGAACTACTGCATTATAAAAACTATTTTCAGATTTTATACTATGTCGATGAGGAAAAAACTATGAAAAGCTTATTAAATAAAGTATAATCGTCATTCATAGTTCAAATGTTAATTTGTATGTGCATTTGGAGTTAATAATATTTAGGATAAAAAATGACACTTTTAGTCAAATTCAAGTCACACAAAAATTAAAATAAAATAAAAAAAAAGAACTTGCTACAGTTTCTAGGGCTAAACGTGTCACGCCCCATAACCTCACCTAAGCGGATTTGTGGTACATGACCGGCCAGTAGTAAAGCTACCCAAAGCCGCATTACATAAACCGGTTGAACATCTATACATAATCATTTAAAGGGTACATAACCGGCCAATAGCAAGGCTACCCAAGACTGCATTACATAAACCGGTTGAACACCTGTTCATAATTATTTAAAATGATACATAATTGTAGAAGTAGGATTTTTTATAGTTTAAAACATAACTTGTGTCATACATGGCAGAGCTGTACCTAATCCAAAACATAAACGTAGATATGGGCCTATTCGAGGCCGTCATGGTTATATCATTTATAACATTACAAAACATTAGGGTCCAGCCCAAATATACATAACATAACATAGACTTATGGGCCATAGCTCAGAATCCACATATGGCCTCCTTCTAGGACCTTTCGAATTGGCTACCTGAAAACATTTAAGAAAACATAAGCTAATACTTAGTAAATAACAATGATGCACGAGCATGAAAATACCATGGACTAACATTTATATCTAGTGTACCGACATAGATAAACATTTATGCATATAGAGTATGAACTTGAAAATGTGAAAGCATAAGCTTGAAATCATAGGTAGCATGAGTATCATATTAAAATATTCTATCGTTTCAAAACATGGTATCGTAAGAGAGAAATGCGACATGTCTTTGTTCGTCATAAAGCATAACATAAATTGTCATAAGCATTAGAACATATCTTGGTTCTTGTTCTAAAAGTATAAGTGTTTTACAACCCAACATTTGAGCTAGGCTCCACAGTAACCCTCTTAGATCACGCATAGGCTCTTTAGGCCAAGGGACGTCTCCCAACATGTCGATAGTTTATTTCACGTCCCCTGCCATAGAACTATAGAGCAAGTTTAAGGTCTTGCCACGAAAAGACCTCGAGTTGGCACCATACATTGGAAATCTTGCTTCTCTTTCATTTAAACATTCTAGTCCATGGGTTTTGATTCATAACATAAGTATAACTTTTATGCATTTAAAAGTATGACATTTATAATTAAGCATAAACATTAATGTATTGAAATCATATGAAAAACATTACATGATATGTAGTTGAACTTAAAACATTTGAAAAGTAATAGGGTTTTACTCGTGGCATATCGTTACTCACCTCTGTCCTTGAGGATTTGTACTAAGCAAGGTTTTTCTACACATAGAATACATAAAAGCATCAAATACAAGACTCCGATACAATAATGTTTATAATTGAGCATAAACATTACTGAATTGAAATCATAAGGAAAACTTTACATGATATGGATTTTGAACTTAAAACATTTGAAAAGTAATAGAATTTTACTCATGGCATATCGTTACTCACCTCTATCCTTGAGAATTTGTACTAAATAAGGGTTTTCCTACACATAAAGTACATAGAAGCATCAAACACAAGACTCCAATACAATGCAAAAACATAAAAGTTGAGATTTAAAACATAAATTCCTAAATACTGATTCCTTCATTACATCTCATTTTCATCAGAAAAATGAAACTACATTATAGGTTAATTTTACTTGAAAATAGACTTAAAGACATTTAATTTGATAGGTCATGGATTGAAAACACATTTCGAATGAAGAAGTTATGTCATATGAAAAATGAACTAAAATTTTAAAAAATAATATTGCTAACAGAAATTTTAGGTCGACTTTAAACTTTAATATCTCTCAATCCATAAGGAATTAGAGTATAAAATTTATATGGGAAGAAAGTTCTATGAATTTACTTTCTAATGCTTCAAATGGTACATCAATCCGAGTTTTTTAAAGTAAGTTATGCCCGTTTTACTAAATAGTGTCGGAGCTATCAGCAACCCATCCAAACAACTTGTGGCCACCCCAAAACTCTGCATATTTTGGTTCGAAAATAGGTTCTCTAAGCCCTTGATTTTCAAATCCAAACCACCCCAAACTCTACCAATGCTTTTAGAGTTCAAAGATTGACCCAAAAAAAGTACAATATCTCAAAATGAAGCTAAACCAATAAGTAAATCAAAGGGATATAGAGTTTGAATCTCCAAACCCAATATGCACAAATTTGGGGGTTTTCAACCCCAACTCCCAATCCATCTATAGAAGCTTACAAACTCTCAAAATTCAACTAATTGGGACTCAAAGAAGTCATCCAACATAACTACAATACACATACATACAAGCATATACAAAGTTTATAGTTCATACATTTCTCTCTCAAGCTTTCAAAGCTCCAACAATGGCTTCCAAGCTTGTGTTGAGCTCTTCAACCGCTTCTCTTCTTCTTCTTCTATGGCAGGTGTGTGTATTATGAATGTATGTATAATTAGGAGATACACATTGGGATTAATCTCATGTGTCTCACACTATAAGCATATGTCACAACATGCATTATCATTGATCATTTGACCCAAAGGCACATTAGAATAATACAGAATTTAAAAAAATTCACATTAATTCAAATAATAGAAGTTCATAATATTACAAAACGGGGCCATGGCTACCTTTTCAAAGTCATTGTACTTGCTGGCTAAATAGAAAGAGATAATCTAGACTCGTGACTTGAATCATTAGCAATTTAGAGTTGACTCAAACGCTTATTAGTCCAATTTTGCATATTGATTTCAATGCAAAAATTTGTTAGTTTTCGCTTGATCAACATTTGAAAACACTATCAATTTTATAGGCATGGCCACAAGAGTTTCTCCAACAAATTTTTTGCAAGGTTTGATATAATTGATCATTTTTTTTAATAAGAAATATTTATATACTTATTAAACTATTCATGAGGCGTCCGTCTTCTAAATAGTTATACCATTCATCAGTTAAGCTTGCTAAGTAGCATGAATTGATATTAGAGTCATGAAACCAAATTGTACAAGTATAATTACTTTTTTAGTTAAAATTATATTTTAATAATTAAATTTTCTTACATCCAATTTAGTTTTGTATAAATATTTTGAAAACAATATGATCAAAGGGTGTTTTAAAAATATCTTTGTATTGATTATTGGATAGGACTTAATTCATGAAGTTGCCCAATCTTACACCAATATCATTGTGTCATAGGATTAGGCATGTCAATTCAACCTGCCCAGTGTGGTTATTCTTTTAGTCGGGCTACCTCGGGCTCTCGCCAAATTTCAGGACTAGTCCAGCTTCGCCAAAATTCAAAACCCCATGCCCATGCCTTACTCACGGCCCCATGTAAGCGCTTATGGGTGGGGCTTGGGCTTCAGGCTAGGCCTCCGGCCAAATGGGCAAGCCGGTTGGGCCTGGCAAATTTTAAATTAATTTTTTTTATAATGGTATAAATAGATTGGCCTAGCCAATTTTGAATTAATTTTTTTTAAATACTGGTTTAAATACCTCATGTCGGGTATTTTATAATTAATTATACTTATGATAATTAGCCTATATAATTAAACTTATAATAATTAATAGCTTATATAAATACCTAAGTAAAAAAATGTAAAAAGTACAATGTTAGTAAAATTATATGAATTGTAAGATTTTATCAGTATCATTAAACTTCATAAATTACATTAACTCAACGGCCAGCCTGTACTCATGCTAATCATGAGATCAGTACGCCTTGAGATGAGAGCAGCTGCGTACCCTTTGAGATGAGAGCAGCTGCTGCTGCTTGTTTTCTTCGTCCACCGGATTTATATATTTTTTTCTATTTGCAGCTCTTCCCTGCTTTGCAAAACATATTTCATTTTTCTTTTGGGTAGGTGTGTGGGCGTGTGGCGGTCCCACTCCCTGACCTTACGAGCCAGCTGCTATCAAGGTCCCTGCAATTGGGGCAAGCTGCTTTCTCCACAAGAAAATATCCATTCCCCTTTTTCCTTAACGACCCAAGGAATCTCTAGCTCTCATTTTTTTTTTATTTAAAGCACAAAAAGGATAAATAAAACTCATGCTTTGGGAACAGATAGACATCATTCAAAGAGAAATAAAAATCCTCTATCCTATTACTGATCATTGAGGTTGAGATGACAAAGATTACATATATATATATATATATATATGGCTGACAAGTTTAAAACTCGCTCTGAGCGAGCGAGCAAGAGCTGCTTGATTTTTTTCTCAAGGGCGCTAGCTCGTTATTTTTGTGGATATAATAATTAAAGAAAATAATCATGAAAAGACAACAGGCATATGTATATATATTACCCTGTGAATGAGAAAATGGTCTTCAGCTTTATTTATACATTATTGCTTGTAGCAGGAACCTGGCTCTTCTGGGGCAACTCGACCAGGTCCAGCCAGTGGAGCGGCAGCAACTCCTCTCTGATTCAGCAAGCACCTGAAGTGTGCCAACCTTCCAGTGACTTGCCTTGGATCCTTAGCTACTTTGTCGTAAGGTGTCCAAAGCCTCTCTTCATCCAGGCGGAGAAAGAAAACAAAGCAAAACAAAACAAAATTGAGAAATAAAAGGTTATAGCGGCAAACTAGTAACCAAAATAATTGACAGGATAACCATGAAAATAACTTCTAACAAATACTATGTCTTATATATATGTGCCACAAGATTGAAATTTGATGTATCAAAGTTGCTTGGTAGTCCAGAGATGATGCATATTACTGGGAAAAAAAAAGGCTTGCTATGTTTCTATCCTAATTAAGTCAATTGCTTTAAGGGTCATCACCAAGAACTTTATTTACATACTCGTTGACAAAAAACAAAAAAGCTCCTTTCTATCATGAAAATTCACATAGGTCACATTCTTATTTGTAAGACTTGTGCTCCATTTTATTAAAAAGAATATGATTATTTACAACAGTAGTCCCTATAGTTTACCCCCTTGTCTCTGCAGTTACAATTGCAACAAATTTGTTCTTTAATTTTGCAATGGGCTTCTAATAGGTGTAATTGAAAATGGAGACAATTAAAAAGAACATGCACATGGTCACCTTTCAAAGACATAATGGTAAAATCTCTCTCTCTCTCTCTCTCTCTCTCTCTCTCTCTCTCTCTCTCTCTCTCTCTCTCTCTCTCTCTCTCCATGTTTAACATTTCCTTTGGCTATGTTACATGGACTCATGTACGGGTCTCATGTTCGGGTATGCATCTAAGTGTCAGGTTCAATTATTTTTTATACCCAAGAACACCATGATATAGTTAAATTTCATATATTTTTGATACTCTTTTTCATTTATTTACATAAAATAATGTTCAACTACTTAAATATATTTTTTGAGTGAATGTACAACTAGATATATCATACATATATTCCATATTCTAGCTCAAGTGAAGTGAACAACACGTATACTTCATAATTTTAGAAGCATCCATGCAACAAAGTCCTCAGCTAGGAGGCTGGGGCAAGAGGGAGTGGCAAGATAGGGGGCGGGGCCGGGTGGAGGTGAGGGGACAAGGGCTAGGGGTACGGGTGGCAGGAGAGGGGAGATGGAGTTGGGGTGGGGGTGGGGGTGGGGAGGCTGAGAAGAAAATTCTGCAAAAAAGAAACAAAAGAAGAGAGGAGTGTTTGGCATGAGGGAAAAAGAAGGAAAAAACTAGGAAAAATCGAAGCAAATGACAAAAACTTGAGATAAAAAAAGGAATCGCAATACCATGCTTGCAACTTAAGATTCAAGTACTGTTGAAAGGACTAAGGAATGGGGGAATGACTACCTATAATAAAGCATAGGCTAATACGGATCAACCAGAAGAAGCAAGGCATAGATTACCAGATCCTGGACACAATCTTCCTAGAGATGGAGAGCCCCTTGCCTCGTCTTTTCTAGCCTCTCCTTGCTTGCTCACTTAGCTCTTGTCTTAGTGACTCTTCCTCTTTTCTAGGTTTTTTCTTAGTGTTAAAACGGTAGATTTTTAATTTGCCAATGAATTGGATCCGCCCCGATTCGATCAATAATGGGATTCTTGGCTAGAGAAAGGTTCTGTGACATGGACGCCCGATCCAACTCAGTTGGACCTTTGCATAATTTGAAAATTAAAGAATAGGATTCAAGAATTTGAGGCCCTAAGTAAGAGACTTAGAAATGCATATTTGGAGGATTCATGAACTTGGCTTGAAGAAAACATATGTAATTGATTATGTTTTGATGTTTGAGACCCTAGAAGTGAGATTTGGACTCTAAGACTTTTAGGTTTTCATTACACTTAACTATAGCTACCCAAAATCTAGTTTTGAATAGTGTTATATGAAGTTTTTTAGGGAGCTCACTATGTCGCACTATAGGCTCGCTATAACGCGTAACAGTATTTTCATCACTTGCAGAACTTTAGAAGAGTGTGGTATGGAGCGTGCTATGAGGTCTATATAGTGTGCTACAGTAAATTTCAGCACTACAGTAAAATTCAAATTCTCAACTTCAGTAGAGCGTGCTCATAGCACGCTATAGCACTCTCATTAAATTTCAGACAGAAGACTTCATAGAAGCGTGATGTGGAGCATGCTCTACCCTGTAGTCTTGCATATTAACTACAATTTGGAGGTTTTTATTTTGTTCATAACATCAATGCATACTTTAATTGTGAAGGATAATTAATTTAAAGTGATTTCAAGCCTTTTAAAGAACCAAGGTGAGTGGTGTGAATGCTTGGAGCTATTCCTTTCAACTTGATTTATCTGCAAATGCTTACTTTGTTATATTTCAATAGCAAATGACATGCTTTGAAATCAAATGCTATATTTTATAAAGAGATTTAAATTCCTTGGACATTCTTCCTTGTGAAATGTTTGGAAATGTGTTTAAAGTATTATGTACCACATTAGGGAATCGTCACTCAGGGGACTTAAAATAAGCCGTTATATATATATATAAGACATCCGCTATCGGCTACATGATCTGTTGTGGGTTCTACACATGTGAAAATCAAATTAGGGGCTTCGGCTCGTTGTTCCAAAACAATGTGAATACATAATAAGATGTGGATCTTATTTTAAAATATAATTATCTCATTACAATAAACATGTGAATGATTCTCCACTACTTCAAAGCAAAGTTGTTATTCTTACATTATGCTTTTTGAGTAGCAATGTTTTATAAATTATCCATGATTTAACTTTCAATATTTCTTGTATCTACATCATTTATTGGGCCTTACTCAAACTGTTGATTAACATTTAAAGAAATGAGAAGCAGAACCATGCTTGGAGATGTTTTTGAAAAGTTGCTTGAATGTGACGTCTTGGAGACCTATACTTTTATTTTGTGAAGAAAAACATTCTATCTTTCAAGCTTTTGACTTCATATGGATGGTACGAAGACATTGTCTTTTATAGATTTGTTTTGTTTACCCTTGGGAAATGCCTAATGGTGTATAATAACTTTATCTATATGATTTTGAATTAAGATGTGTTGAAAACATGACACTTGCTCTAAAGCTTGGTTTGAATGCACAAACACTATATTCTGCTTCCACTACTGTCAATATTATGAATGTTTGCACAAGTGATAAACGCATTTCATGTGTTAGGCCTTTGGTAGCTATACTACTAGCGGGTCATGATCCTTTATCTCCATAAGGTGAGGTTAGGGTTGTGTCACTTTCCCTTCAAAATATCTTCTATTTTTCTCTCCTAATGAACCATGAAATGCATTAATGGCGCTGTTTCACATGCCTTTAGATTACTTCCTCTAGGACCCCCCTATTCCAACAAGCAAAAAGGCCTTCCACCGATTTAGGCATCACCCACTTAAAGCAAGCCCCAGAACCAAACACTACTCCACAATGCAGCAAACAATGACTAACTGATTCGCCCGACATTTGAAAATACAACACCAATCCATCAAAAATATACCTCTTGTCCTTAAATTATCCACCGAAAGGATTGCCTCTCGTGCCATTGTCCATGAACAAAAGATCTCCACCTTGGCCAATATCCTGCCCCTTAGGAGAGAAAATCCATAATTGTCTCCACCTCAAACAATTGTTTGGGTAGCTTCCTTCTTCAGCACTGAGAAATACTTAGCAAGTCCAAGCAATGTTTGAACTTGTCAACTGTGATGGTTTTGGTTAACATTTCTACAACATTCTCTGAAGTGTTAACTTTCTCAAGCCTTACCGTACTATCACCAATAAACGCCCTGATCTTATGAACTTACATCAATTTGTTTGGTTCTGGCAAAATATACTTGATGGTTTGCTAAATAAATAACGCTTTGACTATCACAACTTGATTGAATGACATCTTGTTGTAACCCAAGCTCTTTGACTAACCCCTTCACCTACAATACTTCCTTTGTTGCCTCTATCACTACCATGTACTCAAATCCTGTCATAGACAATGCTACAAAGGACTGCAATGTAAATCTCCAACAAGTAGGCCTACCTGCAAGTGTAAACACGTAACTTATCATAAACCTCCCATCATTTACGTCCCCAGTATAGTCTATATCAACATATACCATGACTGAAACTTCTTCATGTTGCTACCTCTCAACTATCTAAAAACCACTTCACTACCTTCCAATGCTCGTTATTTGAATAAGCCATGTACTTGCTGATTGTACTCACAACATGCGCCAAGTTTGGTCTATTACATACTATTGCGTACATCAAATAACCCACTGCACTAGCATAAGACATCTTTGAATGTCTTTAACTTCTTTTGTCTTTGGACACTAACTAGCTGATAACTTAAAGTGACTCGCCAATGGTATGCTCACTGGTTTTACACCAAGCATGTTAAACTTTTCAAACACATTGCTAATGTAGCCATAGCTTTCTATCATTGCTGTCTTTGTGAATCTATATACCAAGTATCTTCTTAGTGGCACCCAAATCTTTTATGTCAAACTCCTTGCTTAATAGAAACTTCAACTTGTCAACCCCAACTATACTCTTTGCAACAATCAACATATCATTCACATAACATAGTAGAAAAATATACGAACCATCCTTAAGACTCTTAACATAACCAATGTAGCCAATCTGAATCATGTAAGAATCGAACCTCTTGTACCATTGTTGTGGAGACTGCTTTAACCCGTATAGAAACTTCTTCAATCTGCAAACAAGATGTTCTCTTTTTTATTGCTTGAACTTTTTCGGTTGCACCATGTAAATATCCTCTTGCAAGTCACCATAGAGGAAAGTTGTCTTCACGTCAAGCTATTCTAATTCTAGTCATAATTTGCTACCGAAGCTAAAATTGCTCCGAAAGATGTGTCTTACGACCAAGGAGAAGACCTCATCATAATCAACTTCCTTCCTCTGTGACTATTCCTTTGTTACCAACCGAGCCTTGAATCTTACACCTTTTTCAGCGATTGCTTCTTTTTTCCTATATACCTATTCGCAATAGATTGCCTTCTTTCCTTTAGGAAGTTCCACTAACTCTTAGGTTTCATTATTGTGCAAAGACTAACTTTTCCATCATAGCCTCCATCCATATACTCCTTTCTGTATTGTGGACTGCATTCTATAAAGTAGAAGGATCCACACAAGTGATAATCAATGCATAAGAAACAAGATTCTCAAAACCATACCTAACCGCTGTTTAGTATTGCATTTGGGTTTATGTTATTTGGACTAGTGCCTGAAGCTAGATCCTTTATATATTGAGGCAGGCTTGAGAAGCCAAAATGTTACATAAAATTAATTGCCTCTGGACTAGTGCTTGAGGCTAGCTCATTTACATGTCTGAGGGGGATGAGCATAAGCTCATAAGGAGTCACTTGGGGAAGTAACTCGTCTTCTGTGATTAGGGACCTCATGAAGAAGGCTCAATGGGTAAAAACAATCCATACTGCATGACTCAATACCCAGCACCATTAAATTAGGAGACAAGAAAGATGTTTTCTTGCTCATCCCTAAGGCAGTTGTGCTGTGAAAATATAAACGTTAAGAAAGAGTATAACCCTGAATGAGTCCAAGGCGGGCAAACTCCTGTAGGGTATTCTTATCACATGTACCCTTAGAGGATTCACCTAAGTGAGAGTTGTCGTGAGGCCGCAACTATGAGAATCAGGCTATTCTCTAGTAACTCTCGTGAGAATCAAAATCGGTGTATGGTAATAATCACACCAACCTACAAACATGTCTAATGGTTGGCACTATGTGTGTGACATGTTGAACTCTGGCTCAAAGGGTCTAGTTCAAGGTGTAGTCCTACTATGAACTTTCAGAGGGAAACTGTTAACACCAAGTAAGGTTCAAGTTCAAATGACATCTACACCTATTGCACAGTATTAAGGTTGCCCAAGCCTATTATATTTATTTTGTTTATTTTAAAGTTTTGAAATTTGTGAGGATTGTTACTAATATTATTCTTTTATTAAAATTTCAAAACTTTATTTTCATTATTGAAATAGTCGGTTACAAGTTTTATTATAATGTTTATTATAGAGTTATATTGGACCGTTACAACTTTTATTACTTATTATTGGGCATTTTAATAGCAATAACAGATAGTTTGTGAAGCCCATATAATGCTCATACTAGACCTTGTTGAGTGGTGTACAAACACATAGAAAGACATACAAATATATACATACTCTTATTCTCAACACTATTTATATTTTGTATACTTGTTTTATGGACAACTGCGGTTGGGACGGTTCATTATTCTCCCAGTAGACGTGATTTCCGAGAAGATAGGCTGTGAGCAAATTGAGTTAAATCTTGGAGCAGCTGATATCTAATTGCACCTTCACATAGGGAGGCACGGTTGCTTTAGGACAGTGATATCACGCCTCTTAATTCTCAAAGGCCAACTTTTCTGTTTTCCTTTTAACGTATTTTATTATTCACCAAGTTGTATTTTATTATGTTGTAATTAGATTTATTCTAAAGTATGATTTATTTGTATTAATGAGAATTACATGATGTGTTTTTATTTGTGTTAATGAGAATTACATGATACATTTTTATGAAATTCATCTAACACTTTTCTTGTACCCAAGAAAGATACAATTCTTAGATTTGGATCAAGCTTTGACCTCTCACCACTGAAAACATGAACATAAGCAAAACAACCTAATATTTTCATTAAAGAGTAATCAACTTCTTTACTTGACATATTTCCTCCACGACCTTTTCATCTAATGCTGCTTTTGGTGATCTGTTGATGATATGGCATCCCATCTTAATTGACTTTACCCAAAAACTCGTTGGAAGCCCTACATTTAACCTCAGACATCTCGCCCTTTTTGTAATGGTTTTGTTCATGCTTTATGCCACTTTGTTAAGTTGTGGTGTCTTCCTCACTGTGAAGTGTCTTCTGATACCATGCTTCTCGTAAAACTTTGAGAATATTATATCCCTGTAGTCAATACCATTATATGTTTTAAGGGACTTAATTGTCTTCTGGTCTGGTTCACCACTTTAGCTTTTCACAGTTTGAACTTTGAGAAAGTTTCTGACTTGCCTGGTTTCTTCCCATCCAGCGCTTTCACCAAACCTTGTTGAACAAGCATATCTTTCACCTGTCTCTGTCATAGCCTGAAGTTACCAATGCTATTAAACTTCACTACTTCGTATTTAGCAACCAAAACATTCATTATCATCATAGCTTCCAGCCCCCACTCCCCTCTGCTCGATGCGCTCATGCTCCTCTCGTCACACTCCGTTCTGCTCATGAGCCCCATTGTTTCCTAGACTTGGTGTTAACAATATGAACCACTAACTCTAACAGGTAGACTTGTACATATTACACTATTAGAATTTTAAGATACTTCTAAAGCAATTTTCTTTCAACAATTAGGCATCTAAACTAATTTAGTTTTTTTTTTCAAATTAATAATGTAAAACCCCATTTTTAGGAACATTATGACCCTTTTTTTTTTTGTGCATATTGCTCCGCCAAAACACCAATCTCCTCGAACTTTCATTCATTATTTTTTATTTTTCGTCCTTAGGTAACCTTTAAAGAAATAAATAGAAAATAATTTTCAAATAGCATTAGATCGCTTAATGCACATGTAAATAGTAGGATATTAACGTTTTCTAGTAATACTTGCCAAAGTTGGACTTCCATTCATTATATAGGCACCGATCATGCTCATTTCTGATTTTAGCTGCTTCTTTAAATTTACTTTTTCCGGATCTTCTTATGGTCTATTTCATTTCTACTCCTATAACTTGTGTTCATTCATATTCATCCACAAAGTTTGATTCGAGAATCTCTCAAGTGTGTTGTCCTGAGGCTCCATTTATAGATAATTATCTCAAAGTATGCTTTTGGGGAAACAAATCCAGTAATTAATACTATTTGAGCATTATGAAGAAAGATGGGATTACTAGCTATCATTAATCAATTTTATTGAGCAGATGCTTATATTTCTATTACACACACACACACACACACACACAATCACATAGAATAAGTGGGGTGAGGCAGTTTTGGTAGCAATAAGAGAAAAAATTCACAACAGGATGAGCAATTCAAGAACCAATATGGTAGGTTGGTAACTGGTAATTCCACCCTACCTACAAAATTAAGTTAATTATACTATTTCACTAAATAGACACAGAGATTTGAGATGAAATGAAAAAATAAAAAAAATAAAATTATAAAATATATCTGCATCATTAGTAGTTTTCTATGTCTCAATAATCATGGCTAACATGGTTTAAAACAAAGAAAATAGTATGTCTTTGCCTACCCAGTAATCACCTTCAGCTCAATCAACTTGGAAGGCCCATTGCCTAGGCATCACCACGACGCTTGAATGCAATGAACTGATCATTTACAAGGCAGGCAAAAAATATATTTCCAAGTAATCTTTGCATTTTTTTTTTCCTTTGAGGCCTGCAAAGAAGGGAATTTATCCTGCCCAGTCTCTTTTATGTTGACATTTTTTTCTATCAGTTCTCTACCAGCCACTTTATTTTTTTTTTTCCCCAAACAGATATATGGGATACATCAGATCAAGGTAAAAGACATTATTTTACCATCTTTATCCATTTTCTACTTCCCCCTTCCATGTCCTTCTTTCTCCTTCAATTTTTTCCATCATGAGAATAAAAAACTAAATAACATTTGCAACTGAGCTAAGCATGACACGGCTATCACCAACTTCTGAGGAATAGCAAATTGCATTGTTTAGTGGTCAGACCCCATATTTTTCCAGTGGATGATGAAAATAAAATTAAAAGCTTTATGGGGATTATTCCGTCCAACCATTCAGAGATATAATAAATAGATAAATGGTCCAATCTGTTCATTACTTCTGAAGCATCAAGGTGTCACTGAAATCCCCCTATCGAATGTGTAACCCAAGTATCTACGTATGCATAGGATTGAAACTATACAACAGAAGAAGAGATTTTGACTTTAAAATGAAATAACTGATTACCTGCAGCTGCTGCAGCACGTGGCCATATGGTTTGTTCAATATCAGATCCATCAATAAATTCGCCCCACATGCATACCTCCCCCCCAATAACCAATTCTTGTTGCTTGGGGTTTGTGATATTTGTGAGTGGTTCATTTGTATAGAATTCCGGCCATGTGGTATCCAAGTAGTGCAAATACCACTTATCTTGGTTACTTACAATGCACCTCAACCCAGCTGCAACCACTCGCTCCGCAACACCACCCCCGAGCCTTCCAAAGAGAGCAAGAAAATTATAAATAATAAAGCAACGCCAGCCGCGGTGAACTTCTACTTCTCGGGGCAGAAGACATATTGTAGTAACTGAATTTATATTATCTCATTCCATAATGTACCATCAGATTTTACTTAACCATTTTTCATAAACATGTCCGATAGCTTTCTACCCAAATTTCATTAGTTCTGACAGTAATCATACATGGTATCATCATAACTTTATCTCATTTTTAATGGGACAGGATCTGATGACTGTCTATAGTTTTCCAATTGAACTCAACAACATTCATTGGTGGTACCCCTTCCATTTATATATACTAGTTTTAGACCTGTGCATCGCATGGGGATTGGAGTACCTCTTTAGATAGTTTAACTACAATGGTTTTAAATAAAATCTAAATATAATTTCTTTGGTCATAATTTTAAAGTTTTTATATAATTTAACTAAATGTATTTTGTATTTATCTATCCATATATGCTTATCGTAAATTGAATATTGGTACATTACATGAACCATATATGTACATGAACCGTAATGTGCTTACATGAACCAGATTATATGCTTACATGAACCATAATGTTTTTTTCTATCCATATATGTACATATCTAGATTAAATGCTTACATGAATCATAATGTGCTTTGGTCATATACAAATTCATGTATATATCCAAATTATATGAATCAATTTTATTAAATGTATCTATATATGTTTCATTAGATGTATTCTATTCTATATTTGGTTGTACATATCCAGATTCATGTACAGGAATCTACATTACATGAACCATAATGTGCTTACATGAACCAGATTATATGCTTAAATGAACCATAATGTTTTTGTCTATCCATATATGTACATATCTAGATAATATGCTTACATGAACCATAATGTGCTTTGGTCACATCTAGATTCATGAACATATTTAAATTATCTGAATCAATTTTTATTAAATGTATCTATATATGTTGCATTAGATGTATTCTATTCTATATTTGGCTGTACGTATACAGATTCATGTACATGAATCAACATTACATGAACCAATGAAACATCAATCACAACCACATGTATAGAATACATGAACTATATATGTACATGAATCTACAATAAATGAACCAATGAAACATTCAATCATATGAACTACAATAAATGCAGTCAACCACAAAATTGTACTAAGCTGTTAAAAAATTACTAAGTGTTGGGAAAAAAAATAACACCACAGTGAGCCACTTGTCGCAACCACAACAATAGCGGCCTCCTTTTCTATATTGTATATAGATAGATATAGATATAGATATAGATGTATATATATATATAGTGACCAGGGGTATCCCCATCATTCGTGGGACCAATCCTCTGGTACACCTGAACACACCCACCACACCCCCTGTCGTGTAATGTAGGAATAAACCCAATGAGCTTGCCACCCATAGGGAAACCAAACTCTTGACCATTCGCACCAAAGCGAGAGTCCCAAGCCATTGCAACCCTTTGTAGCTCAGCCACCAGTTTGGAATAGCACAACCATGGCAGAACTCCCAGATGCAAAGGCCATCAAGGTTGACAAAGCCCTAGGTTGAGATCACTGAAGCCTTAGGTATGGCCACCATAAACCCGCACATGGTGACCGTGACCATAATCAAAGTTCAAAGACAATAATGTACATTACCACTGCTTACTAATTAAGTTCTATTTTGTCTTATTCAGTTGAAAATTGCACTAGCTGCACAGAAGTAGCTGACATATGGACCCATAAAAATGCAATGAGATGACAAGTGGACCTAGCAAAACATCATAACAACTTTTTTTTTAAGTAAAATGCCTAACCACTTGCTGATTGACCAGGTCCAAATGCAGCTGTTGTTTCTTGTGTTTGATAATCCTAACCAACAACACTATAGCCATATTTTAACCTTACTTGTGAAGTCTTAGTTGTCAAATTACAAGGAGCAAAATGCAATGAGATGACAAATGGACCTAGCAAAACATCATAACAACTTTTTTTTAAGTAAAATGCCTAACCAATTGCCGATTGACCAGGTCCAAAAGCAGCTGTTGTCTCTTGTGTTTGATAATCCTAACCAACAACACTATAGCCAGATTTTAACCTTACTTGTGAAGTCTTAGTTGTTGAATCACAAGGAGCAAAATCTGTTACTGTAAGTCTACTGTTTATCCCTTAAATCTAAATCAAGAACTAAATATTTTAGTTATGGTTTAAGGGGAACTAATACCTTGTTTTATTTAGATGTTTCAACTATACACATTTAACTTTTAGTTATTACAAGATTTATCAACTAAAAAATATGAAATATGATGCAATCAATGCACTTCATCTATTTATATCATTGGAGAAGTATTAAAGCCTATTACCTTGTCCAACATCTCTTTCTCAGATTAGGATGCACAATCATACTATTTTAAATAACAATAATTAGATGGCATGAGTATCTCTAGGGCATACCAGTTGTGCACCACAGTTTTTCGGCTCAATTTATTGCCAAAGTTGTTGAAGGTCTCTTCCCTGCAATTCTTTAACAATTATAATTTACCCATAAAAGCTAATATAGAACACAAACCTCGCGCATAGTATGTTGTACCAGTTAACAATTTCATATCCACGGGACAATGCTATTTTCTGAGCCCGCAGGACAAAATATTGATAAGCTTCAGATTCATTCAGACCATGCTTCTGTAACCTGAAAATCACAGTATTGGTTTTATAGAAGTGTGAGAATGGTTTTCCCAAGTAATCCTCATAGAAACAACTTATCCAAGTAAACCTTTTTCACCAGCCATGTAACTTAACTACCGATGGTGGGTGTAGAGTAATCATTCACGAATTGTATGTTGAGTAAACTAGTCAGTAACACAAGGACAAGCTAAAATGGCTTTGTGGAACTAAGAATGACAAGCATGGTATCATAAACCAAGGACCAAATACCAGCATAGATTTAAACAGCTAGGAAGTAGGTGGAAAGTAACCTACATTTTGTGATGCATTTCATGTTGGCATAGAGTCCATAAAGATTTAAAGAGAGAGAGAGAGAGAGAAACAAAGAGAAAAGAAAAAGAAAAAGAAATAAAACATAGAAGAGAATTGGTTCGATGTGCAAACAAAATGGGACACATCATTGAGAAGAGAAAGGACAGCAAGATTTGCTTTTGCAATCTTTTCTCATCCATTTATGAATTTTTCATCTAAATTTTTATTATCAATAGAGAGAGAGAGAGAGAGAGAGAGAGAGAGAGAGAGAGAGAGAGAGAGAGAGAGAGAGAGAGGCATTTGGCGAATGAGAGTTCTTGTCTGCAACAAAAATAGATAAGGTTCACGGAAGAAACAAAAGAAGATCCAATGAAATGGAGTGGAATGGCTTGCTTTGAAACTTCACCTGGTTGCTCAAAATTGACACTCTTTCTCCTACAAGGCCAATTTACCTATTGAAGTTATTAAGATAAGGACTACAGCCAAATTGATGCACAAAGCACCACACTTCATTTTTGGTAAAATTTTTTGGTTAGCCCAGAACTGGAACAATCTGTATACATTAGAGAAAGATAGTAGAAGGAAGTAAGAATTTACGAGTGTCCGAATGTACCACAAAAGCTTAGCTTAATTTTGTGAATACATTCATACAAGTGAAATCATGAACCAAGACATTAATTCGATACAACAATAAGCCTAAAAGTATAGAGCATATTGAAGTCTTAAACATACCCACTGTAGAGAACATGGGTACAACTAAAATGCAACACTAAATGACTATTCAAATTGTGAAAGATGGTTTAATCATATCGTTATAACAAGTAACATCAGCTCACATATAAACATTCATATCAGAACTCACATAGCATGCAAAGATGGAATTATTTCTTGTTGATAAGTTCAATTTTTAATTTACTTCATTAGTTTTTCTCCGGATGGGAGGTTGGAAAGAGAAGGAATAAAGCATGGGTATGGCTTATTTGTGTGAAATGGGGATAATTTGGGGAGAAAGGGAACAAAGATTCTTTATGCAGTGGAGGAACCTATTTTCAAGATGAAGAGTACATCTTAATCGTTGTTTGTTTGTATAGTTGGGTGTTGGAGGCGGTCGACCTTTCCATTCAATGATTTTTGGATTTTGCCAACTCTTTTGATAAGAGAGAATGAATAGTCGGTTTGGTTCTCCAATTTTCTTTTTGGCATTTGTATATAGGCCCATCCTCTCTTGATGCTTTTTTCAATAAATTTTTACTTGTATTAAAAAAACATTGTGCAACCCAACATCACCAAAAGAGGGCAAAGAAATCAAGAAACTACATCAATATTGATAGGTAATACTGCACTCCACCATGCCAGAATTAACAAAAAACATGAAAGAAAAGAAAGTTAGTATTTGAATATCTATATACAATATGTAAAAGAAAGTTAGTACTTGAATATCTATATACAATATATAAAAGGTTGTTAAACATTTCGGGAAAGCTACTTGAGATGCACTAGATGTTTTTTTAATAGCTTATGAAATATGACTAGGTAGCCATGTCTAGTGTGTTGTAAAGGACACCCAGGCTTTTTCCCATTAGTTTATTATTCTAGGGGTGAGGGAAGCAATAGAGTTGCTCATGACCAACATGGGTTTGGCTAGTTAACTCATTTGGGTTTTTTTACAAGCTTAGAAAAGCCCAGATAAATTTTGATCTCACCAAGTTTGTAGCTGGTTAACTTTTGTGGTCTATTAGACAATTCAACGAAATTGAAGGTGCTTACTAGCCTCTAGTATGTTTTACTAAAGAGATTCAGGATTGAATCCCATCTTCCTCAAGGCTTAGGGAGCTTTATTGGTCCGAGGAAGGGCTTACCCCATCATCTGGCCATCCAGTTGGACATATATATATCTATGTATAATTGCATGCATATATACATGTGCATGTTTAAATTTTGTTTTATCAAATAAATATCAGATTACTAATTATTTTGACACTAAATGGTTCTAATTCTGAATGTGCCATTATCTATCCAAGAGAAAAACATTTATATTTGAACCAAAACCTCACGTCATGCACTTTAGTGACCCATGTGGTCACTCATTTGTTGCTTATTCCAATCCTACTAAAGAGCTTCAAATATGATCCTACGCCACGTAAATTTTTCCATTTTGTCCCTCATTGGCTCTTCATTGGTCTGTACAACAAGCATGAGCGAGGGTGCTACCATGTGCATCACACACTTGCATTACCACTTGAACTTCAGGATTGATTGGAGAGGTCGTTTCACGATGTTTCGGAATCATTTCAAAAATAACAAATATTAAAACAGTAAAATACAATCTTTTGTACTTTTCTCCTAAAATTGTTCAATACTAGTTTTAGACCCGTGTGATGCACGGGATTTGTTTTTAATTTTTTTAAGTTAAAAAGTTAAACCAAAAACAAGAAGACGAGAACTTTCATGTTAATCTGGGTAATTTACAATTGTTCACATGCAAGTCTTTAGTTATTCTTGGAAAAATATTTCGTATCACATCTCTGCGTGCGTGCACATCTGAGTAATATATATGATCCATTGGCAAGTTTGGGGTCTTGAATCTCCTGATAAAATATCTGTATCTATATCTATATACAATATATAAAAGGAGGCCGGTATTGCCGAGGTTGCAACAAGTGGCTCATTTTGAGTGGTTCTAAAGTGTTGTTTAAAACATAAAAAATAAAAAATAATTGTTTAGTTGTCTCTTTGGTTCACTATACATGTATTTAATTGTTTCGTTGTCTCTTTGATTAGTGCGTGTGTTTAATTTTTTGGACTAATTCAATGTACTTATTATTCAATATATTTACTTAATATATTAATGGTGTTTGTGGCTGATTGTATTTTTTTTTTGGTTCAATTATTTATAGATGTTAGTACATTAATTGATGCATTTATGTCTATATTTATTTTAGTACAAGTATTTTAGGTTCATTTACATATATTGATTAATACATGAATATAAGATTCATTGTATTTGTATTTGTATTTTGGTTCGTGTATTTGTATTTGTCTATATTCATTGTATTTAGAATAAATACACAATTAAACACAAATAGTTAGATGAATATACAATTAGTTTACATAAATGGTTAGATGAGTTAAACATAAATAGTTCGATGAATACACAATTAAATTACGTAAAATAAACTA